>VZZY01011043.1:101201-175848 GCA_013400335.1 Eurystomus gularis | reverse complement strand
ATCATCCCACCATTCAGGCCAGATGCAATTTCAAGATTGCTGAAGCATCTGAGTTGATCCGACACAAAGGCAAATGGCAGGAATGTGAGGTAAGGGACAGGAGAGGGCTGTAGGCCAGGAGCCTTAGATCAGATCAAGCAGCTCATGAAACCATGTTGTTGGACACATCTTTTCCCCTTCTAAGCCATTTCCTTTACACTTATATATGTGTCTCCTTTTACCTCCCAAATTTTCAAGTTTTACGTTTTGTCACCAATGTCAATTAACTTGCCCTACTATCAAATGCCTTCCCTACAAAACTTCCTACTCTCCCTACGGTTGATGCAAACACTGGGGTTTCAATGCTTACAACAGCACATTCAAAGTCACTTGTGGCATTTCCTTCTTTCCTTCAGTGTATCAAGTCCAGCTGCTCCCTTTCAGGCCCTTTCTTCCAATCTCAGCAGCTTAAATCTCTACTTTATCCTAGCCAGTCTGACAACATTCTCCCTTGAGTGTCCCAAAAATGACACTGCCTTCTGCCAGGGCACAAAAGGTACAACTGCTGAGCTCACTTTCCCTTCTCTGTTCAGTCAGAAAACCCCCTAGTAAACCCTTCAAATAGTTTCCTAACATGGCATCACATTTGAAGTTCTTCTCATGCCCTCTTCTTCTACTTTTTTTTCTAGGGTTTGTATACATTAAACCTTCCTGAATAGACATAATGATCCTCAGGAACCACAGCACCAAGCAGTGTGACGACACAAAACTACTCTGGTTCTATGCAGCCGACACAATTAAGCACAAAGCATAGAGCCCAGACAGTGGATGTTGAAGGATTTGCTAAAAATGCTTCCGGTCATATCCTCAGTTTCCCAGAGAGCAGTTATAAGGGGTTAGCTATTTCTATGCCATTCAGGAGCACTGCGATATTCAAGCTTTATTTCCATCACATTCAGATTTTTCTCTCCTGATGGCCATCACTAGGATTTCTTTGGGGGGATGTGTGCTGAGGTTGGTTTTTTGTTTTTTGGTTTTTTTTTTGCACTGAGGCCACATCTAAATTATACTTAATCCCTGCATGCTACATAGTAGCAGCCCTCCTGCTGTTTGGAAGTTATTTGTAGGGCTCAATGTCCTTTTTCTAGGTGTCTAAACATTACTTGCTAGCTTCTATTCAACTTGAATTCTGATCACTCCTTCAAGCCTTTCCCGATAACCTTTTCTCCTTTCTTGGGACACAAAATCCAGACCACTGGAGTACTTGCAAAACCTCCCAGTTTGCGCACTATTCCGGTCCCTGACCTCTCCAGTTCAGCTGACTTGCTTTGCTCGGAGTGTGACAAACTCAAGTCTGCTGTCTTTCGAAGCCAATTTTTAACTAAGGACATACTTTTACTCTTCCCTTCATTTTAATTAAATCAATTCCTGATCACTTGATCTGAAGTTACTTCCCATGTCTAGCTCTTCTATGATCTCATCATCAGCTGCTAAAACCAGTACAGACACTGTTATTCAGTATGTCCTTTCCTGTTGTGTTCCTGGGAGGCGGTTTGTGTATTTGGGTTGGGTTTTGTATTTATTTTTTTTTAAATAGTCTTTCACATTGTTAACACTCATGGATAGCCTACTACCTTTGCTTTCTGTCCTTCCTGAACACAGCAACTAAGTACTGCTTTTCCAGATGCTATGCATCTATTGTCCTCTACAACATTTGTCTTCACTGGTATTTTAGATTCCTCTATTTTATGAACCTGCTATTTAAGTACAAACCTTTTCCTTGTTTCTAACTGACCACAAGCAATTGCCTTGTCAGGTTAGACACAAACCTTTTATTAACCATCCTGTTGGTCCAATTAATGTCCCGATCATTTCTATCACTTCCCTTTGTCTCGCTGTCCTGTCATTATCAATTATTGTATCTTCTCCCTTTTCCACTTCATGCACACTAAAGCCAGGCATGAATGTTATATGAGCATCTTCAGATCTTTCCCCATGATTTCTTAACATACTCAACTGCTGTAACAGGCTCAGTATCAAAGACTACTACCCCACACAGTGATATAGACCATCCCTTAAGAAATCTTTTCTTTTCTTGAATGGATCCCAGTAGAAACACAGCCCAAGCTTTCCTCCCATCTGCCCACCTCACCTATGGGCCTTCTCTAGGGACTGGATGAATTCTGATCAGAGCCCAAATTTTCTGCAGTAATTATGGCAAAAGTAGAATTGGAAAGATATCTGCATGTCATGACGGGTTTCTCCTAAAAAAGAGCAAAAGCACTAAAGCACCACTTTCAAGTGTAGCAAATAAGTGAGGGGATAAGTACTACGTGCTGATGGAGAGCAAGAGTCAGTCTCCAAGAACTATATAAATTACAGATAAAATAGAGGTAGACTATAAGGTCCTTTTAAAATAAAGTTGATTTTTTTTTAAGGTAGTGGGAAGTAAAGGGAAATCTAGAGAGGAAAAAGGTAAAATTAAAGGTGATATGATTGGAAGACTTTTTGTAGGAGCAGCCTAAAGGTATATTAAGAGGACAAGAAAGCACGTGCCAAAATCAGAAAAAGTAGCATGGCAGAGAGAGAGAATCATAAAGTGAGGAGAGAGTGGGCAAGAGCTTTAGCAATATATATGGATGAGAAATGCCTTTTCTTTAGAAGTCCACAAGTATCTGAAAACATAAGATAACTTTTTTGCATGAGAAGCTAAACTTTTTTGTGAGAAGCTACAAGTCAAACCAAAGGTGGTATTGGACAGGATTCCAATCGGTAACTTAAGTGTAGAAAAAATGGCAAGACCACCACTAGGAAATATCACATATTTTCCTCAGACAGGACTTAAGTACATATTCGAGTCATCAGAATAGAATGTACAGAGAGTAAAGGGAAATGCAAATTATTTCTACTCTAAAAGCCATGTGTAGAATATCCTCCCTGACATATGGTGCATTACAAGGAAACAAAAATGCCATAGAAGTGTAGGGAAAATATGCCTGCTTTAAAATTAAAAAGCATGGTGACTGCTGAAGACGACTAACAAATTCTCAGTGGTCCTTAAATATTGAATGAAACTTTCATATATCCACTTATACAACTATTTTTCCCCCCCCAACCTTGCCTAGCATGCCATAACTTTTGCTGACATCCTATATAACAGATCTCAGCACCTGAAACCTCTTTGGAGACTCACTTCTGCCATGCTACAACTCAGTGTGGGGTTATACTGACTTGTCTATAAAGCGCATAGACTTTGCTTATACTCCTGCATCTGTCCAACTGAGCTCCCTATAGGAACGCAGCTGCTAAATATTTCTTGTATTTACCATTCAAAACAGTCTGTGTAATACCAGTTAGAATTCTATTTACCAACAGAATACACACAGTGAAGGATTCAGCACTTGCACTCTGTAATGAAGCACGATGTATCACAGCAGAGACGTCGGCTCAGTGCCTAACTCCCCTTGAAAAAATACTAGACAATTTTACCTTATTTTTGAAGAGAGAACCTCTGTATTTCCTAACAGAGTAAGTTTACAAGGTCTAAATAAGTTCCCAGAAAAAAAGCTGTAGATTATTTCAAATCACCAGCTGTCAGCCAATAGCCTGGATAATGGAAATCCACAGTTTCCTGGCTTCCTGCACACTTCAGAGGACTGGTTTCTCTCTTATTTGCCTAGATTTACTATTATTTCCTTTCTCTTTGCTTCAAGACAAATTCGGGTTTTTTTATTTATTCATCTGTAGGAGATGACAACAGGGATTAACACTACCAGAGACTTTGCATATGACCTCTTCTTCTATGGGCACCGTTTGTCACAGAGACAGTCATGTGCATTAGACTTGTGTTGCCTAAACTTACTTCAGTCAAAGAATGAACTTTTAAGATGGATGAACACGCACAGCATAGCTGCTTTAAACAAAACTACCCCAGTTTGTAAATAAGAAGTGATTAGAGAAATTTGCTGCAGAAATGAGTCACATTAATCAGCTGGTTATAGCAGATTGATGTGCAGCCACTAGAGCTGTCTAAACAATTTAGTTAACCTTTAACAAAAATGTGAAGGAATACGCAGCAAAATGGTTCAGCTTTAAATGGACAGGACATGTTCCTTTTAGGAGAAGAGTTAAGTTCCAAGATTATTTTATTCAGATTTTGCCAGAAAAATTAGCCCAAAAAGAGCAATTTATAGTTACAGCACTCCTTTGTACAAGTTCATTCCAGGCTGTGAACAGCAACAGCCCACGGCAGGACACAGAGTATTTATTCAAAGACAGATTGTAGCTGGGGCCTCATTGAGGGAGGCTGATGCTAAGTCAATGTATAAAGTAAAATGCAGCATCAGAAAGCCGCTAAGGACTTTGTCCAGCATTGCCTTCTCTCCTGTGTTACCACCAATATTTTTGCAGCCAAAAATCAGAGTAGAATTGCAGAATAACCCATGAAACAGGGTGCACACCAGCAGGGTCACAAAGGGTTTTGAGGGTCCCAGCAGATGGCTGCCAGCACAACCCCAGGGCTGTGAGCCCACCCAGCACACGCTGGTCCACAGCCTACAGCTGTGCCTCCACAAGGAGGCTCACACAGAGCTGGTTTGCATGATAACATCTCAAGAACCACGGCAGAAGAAATCCAACTGACAAGTGGCCAGTGTGGCTGCGCTGTCAAATGACCAAGTGTGGTACCTGTGTTCACGATGACCAGTGCCATCAACTGTAAAGCATCAATTGCACCCGGGCAAGGCATGAAGTCAGGGCTGCTGATAGCCCAGGAAGGGATCATAGAATGAGATGGTTCATAGATGGGATGGTTCAACACCTGCAGCAGTGACAAGACATATTTCACAAAATCTGAACATAAAACATCCTCCCCAAAACCCAAGACTAACATAAAAATAGCACTTAAAAGATATCTATTCTGCCTTTTAAATTTTGTTTTCTCCTTTTTTAAATTTGAAGAAGCATTTGATACGTATTTCCAGGTTTTCTTCCACAACCACTAGAAATAGGAAGCTGACTTAAAAGATGAGGAGCAAGAGAAGAGAAACCCAACAAGCAATCTTTACCAGTGTTTTTTTTTCAAGAGCTACAGTTTTCAGAGGAACACTAAAGTAGACACTGATAATATCACACTCACGTCAACCATAACACATCTCATAATACCTGGAAGTTCTGAAGTCAACACTTTCCGAAGAAAACCTTACAAGAATGATCTTGGGCTATCTTTAACTTAAATTTGCCAACACTAAACACAAAGTCATCCTTTCTGTAGCCAATTGTTCTGTAGCCCCAGTGTTTTGGATGCGGGATGCTAGACAAGCACCAGAGCTTCTAAAGCAGGATGTGCACATTATCAGATGTGGGGAATTTAGACAAATTCAAGGAATTGTCTTTTATTATTCTTTATATAGATCTACTTCTAGTACTTATCAACCCTAGTTTACACAGACAGGGCAAAATTAAGCTTGGAGTCAACTCTTACTGAAGTCTGATTCAGATTTGAGAGAGTTACGAGTTAGAAGGTGTGTGATAAACTCCACTCTGTTACAATAGCATCTCTCAGTTATACTCAGCAGGGCCATTTGTTTAAGCGACAAAAGAATCCGGTGTCAATCCCTCTCGCTGGGTAAGCTGCATTTGATCTGTGCAGCCAATGAATAATAAATCAATGCAAATTACACCACTTTATCACTAACAACCATTTTCTGGTCAGCTACACCACAGACTAGTTTCTCCCACAGGAGATGAATAACCCCCAGTGACTTAAAATAGGAATTATTTATAGCCTGCAGGGGAACAATTGGTCTCTAACATATAATTTGCACCACTGTTTATTTCTCCAGTGAATTTGGCCCTTGAAATCTTTGGCTACAATAAAGGCACAAGCTGCTTTTGTCATTAGAGCATGACTCTCCAAATTATTTTAATTGATATTTGAATATTTAGCTGTTAGGCAGCTCCCCACACCTCACAACAAGTGCCTTAGACATGACAACAGGGTCACTCATACCGTTTCTTAACCACCCCTAACATTCCCGGGTCACAATTTTTGATAGAGGCTGCAGCTGTCTTAAGGTAAGAACTATGAAAGATAAAATAAAGCTCCATGTTGGGAATGTAGACATCTTGAGAGGGGAAGGTTTATAACTTGCTCTCTATTAGCACAGTATAAAGCCATTCCTCTTTCAAAAGATGGATGGGTTTAGCCCCTCAGAGTGCCAGGCAGCTGCATGGATTTGGAGAAGAGGCCTTGAGGGCACATAACGGCTGGTCAAGGCCCCACCTGTTACCAAGAAGATGGATGCTCTTTGCATAGCATCATTTTCATGAGCATCTATCTAGAACTCATCATTGAGCACTACAGGAAAATATCACATTGATGCAAACTTCACCTATTTGAAAGGCTTACAAAAGCATGGAATAATACAAGACACTACCATAACTCACAAAAATCATCCACAGCTCCCTTACCCACAACAGTTCAGCCCTGACATGCAAACTTTTATTTGAACTAAAAATAAAAATTAAAAATTATCCATGTAAAATTACCCAACAGCTTTGATGACATGACTGATCATTAACAGCAGTCCTCTAATGAATGCAGGGACCAACCATCCAGATACAAACCTGCACCATGCAATGCTTTGGACACCCTTCAACGAACAAGCCTCATGTGGGTAATAGCACATGAAGTCTTGTGAACGTTTGAGCCATGCTAAGGACAACAAACGCTAAGCAGAACACCATGGTGACAGCACGCACAGAAAATGTGTGGGATGGAGGGAGGGAAAGGGAGAAGGAGGCCTATGAGCTGCCTCTGAGCCCAGTGACGCCCACCCAGCACTCCTGCTGCAGGAAAACCCAGGTCGGGCAGCAAGGCCAGCTCCCCAGCAGCACAGCCAGTTCCATACTGGCTGTGGTGCAATGGTGGGTATGGCAGCCACTGGGAGACATGCCCACCACCCCACTCGCACCACTCCAAATTAAGCCAACATCAGCTGCTGCAGGGTCTGAGGTTTTGGGGGCACAAATCTCTGCAAATAAAGAAATAGAAACTCTGGGTGTCTGGTTGGGCTTGTCTCTCTTTATGACCAAGAAGTTGGGTTTAGAGCTGGCTCAACTTGCCCTGAAGGCTTCCCAGAGTGCCGTATAATAAAGATGATTGAAACATAGACTATGTCAACAAACACTTCCTTTGAGAGAGGTAAACAGGAGGACAGCACCTCGCTCATCATGAAACAACCAGACATACCTATAGGGCATGCAAAGCCAGCCAAGATCCTTTGGGGTTTTCTCTTTCCTTTGAAAAAGAAAACATTCATTAACTTTTTTCCCAATTTTAACATTAAAAGAAGGAAACACTGGCCACACCCACAGTGATGTTATGTCAGCTGCTTATGTCAGGTCAAACACAGTGTGACAGGAAGCAGGGGCTCCACGTGAATACGACCCCATCAACTCAGTGCTATTCTGATCTCACACTCCAAAGCCAGACTGCTTTGGCACATCCGGACCCACAGCTTTGTGCCCAGTCTACCCAGAGAAAAGCACCCTTGTTGAAAGGAAAAGGTAGTTACATGCTAACCTGCACCTCTTTTGATAGCTCCCGTATGATCAAGTCTTCCCATCCCAGAAAGGAAATGAATTGGGCATTCTTCCTTGGTGTAGATGCAGCGGGGGAAACAGTACAGGGTAGGACAGCAAATAAATATTTGGAAGGAAGACATTTTCAGCCATTCAGCTTATAAAAGCAAGAAAAAGACAGTAACCTAGCACAGCACTTGAGTAGCCATCAGGACAGCCAAAGTAAACGAACACAGTGATTTAGAAGGTAAGAACTGGAATTCATTCAAAAAACTATTTGTGTTCCAAGTTTCTATGTCTCTAGTTGTGAGATATGCAAAACCATTCTCTTTTATTAGTCTTTATTAGAATGCTTATTTCTTAATCTTACCCTCCTTGTTATCCAAGCTCCCAGTTTTTTCCCAGTGTCAGACCAATGGAAGCAATGCAACAGGGCAAGGCTATCTTGAGCCATGTCAAGGGCTTTCCCCCTCCAAGCCTAGCAGAAAGTGGGGTGTGACTAGAACACAAAACACATCTCGGCTTCTCCACTACACAGCGTTAAGTCACATTCTCTCTGAAGCTCTTCAGTAATTTTCCTGGTACAAAGTGCCATAAGCAATGCTTTAACAAAAAGTATGGAAGACATGGGCTGGGTTGCTACAGCCAACTACACAAGCACCCTTGTTTGCCCTAGCTGGCTTCTCTGTGTCTCTCCTCCCACCACAAGGAAGTCTTAACATGACCAAAATTTACAGCAGTTATAACAAACCGCTGCTAACTGCAAATTTTAATTAGAGCATTTGCCTCTGGTGTAATGCAGTAATAAGGAGAAAATGCACGGCTCCGGTTTCTTCCAAGGATCTCTGTATGCAGGCAGGTACAGACAGACCTGAGCTCACTCTGCCTGTGCTCCGAGCTGGCTCCTGGTTGAAAGCTGTGTATTGCTTTGATTGTAGACACAGTACGCTGTGCACAAGCAAATAGGCCCTGACACTCAACACACCTAAGCTTGCCTAAATGACTGATGAGAAATGAGAATTGTGCCCCTTTAGCAAGGGAGAAAACAACAAAAAAAAACCAACAACAAAAAAAAGAGATATTTTTTCTTTACGTCCAACACTTGTTCACACTTGTCCTAAGAAAAACACGTTTGCCAGTGTTGCCCTTGTCTTCTCATAGGGGTATGTTTTCAGAGTTTTTCTGGCTTGCTGTTTGTTATATTTAGGTCATTTGCAAGTATTAAGCTATCATCTGCACTGAGATGATAGCAAGTATAACAGAAGAGTAAGATTCGGAGGGGATAAACCACAGTGGGTAGTGGATTATACCCAAGAACCAGTGAAGCCTGGCTGACCCTTATCAGAGGGAGTCTGCTCTTGCTAACACCTCTCCATTAGCATTTGCTACTTCTGTTTTACTCTGGCTGTTTTAAAAAAGAATCACAGCAAAATAATGGAATGTGAACAGGGATGTTAATAAAAGGGTGTAAAACCAACAAAAGTGTCTATTATTTTTATTTGGAGGTTTACCAAGTGCCTAACTGGTCAACAAGCCACTAAGACAACATAATAAAACTAAAGTCACTTTTGAAGACACTAGAAAATTTGGTGTTGAGCATCCTATACTTCTGTTGTCTGCCAATGATCTTTTTTCAACCCCTGCTCAGACGTTGCTATTGAAGAGGAAATCAGGAAAAGGCTAGAGAACAGCGGGGTCCTCAAGAGCAGACTAAGCACAGGAGAACTGACTCCTCTCTAGCACCCCAGAACCACATGAAGGGACCTATCTTCAGGCAGGGTAACAGACTTTTCTCCTTGCAGTTATTTCACTAGCTGAGCAGGAGCCAGGTGATTTCCAGCTCTAGCCTGGGGGCAAGTAGCCTTCCCTACCCTCCCACAGCTTTCTTACCTGGCCAGGAGGGCTGCTTTTCCCAGCAGGAGAACTACCTAGCAGGAACTACTCCAACCTCCAGCAGGACCCAGCAAGTCCTTCCTCATCATCATCCCCCACCTCCCCTCTTTGCAGCAGCAGGTTTGTGGAAGTGCTTTGGAGAACAGACTAGTCCCAGAGGCAGCCCCAGCTGACAGATGCTCTTGAACCTCAATGTGGCTATTTGGGTAAGCTGAATAACTTTGCTTTTATGGCTGATTTCTGGAGCCTGCCTACTCTGCAGAACACTAGAGTCGCCTTTGTTCTCTCTTCACTTTCCTGCTTTTGGGCTCAAATTTAGCAAATAGCAGCCCATTACACATGGCATCAACTCACTGTTCTGTGCCATCATTACTGGTACTGAGAAAAAGCACTAGAGACAAACAGATAAATATTAGGAAGGAAGAACATGTTATTACTCCAGTAAATTCATCAATTAATATTAATTAATTCAGGAAACAGTCTGGAAAAAAAAAATTCTCCGTTATTTATGGCAAACCCAAGAGAATATAAACCCTCTTTCCCTCCTTTTCCCTTGCCAGTAAGACTGGGAGAGAGTGGGTCAACCAACAACATCACAACTTTACATGCTGTTGGGCTGCTCTTCAAAAAACAAGCCAGAACATGAATGTAATCTGATTTCAAGTGGACCTGGGATAGCCTTAATGCTGAAGTTTGTATGCTAGCTTTGCGATTATAAAGATCTCAGATCAGCCCTTGTTTCTGAGTACTGGCCTAGATTAGCAAGTCACCTGAAAGTTTACAGTAGGAAAACCATATGGGCCTATTCCTGTAGCTACATGTGTATAGTAATTATGGCATAGGTAAGCAATAACACATGCCCAAGGCATCATACTTGGTGAGGCATGAGGCTTACGTGCATATCTACAATTATGACTTCAGGCTTCAAAGTACCTTATTGCTCAGACAAAATTGGTAGCCTACTTGTAAAACACACAGAAGGATCTATTGCTATAAAACACATCTAGGTGCTGATATAACACAAGATTTGAAGTGTGGGTACCAGACCTGTGAAAGGGGGAAGGAGGATCTTACTTAAAATATTTTCCTGTATTGTTTTATAGTGAGTGCACTTTAAAGTAGCAGGCATAAGTAAGCATCACTGAAATTCTAAAGCTGCCAAAGTTTCATGGCGACGTCTGAAGTCTGATTACTTGGCAGGCACCACTTCAAGCTCTCTGAGAAATGGGGTCCTTTCTAATATATCATCCACTCGATTGCTTTCAGACCTCTAATCAATCAAGAAATGCCGTCACAATCATGTGATCAGCGGCTGCGTGCTGACATTTATGCATGGTGATTTATGACAAAAATTTAACAATAAGTGTTTCGCTTTTACGTGGCTTTTTCAAAATAAGACCACATTTTACAAGTGTACATTTTTCTGAAGAATGGTTTCTAAATGAATAGCACCAACTTCAAAACAAATGTTTCTGTGAGGAGGGCTGTTACAACATTCAAGTTCTTACATGATCTTCAAGGCTGAAGTGTGACCTAGGAGGCAGCCATAATGAGACACAGACAGTGAATAAAGCACTGATTTAATTATGTTGTTTGATATATGATGACCTCATCCACTTGTGTTTATACTAATGTAGTGCTTGAAATCCTTTATCGACATATGGGAAGGCACAGTCTCCAGCCTGAAGAGCTTAGAGTCTCAAAGACAGAAACCAGATGAAGGGTGTTCTCTTCCTGTAGCTTATTGCAGGTTTTGAAGCTTTGCTTGTTTCCATCAGGTCTTAAATATGCACTGGATGGTGGAGAGTGGTTTGCTGAGTGAGTACTCGAAGCTTGCTGGACAAAATATCTACTGCATGGTTACCTTTGATTACAGAAGAGAATTTCCAACATGTCTGTGTTCCTACGTACAATCAACGACAGGAAAATGCAATCACTGATGGGGTGGAGGGAATCTATGGCTGTTTACAACATTTCCACTAAATTATTTCCATTTTGGAGATACCTCATGCCCCAGCATGAGTTTTGACCCACTATTTTCTGCTGCTACAGAAAGAAGAGTGGGGAACAGAGTCAGTACAATCTGCTAGTTTCTCCACTAAAGACTTCCATCAGGGCAACTTGCTGCAACCATCTTCCCCTCCCCAAAACTGACAGTCAAGGATCAGAGTTTGGTTAACTATACATGGAGATCTTATTTTGCACTCTTGTTTAAGATTCTCTGAAAAAGATGCAGTAAAGAAACTCTTCATGGTGTTAATGCCATGAAAAACTGCATGAGGAAATGAGTAGCTCTGTGTTCAATGCACCATCTGCCAACCACACAGTAAATAAGGCCATACAAAAAATTGAGAAACAAAAACATCAACAACCTACCCACTCGTTAAGCTATAACCGTGCTGTGTGCCGAATGACATGCAGGTCTTGTAGAAAAAAAAAAAAAGTAGTATGCAATTCTCTAATTAAAAGCAATCAATATTAATATTTACCAGGAAGATGAACTAGTAGCTTTAATTGTAGAATTTTCTAGCCTCTGATTGCTTGGGTTTGGAGCCTTGAAGTTCAACACTCTTCAGTAATCTAAATGTCTAACTTGAGGCATTATTTATCTTATTTTACTTCAAGGCATTATTTATCTTATTTTATACACAGGAAACCCATAAGACACATACAGTTGACACACTTTTACCCTTATTAGATATGCACACATGTACAAGACCACTGTTTCCACTGATGCCTATCACAGCAACCAGACATAAAGACAGGTTAAAGAAGAGATAGCCCAGATTTACTTCAAGGTAATACAATTCTGGTAATTCTGGACTTGAATACTTCCTCTCTCTTATAGTGAGTTTTCTCAGCAGCGTTGCATTTTAAACCCTATATTAAAAACAATCCAAGGAGTCCTCCTAGCAAGGATAAAAGATCAAAAGAGTATAAATTAAATACATTATTAGTGAAGAAAATGTATATATATACACACGTATGTGGAAACCAGTAACGTGTTTTCATTTTCTTTTCAAACTCTGGTACAAATTCAGCTAATATGACTTTGTATGACTTCATGCCGGGACAGGAGCCAAAAGTTTCACTTGAAATTTTTGCAGTTATCAGATCTGGAAAGGTTTTCAATCACTAAAGTTTGAGAACCATTAAAAAAAAAAAAAAAACACAAGAAAAAAAAAGGACCAGAGATAAAAGGCCAGGGGCTTGAAACATTTATCACTTCATCATACTCTTCCATTTGATGCTGGGTCAGCATCTTTACAGATACAATGGAATGCTTGCTCTACCTATATTTTGAGAGGCTTTGAAAAAAAATAAATTTAATGCAAGTGCAGGGTTAGAAAGAGGCACAGAGCAACAAGGCCAGGCAATCCATATGGAGGACAAGCTCCTTAGCTAGCACATCCAGGAATGGAAATACTCCTAGGCGTAAAGGGAGGTTTCCAATACTTGCTTTCAGCAGTGGAAAGCTGCAAATACACAGCCACGTTGCTTTGTTGTTGGCTGTGGAAGCACCATCCCAGCCATACAGTGGGGCCGGCAACTGGGCGGCCTATACAGGGTAAGCACGATGCTCCCAGAAAGGTCAGGATTGCTGCAGCTGGACAAGCTCTACCCTTCACTGTGCCATGGCACTGGACAACCCAGGCCAGCCCATACCACAGGTTTGGTCATCAGCACCTCCCTCTTACCACTACCAGGTGCCTGGGAAACTAGGACAAGTTCACAAAGCCCTAAGACTGACCCAGACCAAG
Source organism: Eurystomus gularis (assembly GCA_013400335.1). Taxonomy (NCBI): domain Eukaryota; kingdom Metazoa; phylum Chordata; class Aves; order Coraciiformes; family Coraciidae; genus Eurystomus; species Eurystomus gularis. Next base: position 162,631 of record VZZY01011043.1, on the reverse strand, counting down.
CTTGAAAGAGGAAGACAACAGGATGTCCTACTGGAAGCAAACATTACCAACATACTAAGCAATTGCTGTAAAATAGGAGATTTCCAACTCCATATGACACCACATAGGAACTGCATGAGGAGAGATCAGGGTAACAAGTATGTTTCTGGCATATACTTGGCACCTCCAGTCTCCTCCTGATAAAACCAATATAGCACAAACACTTTGCAACCACAGTTGTGGAAAAGCAGGCACAAGGTAAAACTAAATACTACCACAAGCCCAGAGTGCTCAACACCTTGCCAAGCTGATCACTGTTTTGAGAGACTATGCCAATTCATGAGCTATTAGGGCAGCTTCAGACCTGCTCTGGCTTCAGGAAGGAGCCACATCTCACCAAGCGACAGCCCACCTACACACTACAGGACAAATGCTACTTATGCAAAGCCTGAATTTTTATAACATTCACAACCATTTTAATCTTAACATCAGCAGTGAATATGCAGGCCAGCTTATAGACTTCCTTATGACATACTTATTTGTAAAGTTTTAGAACATTTTTCCTTCTAAGCAAGCCAGTATATGAAAGGTAGGGAATAAAAAGAGCACCTTTTTAGCAAGCACCACAACACACTGAGTTGTGGGTTTGTAGGCTCACGGTTACTCAGTTGTGTGACCGTAGGCACCCCCCTCTTTGAAAAATAGAAAATACAGAAAGTACTATCAAAATGTTTCTGTTGCCTTCCCACACTTCCATTAAAGCATTCTTTGTGCACGCAAGCAAATCTAGTGAGCTTTTTCATTTCCTTGCTGACTTTTCCTGCCTCCAATAAGAGCTGCCATTTATATTATACTGGGAATAAAAATGAGAAACCTGGAAACTGAATCTTACCACTATGTCTTTCTTGATGCAGATCCCTCCTGTCTCATTACCTTCCAAACTCCCCCTCAAAACACTTGTTTTCTCATTATTGCCTGCACATTTCTCACCCCTTTGTTCTTTCTGCTTATTCAGAAAGGTTTTATTTCTGGTTTCCTGATTTTGTCTTCCCCTTCTCTCTCACCAGCTGCAGGGAAGACTCTCATACTTGCTCTCAAGTACAGCCCATCAAGAAATATGTCTGAAGGAAGAAAAATGTTTGGTGTACATGGTTCAACAGAAGTATTCCCACCCACTTCATTCTCTGCTGAATCCTTTCATCCCACTCTTTGTTCTGGAGAAGCCACACAAGTTACTACTCCCATTTGTTTCCCTGTTTCACTCACTTGAGCTCCAGATGCTTTGACACACCCCTGACACTCACTTTGCTCTGCTGTCCCTTCTCCCCCTCCAAGTGCTGCGATGCTCCCATACCTTGCTGCACCCTGCTCCACCTAACCAGTTACCTCCCCTTCTTCTGCAGTTTACACTTGCACTTGTTGCAGATTTCTGCTTCAGGCAAAGCCCCAGACTTCCTCCTTGACACCCTCAACTCAATAATGTCATTGTCTTTTCTTCCTACATCACCTGAGGTATTTCCCTTGGGCTGGAGGACTGCAGGCAGCACAGCAATATCTCAGTTCTCGCTTTCTGAAGCTGGCAAGAGTCCTGTCCAGATCCACTTTTTTTTGGTTTTGGCATTACCTGCCCCCATGTGCAGAAGGGGTAGACTCAGGAGATCATCCCAAGTTCCCCTGGATGGTGCAGCCTCGATTTTCAGCCCTGCACATGGCTTAAATAGACAACACGAATGTAAGCTACAACAAGGTTTAAATGAATACAAAGATACTGCTGCTACTCTGCCAGTATCAGGGCTCATTTTTGCTAGTTCTTAACTATTTCTTGTTGTGTCACAGCTGGTGACACGGTGCACACAGGTGCAAGAGCTGTCTGGTCAGCAATACCTGCAACCAAAAGCTCATCCTGGTATGCACTGCTCAGTATTGGGAACGACACAGGACCACATACTCCTGATGTAGATTCACTGAACTCCTGAAATGAAGTCCCATCTATCTCCCTACTGGGTTTGGCCCCTAGTTTCTCTCTTCCTCTCTAAGGGAAGGGAAGTAGCAAGGGAGGGAGGCAGGGAGATAGTCAAACTGGGTTTGCAGCCACTGGAACAAACTCACACATCACCTCCACTCTAACAGGCTTTCCAAGCAGCCTAGAAGCAGTCTGGACATACCTGGTGTTGATGCTGACTTGTTTCACTAACAAATACATGCAGAGGTCTAATAAAGCTCACCTGGAGCTCTTCCCCAGTGGCAGCCTTACTCAGAACTGCTTCAAGAAAGGCTAAATTCATTTTATCAGTTCAGACCTCTTTCAAGTTGGGTGAAAAGCTTCCAAACATAAAAAGTTTTGTATAAGAGTGAGTTGGAGGGTAGGAAGAGGTGGGATTTATAGAAAACTCACATGACTTTTTACAAAAACCCTCTTGCTACTGACATGAACAGAAAACTCTGAAGGCTTTGTATGTAGACTCTGAAGGTTTGTAATTAAGAGGTGTAGTATCTGAAATTTCTTCCATTCTTACGTAGAGCCATCTGAATGGTATCTTCCTGTTTTGGCTAAAGATCTTCTGAAGTAAGGACTGAGTTAATTACTAATTATCCCATAATTCACTCACCTGTCTTTCCTGGAGCAGGATGAAGGCAAGTTCAGAATCCTCCATGTAAGTCATTCAATCCCATTCACACTCCTTCAGAAGTGTAAACCCTCATTCTGTTCTATGACTCAAGCCTGAAATGAAGAACAGCATGGGAGCACTTAGTAACTTTATGTAATGCACTGATAAAAAATAGAACTATAATAATACATGCTTTAAAACAATTCATTCCTACTATGTTATGTCTTGCAGACACTCAAGTCAAAGACATTGCTCTAATTCGAGGTTAAATTATTGTAAGACAACAGAAAACACAATGCTTTTATACAACTACATAGCCCTATTTTTCAGGTTCAGTTACTATAAATCCCAGCTAGGCACCACAAGCTCTTCAGTTGCTGGAAGAAGTCCAAAGTTTCCATCAGGATGCTTCCTTGCTGAAAAATTTTCTTGAGCAGAAAGACAACCTGGAACGTGCTTTTGAACACAGCCTTGAGAAATAAAATTTATTGAACTTTCCATGCTACAAAAAGGAAGCCAAGTTGTGTCAATGAAAGACAAATCCATCCTTCGAAGCATATTTTCTTGTTGTCTGCAGTCTCTGCAGTTGCTAGCATTCAGTGGCTTGTATTTATTTTACCAAATCATCTCCAAACACAGGACAAAAGTAGCATGCAGAGGCAGTGGGTGATGTCCCCATAACCCTGCAGAACTCTCTGGGCAGTCTTCCAACACACCCCTCACATCGTGCCTTCTGCCACTACTCAAGACACACACAATAATTCCTGCCCATCTTGGAAACACACCCTACACCAGGATGGTAATTGCAGTTTTAACAGCCAAAAATGTAAGACCAAGACTTAAGCCTTAGTAAGTAAACAGTAATAAAATATCCAACACAGTAGCTAAGGTTCAGTACAGAAAACTCAATAATTTGCACCTCACTCATGAAAGTATATTCGCATGGAAACATGTTTTCATGTCATTTGTTTCTAATTCCTACCTGATTTTTATAAAGCATTATTATAAACACCAGTTTTCTCAATTATACTGTGTGCATTTATGCATGCATGTGTATGTGTGCACACACATTTGCAGCATCTGCTTCTATAACCATGAAAGAAAAAACAACATAAGCAGACATTCCAGTCCAAAATGAAAGTTTTACAGTACATGTCTGTAACACTGAGCCACACAGCGTGAACTAAAGACACTAAGGCCTGGCAGATTTGTGGCATCCAGAGTTTCAATCCTGTGAAAAGCATCAGAGGAACTTCCAATACTCAGAAAGTCAAATAAAAGCTGACTTCTGCAAAACATTCTGAAAATTCTGAGGATATTTTGTCAGCAATAAACTTTTGTTGTATCTAAGAATGTTAAGTGCACACTTGCTTTTTTGAGTAGTATGAATAAGAACATATTGGGGTTAATCAAAGCCAGGAAAAGTTCAAGTCTTAGCCATGTAGAGAAAATCACAGAATCACTATGGTTGGAAAAGACCTTTAAGATCATCAAGTCCAACTGTTACCTAACTTTACCAGATATAGTATGATCCTTGTCCAAATTAAAAGCTTAAGAGTTCAAATAAAAGAAATTGCAAGCCTTCATGTTAAAAAAAAAAAAAAAGGAAAAAAAAGGGAGGCGGTGGTGATTAACACCCAGTTTTGGATTAAGGTATCACAGCCAAAGGAGCCAATAGTTACCAGCTCATATGGACAGGTTCTGTAGCACATACTAAGAAACACTCTCAAAAGCGTAGATAACAGCATTTTGACCACTGTGGTGTATCAGAAAGATGTGGCATATCAGGAAGATCCCATACTACACATATACATACACTGCTGCAAGGGTTACAGCTGAGTTCACTGGCTTGACCAGTTTGCTGTTTATGCAAACAGCCAGTTCAGGAACTTGCAGTCAGTTTTTTGTATAATCATGACGTATGTACAGTGTAACGTTCCCCATACGTGCTGGAAAAGTGTCCAGAATAACAGTGGAGGGCTTGGAGATCTTTGCCTTCACAGACTTCTGGTGGTTCTGTTCACACCTGCAGCAGATGCGGCATCTACAAGCACAAATCTCTTCCTGTTACAGGCTTGTCTGATTGTATGTGACTAAACAAAATGCTGCATTCAATTACCTTGCTGAGGAATGCACAGCACATTAGTAATGGAGAAAAGATCACTGGACTTCATAATTGGAAAGTCCTATCTTCAAAAGGTACAGTTTGATGTTTTCTAACTTAAGCAACTAACACTGCAAAAAAAAGGAAAGATACCCATGGAAGCCTCAGGGGGGTGGAAATCACATGAGTTTGGACACCTCTGACAGCCACGGAAAAGATGAAAACTAAATCTGATTGATTAGTCAAACCTAGCATCGTAAAAAGTTGCTCAGGTCTTTGACTTTAACAACTGGATTGCTTTTTGTGGACCATAAGTTCGTTCTCCAGCTTCCCCAGCTCAAACAGAAGGGCTCATTATTAGAAGACTAATATATGAAATAAATATGGTCTGTAAATGCTCAAATTGACTCTCTCCCCCATGCACTTTTTGTTGGCAGCAAAGAACATTTCAAAGCCCAGCTGTCACCAGTATCTATGATCACTTCTTCAAACATGCAGAGACACACACACCTTAAAATCCGCTGGCAGCTGGTGTGAATGAGAAAAGCCAGAAGTCTCAACTCTGGAAGAATCACTTGAAATGCGTACTTTGTTGCTCAAGAGTTAAAAATAAAATTGGATGGGCACCAAAATAGAGATGAGTTGTTTAATGGGCAGACCTTGAGGTTCATTCTCACTCTTGGACCCACTGAAGCCAGAAGGATATCTGAATCTCCTGAGCTAGCCCGAAATTCTAACAGCAAACTACAGGCCACAGCTTTTGCCTCATTTTTGCGCAAGCAAACCTGCATCCACAAATCAACCATATTACGTTTCCTTATATACTTTCACAAGACAGAGAAAGCAGAGGAGTTCGTAGAAATATAATAGACAGCTGCAATGTATCTTCCACTTATCAGAGAAATTTGAATCTGAAAGCCTTCCTGGTTTCAGGTATCTAGTTCTGAATGATCTGATTTAAGGTTTATCATGATCTCTGCAAAAAAAAGGAAAAAATTCTGTTATTTTTAACACATGCAAAACAATATTATCTTTATTTAAGATTCAAGATGGCCAGATAGAATGAAGGCTCTAACCAAATAAATCAGCCAAGATACATGCTGAGATACTGAAGAGTAAATCCCCTTTTCTGCATAAGCTCTACTGCCTAGGAAACCAACAGTAAGTATCTTTTAATACTTTGATCTATAAGGAAAAAAAAATTAGAAGACTCACGGAAGCTCAATCCTTTTCAAAAACCTGCCAAAGTCACCTGAAACACATTTGTCAAATATACCTAGCAAAGAAAAACACAGGACCTCCCTAGCATTCGAAAGAACATGAGGGAACAGAAGAGAAGCTGACCAAATAAAGCACAACAGAATACATCAGCCCACTTGAATCCATACATCCTCCTCCATAGGATCATCTTACAAAACATTCATCCAAGACCATGTGTACACACACGGGTGTGCACCTGTGACGGGGTGGGATCCAGCCCTGCCAAAACAGACCTGGCTACCGATCCCACCACTGACCAGGAGGATGGTGAAATGTCTCATTTTCCCTGCTTTTAATGCAAGCAAACAAAGGAAAGAAGGATCCTGCCCACCTGGGCCTGAAGCTGAAGGCAGTAAGCAGTTGAGGGGCACCATGCAGTGAGGGTCACACTGGATGGCTTCACACATGAGACAGAAGTGCCCGCACACAGAGAACCTCTATCCTGATGCCTCTCCCATGGTACCACATTTGATTGGTGCTGCCTTTGCACCCTGGGCATGCAGAGCAGCAAGGTGCTCACACATGAAGGATCAGTCAGGCTACAGATCTGCATGTGCCAGGTACATGAAATCAGCTCAAATGCCCAAAAGAAGCAGCTTCAGATTAAGAAAGTCAGCAAATGCCAATGGCTTTATAACAGCACTCTTGCAGAAATGCCCATGTGAATGTGCACACAGACAGAGCAGGAGAGACAGTTCAGAGCACCATCTACACTCTAAAACCACTGAAATAACGTAAGTTAAAGATCAGCTGGCTGTAAGGTTTTCCTGGAAATGCAAATATACTTCTAGAAATCAGTCTTGATGCTTTTCCCTTCTCCAAAAGTTTTATGTCTGTCCCCACAACCAGAAGATTTCCTGAAAGATTGCTTTCACAACCATCACTACCACTAATGATCTTTTGACTGTTATTTTAACAAATAAAATCATACTATTTTGTCAGCACAATGCTGATACGACCCAGAGTTTGGCTGTAGTTCTTCCAAGGATATTATCAAAGTGGCAAATTGAGCTTCAGGGCCTTAGGAAAGTAATTTGTGTTTGCTTATACCTGTTTCAAGCCTATTCAGTGCAGCCACAGTTTAGGAGGGGGGAGAGGTTTCAGGGCTTGCTTTCATAAGAAAGACCATGTGTAATGTGAGCCATGGGCCCATCAGGAAAGAAGATGGTCTGAATCTCCCCTCTCCATCAAAAACACAACAGGGGAGGAGGCAAACCATAAAAATCTGGGCCACGTCAATCCAAAGCCCACATACGCTGTGACAGTCATCCCACTGCCCTATTTCATGCTGTGACATCTATCTCCCCTCACTGGCGTGGAAGAGGAGGAAGAACAGAGGCAGTTGGAATCCCTTCATTCCCTATCACAGAGAAGAAGTAGCATCAAGATTACCTTGTTGTGCCGTCTCCCATAGGAGCAAAGATGCCTATTATTTATGCCCTTAACTCAGAGCTCAACATAAAATTAGGGTTCAGGAAGAACAAGAAAGTCTAAGGGCCCACAAAGAGTGGGGCTAGAAACAATCATTAAGGTTGGAAAAGACCTCTAAGGTCATCAAGTCCAACCATCAACCCAACACTACCATGACCACCAGACCATGTCCCGAAGTGCCATGTCTACACATTTTTTTAACATCTCCAGGGATGGTGACTCCACCACTTCCCGGACAGACTGTTCCAATACTTGACCACTCTTTCAGTAAAGAATTTTTTCCTAATAACCAATCCAAACCTCCCCTGGTGCAACTTGAGGCCTTTTCCTCTTGTCCTAGAGCCTGGTCCAGGCAAAGTGCAGAGAAAATAGGGCTGCAAGGAACTCCTCATCTGGGCTGTGGCTGGGGAACCTGGTCTAGGGCTTAGTGACAAAGTTTGGGTTAGAGATAGGGCTAGGGTTGAAAGATAAAGCATAGGGGCCCATATAGAGTTGGGGCTCACCTCTGCCTCAACAAGTGAGTCAGGGCTGCAGGACTTACCTCCCGCTGAACTCATCTCCTGCATGCAGGCGAGATGAAAGCTGTGGTTTGCTCCTCACAGCTGCCACTGTAAGGCTGCAAATCCCCCCAGGCAGACATCCTAAACTCATTGCACACCTGACCAGCCTCAGGTTTTTAGCAGAGCTTCTCAAAACATTACCTCCTCCTGCCCCTCACTCCCCACTTTCAAAGAAGAAATATATTTATATATTCCAACAACACTTCATAACTTTCAGAAGTGCATTCCTACGCGTGTGCTGTACCCTAACCTAGCCCAAAGCACACAGGCCACAGCTGCTAAAGGAGCTGACACAGGTATCCAAGGGCCCTGCTTGCAAACACCTGCATGTGAAAGCCAGCCCAGTAATGATTCCATCCCAGTGTCTCCCCCCACCCCTTGTAGGGCCCTCCAGACCGCCTGGCCAGGACTGCTGCAGTCCCACGTATTCAACTCCACTGCTGCAGTAAGAGTTTTGCTTCTTCTGGGCCTCTCCATGGGAAGCTTAAGGCTGAAAGAAAGCTATGCATGCTCAGCAGGGTGAGGAAATGATCTTTCAGCAGTTCAGTGGTTTAAGTTGGCCTGTTAAGCAGATATAAGTGCATAACTGGGGTTATCTGCCACTTAATTGCTGGTCACAGCCCTGAATTGCAAATCTGACCGCTTAAGACACAAAAGCTTTATATTAATTAGCTTTAAATCAGAACCAAGTCAAAATGGAAAAAGCTGATCTATTTTCTTCTTGCTCATTTTCTTCTCGATATGAAAACCTCTTTTTTTAATACAACCACAATACACATGAACACACACACTTCTCCTGAAAATTAACTGTAAAGCTAGTCATTAACTGTGAAGCTACCCTGCCATCTGAAATTTTGTTTAATTTGCAAGAAGACTGAAAAAACCCAAACTCCTACATCTTCACATGAAAGTTCACCAAGTACAGGTCACTAAATCCATTAGAATAGAAATCTGGGAGTAGAACTTGGAAGTTTGTTCCTTCCAAATTAAAAACTAACATCTCTGTAGCTTGGGAAGAGTTGAAAAAATTCCAGCTAAACTTCTGTTGTGGATTTTGTTCTGGTTTTAAATATTTTATAAGATATTCTAGGTATTATCTGAATAATGACTATCAATGAGCAAAGCACACAAGGAAATATTATTTTGTCTTTCCTGATGAAAGCACAACACATCCAAGAATGTCTGCTCTCTTAAATCCTTCCACTGATCACCAAGTGTAAAAAAGGCCTCAACAGTGACACTACATTGATTCTGCTTTATTCTCTCAAGTTATAGCTGAACCACGACTCTGAGCACAAGCTAGTGGAACATGCTTCTCCACAGTGCTCAGAGAGGAAGCCTTGTTTACAATACACACAATTTAATCTCTTCTATATCCATTTTTAACACTGAAAGAAAACCAAAGCAAAAGATTAATTATGAAAATAATCTATTGTATCCTTTCACTTTTCATTCCTTAAAAAAATATGAATTATGGTGCACCAAGAAATACAAAGACCATAGGAACATCAGCTTCCCAGGTTCCTGACAACATTGATGGTTTCAAGTGGTCACATTTCACAAAGGAAATGGCTTCCTATGCTCTGACCACTTTCTTTTAGCTACATACTTTCCTTACAGGTGTAATTAATTCTGGCACCAAATGACTCCATATATTTAACGCAAGACAAAACTGCAAGCTTTTTTTTTTCCACAAGCCCTCAAAGAAAGAACTCACAGCTACTCAGAAATAAGCTAAAATGATGAGCTTAATTGCACTCATTTGAGGAAGAAGAAGAAATCTGGCTTATCTTCAATCATCATTCTTTTAAAGTATAAAGTATAAAAATCATTGAAACATCTTGAACTCAAAGACACCATCAGCTTCAGAAAGGCAAATTAGTTTTGTGTATAAGCTTTTACCATAGCCAACCCATTGTATGGGGTAGAAGTCAACAACATACAAGTAGGAATATGTTCCATATTTTGACACTTCTAAGGAAGTGGCTCTGCATTACTCAAAAATATTTGATAACAAATATTCAGTAAAATCTCAGCCTTGTGCACTGTAGGCTTAAAAACTAAGCAATTTTTTCTTCCCATTTAAAACCATGACAATTGAAATAAATTCTCTACAATGTCTCTTGCATTACTTCATACATCAAATTCTACTTAACCTGTGCGATCCTGAATCTCACCTTCTGCTACAAGTTGCATAGCTAGAGTAGAAGTTGCCAGAGATAAAATGTCATAGCCTTTAGCTGCTGAGAGTTTCCTAACTTCTGAGATTGGAGCAGCCAATATATTATTACAAAAATGGACACTATTTGGATCTTTATTACTTCTCAGCAGAAAAATAGTTAAAATAAAATACCAAATATTAAATACCAAGCATTTCTGTCTCAGAACCCAGTACTACACAGATGAAAGGGGCAGTTTACACTCCTCTGACCCGTAGCAAAAGAAATCAAGGCTTGCATTCAGATCATGCTTGGAAATTTTCTCTGGTATTATTATAACAATATACTTGCATTTAACTCCTTTCCCAACTCTGACTAGTATTTTCTGACAAGAATCTCAGTCATCCAAAAAAAAAAAATCCTCATCAGATGAACAAAAATGTTTCATGAAAACATAACAGATTCAAATAGCTGGTGAGGAAATACAGACTCTAATGCTCTGGTTCCCACCAGCTTCCCTGGCAAGATGAGGAGGGACCCAACTGCCCTGGCCTGGAAAGCCTCCAGTTAATACTCTTGGCTCTGCAGCAGGCAGCTCCCTAAACCAGGCTGGTGCATGGCCTGGGAAGAACACAACCAAGGGGATTTAGAGACAGATGCCCCTAGTTTGAGAGATGCAATGCCGCTGCAGACATGAATCATGTAGTGAACAGCTTGTTTCAGCCACAGTGGCATGGGCAGCAGCAGGACAGCAGGCATCTGCTTGTGGTGTGCCAAAACCAAAGATGCCCATAAACGGAGAAGTGGAGAAGCAGTGTGTTGACAGCTCTGCACAGGGCAGGTTAGAGGTTAATATCAAACGTGACTTGATTTTTGAGCGGACAGTAAGTGACTTGACTGCAGGACTGCTAACAGCTGTGTCAGCCCTGCTCTGCCTCTGAGCTGTGGTACAGTCCCACTTTCGGGACCTGAGTTGGTAATTCTATCTTACGCTACATGAAAGCACCAATTTATTCCGACATGGCTCAGCAAGCTCTGAAGCAAGAAGGTGCTGAGGAGACAGGTCCTAAATTCTCCATAAACCTTTCCTTGCAGAACCTGCCATATCACTAGATAGACATATCTTTGGTTTGGGAGTGCTTCTGAGGCCATAATAGGCACCCTATGCCATGGTCCTGACACTGCATGGGGGCCAGACTGGAGCACACCAGCCTTGACAAAAGGCTGAGGGACCAGGTGAGCACCCAGCTGTGGTGCGTGCAGACCTGCCACCACTCCAGAGCACCAGGAGAGGTGAAGATCCCCAAGAGATATCCTCAGAGGTCAGTGCAAGCAGAGCTTAACATATACTACAGAAGGTAAAACTATTCCAGCCACCAAGGCAGGAACAGCCAGTTCTGAGGTTTTAGTTTATTGGTTGGTTGTTTAGGAGGCAAAGAGAGGAGAGAGATACAAAGAAAGGGAAAGAAAAGGGTTTTTAATGAGCCTGGTGTTAGTTCTTCCAGAGTTCACATTTTAAAAAAAAAAAAAAAAAAGCAAGCACCATGCTACTTGGCCAAGATGATCAATATTTCTGAAGGAGTTGTTTTTGAAATTGTTTTAATGAAATGAGTTTAAAGGCATCTGTATGTTCAGAATTAATGCTGGCTCTTCATATTAAAATCTTATCTCTCTTCCCCCTTCCTGACCCACCACTAAATACAATTAACTCCCATTTTCCTTCCAACACTTTATGCTTTCTTGGCAAAGACCAGGCTGCAAAGCCTATCAGAAAGCAGAGAAGGAGGAAGGAAGGATGAAACACAGCAGGAGAGCTGTGCACAAAGCTGATGATTTGAACACAATTTAACTTACAGTTAATGCACAGCAGGACTTTCGTAATGTCCTTTTGTCACCTATGAAGCCATTTCCTCATTAGTCATTATCATTACACATAACAAGACAAAGAAAGATGTTTCTGCACAAAATGGAAAACCATTAGCATAGAATCACAAATCAGTAAAAGTTCAATTCATTTCAGAAGAGAAACTGATTCTTGCTTCTGTTCACTAGAGAAAAGAAATAACTTTATATCCCACTGAAGGTCATCTGTAGCAACAACCCTGAATATCCTGAACTTCTACTGGACTTGACAGAGCTCCTCTTAAAGGTAGACCAAGAAATGCCATCCAGCCTGCACCCTCCAGGTCTCACTCATGTCACACAGCACATATTTATACTCTCTTTGCCTTGTTACATTTAAATATGGGGAAGTCACCTATAAAGACTAAGATATATCACTGTAATACACATTTTAACTTTGCTCCTTCCTGGAATCCATTGCTAATGTATTTCAGGCACAAAACATACCAGAAACATTTAGCTTATGGCCATTTTTTCAAGTCACTCAGCAGAACAATTCTTAGAGTTGTAGGGGTCTTCCACAGCATTCATTTGTACTCATACATGATATAAAAGCTGGTTTCAACATCAGACAAGAAATCTGGCTCAGTAGATCAAGACAACTCACTCACGAAGTCAAGAGTCAAAAATATTTCAGAGAAAACCACAGGTCAACATGACATTTCCTCTATCTGATCTTGGACTCTGCTTGTACATGGTAAAGGAAAAACAAGCTGATAACATTTGTGGTGTCTTACTGTTGAAACTGAGTTTGAGTGCACCTGCAAGAGAGCAGTGGGCAGATTGCAGACCACCACCTGTCTTTGCTAGCTGAAGGTATTTTCTTTTTTGGTGAACAGAAGTCTGAAGAGAGCTACGTTTATGGACAATGGTAGGATCTCACCAAGCCAGAGGTATGTGGGAAAGATAATATGCAAGAAATCAGCCTTTTTGTGTTTCTACAAAATAACATTGTGAGCTTTGGAGACAACCCCAAATTTCTGAATATTGATGTCAAAACAAAGAGAATTTACCTACATGTAAGCAACAACCTCACTGCAAAACCTGGCCATTAAGCTTTATCCCTTCTCCTAATCCCCTGTACTATCCACTTCATTCAGCCGACTGTTTCTTCTCATTTGACCTGTTTAACCTCACTGTTTAAGCTTTCTACTCCCAGACCACTTGTGCTGCTCTCTCAGCTCACAGACAGGCTTCCATTAGAGCTGGAGGAATGTTAATTGTTGTAGAAATTACACTGTAAAAATGAATGTCATAAAAAAAGAGCTGAGCAACAGAAATTCAACCACTAATGCACCACATTCAGCTCTGCTTCCATCGTTGAAAAAAAATATGAAAGACAAATCAAAACAGAAGTTTTGTTTTAGGGTAGGAAAATAAGTAAAATGTAATGCAACTGAAACAAAAACTTGAACATGGCAAAACAAAACTTGTGTGGAGATGAAATGGCACAATGCAAGTATGTGAAGAAACCACAAACAGAAATTCTGGCACACAGTAAACTGCGAAAGACATAGATATGATTGTTTCAAAAAGAGATATAGCTCATCCTAATACAAGATGTTCCTTTTTCCTTATTGTGCTATTAAGCTTTTGCCCCAGCTCCTTCTTACACACTATGGAAAGACCAATTAGTAAAAAAAAAAAAAAACTAAAACAAAACAAAAATACCCACCCATCATTATGTCTAGACATGACTCAATAATTAAAACGTGTCTCTATGTAGGAAAAAAAAAAAGTACATTTATATAGTATAGTTCTGGTAACTTCATTCAATGGATCTTCATGAACTTCAGCTAAACACAGATGTAAGTGGCCAAGAACGCTGTTCTAGTCATGCACTCATTGTAGGAGTTGTGAGGACAGGCACTACCAGGAACAAGTCACCAAGCAGTTGGAGACAAAGCAGTGATGCCAAGGGGACTGGTGGAGTCAGCAAACAAGACAGGGAGGCTCATCCAGGTTTCCACAGGAAAAAACGACAAGGAGTACCAAAGTGGTTACTGCTGGGAGACCCAGTGGTTAGAGGCAAGCCTTTTTTAAGCTCAGTGGAAAAGACACACGCATACAGCAGCAGTAAATTACAGAAGCCATTACACCAACCTGCCACTGCTGCAATGTTGTGGCCTCTTCGCTGGGCTGAATCCTCAGCTTCTGTCTCCACCCACTCCTGCCGCAAAATCCTTTCGCTAAATGGTAGATGAGTTCGTGGCCTCACCGCAGTCCAACTAGAAGTAATTTGCTCTCCAGTTAAAAGTAGTACAGCAGATTTTTAGATTGCCTTCAAGTCTGAGACAAAAGGAGCTCCCACCCTGGATGGTAAATCTCCTGCTACAACTCACAAGCTGGAACAGATCAGAAGGGCCAGACCTGCAGCTCTGCTCTGAGCATGAGGCTCTTAAAAACACTTGAGACATCAGCATCAGTGAAAAAGCAGAAGGTGAAAGAACACACCACTAGTGTGGCCTTTCCTATAACCTTATAACAAATGATTCCTAGACAGAAATGAATGTCTTGTCAGCAGAGGCACAATTCCGCAATTTCTTTATCTCTCAGAGAAGGCTTATATATACATATATGTGTGTGTATTTTAAATTTTTTTTACTGCTTAATGGGAAACCAGTTGTGGTGAACCGACCGTCTGCGCTCCGACCGTGACACCAGTATATCTGTATATTGAACCAACCCCCTTGGTTACAACAGCACTTCCCTGCACAGGACACACTGCACACCCTATTCAGGAGATGATATGTGGGCATTTTGGTGGGTTTGGGTAGAGTTGAACTTTTCCTCTTTCATTTTCTTCTTTCGAAGTCTTAAAAGAATTACAGCTCTCATCTTTTTACTATAAATATAAAAAAGCTCTACAGGTAATAGGCTGACTCCCAGTTACGGCTTTCCTAGCAAACTTGGTGCTCTATAGCCAGGAGAATATTTCCTGTCTAAATCCACACAGGGCTATCAGCGCAAACTCCACAGACCAATTCCCTCGTCATTGGCAATTCATCCTGATACTGTTTTGCCTCTAGTGGATCAGCAACTGTATAAACTCATCCACCCCAAAAAAAAGCCATTTTTACCCTGTTACTGTTTCATCAGCCACAGAGCTAGAGAATGAATGGGTATGTGTGTGCATGCAAGGGAGGTTTAAAACCTCTCCTACCCTTGAGTCTTTTATTAGTGCTGTAAAGTCGGAGTATCAGCCAGGCTGTTTCTTTCACCACACCTCTTGCAGATAATCAGTTGTACCTGACAACAGGCTGTCATAACTTCTTCTTTGAGGGGGATACTGGTTTGTCTTGTCATTACACCTTCCGGAGATTGTCCAGCCTAGCCTTGAAGGGGGAAGGTAAAATAAACAGCATCTCTGTTAGGGTTTGCCTTCAAACAGAAGACAAGGAGTGGAAACGGCTGGGAACTGATGCACTGAGATGTGAAAACATTAAGTGAGAAATTTCAAACCTCTTCCCAGGTAACTTCACAAGAGATGATTTCAGACTTGAAAGCACTGTCTTGATTAAGCTTACCTCCACTGGAAAAAAAAACGTTACTTCAATCAAATCAAGTGACTGTGGAAACCTCTTTTAAATACCACTGCCTGCAATCTCACTGAGGCGCAGGCACAGTTCCCAAAGACTTCAATAAAACCTTTGTCTGGGATAAGGAGTGCCAGATTTGGCCCACTTTAATACATTAAGTCTGTGGTAGGTGAAAAACTGAAATACAGAGTGGTTGCAAAACTACCCTCATAGCCAAGGAGATAAGAGAAAAACGGCACTGGTCCTTCCCCGCACTGGGAGCGGGTGGGAAAGTCAAAAAGGAGGAGGGAGCAAGAGTTTTAGGCTAAAAAGTATTTAATATCCTCCCAGTGTGGGCTCGAAAGGATCACAGTGTGCTTGTTAGAGAAATTGGCTGGAGTGGAAGCCTGAGAACGCATTCAAGGTTGTGTGCATGGGTGCGTGTGTGTGAGTGTGTGAAGAGCCAGGCCTATGCAAGTTCACTAAGTTTAGTCAATTCTCCTGCCAACTCTTCCAGGCTTGAGGCAAATACAGATAACCTCAGCTTAACCCAACTCCAGGCAAACCTTCCCTTCTCACCCCCGCCCTCAATTAGCAAGCTTCAATCCAAAGTGCCTAAAAATAAACTATGAAATCACTTCAGTTACAGCTCTAGTAATGAACATTTCCATAAACTTCTCCATATCACTGAAGTGCTCCAAATTTTATCTGTTAAAGACCTGATTTGTTAAAAAAAAAAAAGAGAAAAAAAAATATCTGTGAGGGGTGATGTGGCCTAAATTCCAGCAGGTCTTTACCCTTTGTATCACAGTTTTTCTACCCCCACAGTAAACAAGGTACTCCTGACCGCATTACTGTTACCTGCTGCTGCTTTTAAGATAACCAATACTGAAATATCTACTTGGATTACTTTCCAAATAAGATCGGTTTCTTGCTCAGCAAAGCTAAGGGCCAATACATTTCAGAATTTCAGGATCTTTCTTCCCTCCCTATCTACCAGCTGTGAACATCCATCCTCACGACAGTCTCTGACATCAAGACCACCCAGATTCATCTTCATCTCTCAACCATCTGCCTCTGCTGCACTGAGATAAAAATCTAGACAGAGCCTTTATTATTATTTTATCCATAACTTGTCTAAACCTTCACCTGCAAAACACTGACTCACTCTGTCTTTAAGCACCTGAAGAACGCAAAGGAAGAGAAATTAACTCATGGGCATGGAAGTTAAATAAGCAATGGCATAAACTTCAAGTCAAACAAAAAACCAGAGCAACAACAGAAGTTTTTAAAGCAGATGAAAATTCAGGTCCTAAAAATAGAAGCCAGAGGAAGCCTGGCTGATCTATTTCTTTTTTCCATATCTCTAGCTTATCGTCAGGTGATAGCTAGCAATATTTACTGTTATTAATGCCTCATCAACCCCAAATTAATAGCTTTGAAAAATGAATAATCACCTACTTGAAAACGTTAGAACCTCTCCTGGGCCTGCAGCAAGAGGGTGGGGGAAACAACCCTCAATTTTAGGCCAGAAAACAAGATATTGGCAGACAACTCTTCCACTTCAGGTCTTAGCAGTGAAGAAAGCTGATGTAAGCTACAACATGGCAAAATATTCCAAGTCCTATTAAAATGCTGGTGGATCACTACAAGTCTGCTCAGTGGAATATGTTAATTGTGGCACTGTACAAAGTTTTCTGCTGCAAAGGATGCCAACGGTGCTGTCCCACTACAAGACAGCGTCAGACATTTGAAAAGACAGAGGAACCTCCTAAAAATATGTCTTTAAAAAACCACAACCCTTCAGATTACAGGAAAAGCCTTCACCCATCAGTTTGACACTTCACACAGCAGTATAAGATTATCATACCAGATGAGCGTGCTACATTAGCACACTGGAAGTGGACAATTGAACACTTCTCTTCCAGACCTCAAATGCCATTGAAATTTAACACCAGAAATAATGACCATGTTTTGAATGTTCTAAGAGTCAGAATGTTGAAAATTTCATCATCAGAAACTGCAATCTAGTGTCAAAGGGCTAGTGTAGGTACCTTGACTGCACGAAATCTTTCTATAGGGTTATTTCCAAAACTATTTTTGCTGAATTTTCACAAAATAGGAAATTTAGTTCTGCAACTCCTGCTTCTGACTTGCATAAGAGGAAATAGCACAGTCGTTACTAGAGGGCAGCTGCTCCAGGCTGTCATCATCCCCATGCCCCAACTTTGGGGGAAAGCAAAACAAAATATATTCAGTAGGGGTGAGTCAGGAGTTCTCAGGCTTCGTCCTCAACAACAGAGATGTAATTTGCTTTTTTGTCATTCAGATTATCATGAGGGGGTTATCAGTTAAAAATCCACCATAACGCCATGAAACACAAGGCATATATGGTAATAAGGTAGCACGATGAAGTCTACAGTTTACCCACTGCTAGCCACGCTTCATTTACCTTCCAGTAAAACTCCAGTGCTT
The DNA here is from genome assembly GCA_013400335.1 of Eurystomus gularis. Classification (NCBI taxonomy): domain Eukaryota; kingdom Metazoa; phylum Chordata; class Aves; order Coraciiformes; family Coraciidae; genus Eurystomus; species Eurystomus gularis. Next base: position 144,634 of record VZZY01011043.1, on the reverse strand, counting down.
CACATCAACGCTGTTTTTTGCAAGCAGATAACTAATCCATGTTCATTAATTCATGGTACTCTGGGGAGAGGGCAAGAGGAGCAGAAAGGTGAGGCAAGCAGAGTCTTCACTACTGTCATGCTTTCTCAAGCAACGTATTTCATCTCTGCTACTCGGTCTTCTGCAGAAAATGGATATGGTTGGTAGTGTTTGGAGTAACAATATCTCCATATGTAAACAATAAATGCTGATTTCTCTCAGCAGAAAAGGGACACGCTTCTATCATCATTTTCTCAAGGAAGTGAAGTCCTCAGCTGCCTTGGGTAAGGCAAGGATATTTAGCATATCCCTGCTTGCATCACAGACTCTGTTGACATACACATACAACAGGATCTACTGCAACTCTGAATCCAAAGCAAACGTTCAGGAAAAGGTGAATATTGTTTTTTCATTTATTTTAATTTTTTTTTCCAATAATCACATACTTGGACACTATCTCTTTTCTATATGCACTGTCCTTGTATTTGTGATTTTGTGTTTTGGGAGGAGAAAATACAAAAGGTATTCAGAATGATTCTCTGCAATTACACGTTATCATTCAAAGAATAAAGAAATATTTCCAACTGATTAGAAAACCTCAGTGAAATCAACTTATCATTTTATTAATTCTTCATTTGGTTTAAGTAAATAAGTAATCTTCATGTGAGGTTAGCTCCAGGGTTTATTCAAGTCACATCTGACATTAATGTTTTAACCAAGCCCATTATGCATTGATTTTCATGGCCTTCGTCAGAAAAAAAAAAAATAATAAAGGCAACCTCAAAAGATTTGGGAAAGGCAGACTGTGTGTTTTCACAATCCTGGGAAAAACTGGGGCTGTCCCACAGCGCAATTTAAAAAAAAAAAAAAAAGAAAGAAGCTGACACTCCCTCTAGGAGTGATGCAGGATTCCCAGCCTCCCAGACGTGGCCTCAGCAGAGAGAGCAAGTCCAGATGGCACCCAGATTTTCTGCTAGTTCACAGGCCCTAACTAAGCCCAAAACCAGAAAGAAATACAGCAGCTTTGCTACATACAGATTTCAGCCCCGGGCTACGTGCTGCTGTAGCTGCTTCTCATATAGCCAAGGTGATCAAAGACCTGCTACCGCACAAAAAAACCCAGCGCATCTATCACTGAAAGCATTCCCCTACAGAAGAAATGACTACTTTGAGAAACTGGGGAGAAAGAGAAAGCAAATACACTGTAATTATAAAATCTTACTATGAAAACTAATATTTTCACAGACCACTTCAATCAGTGGAAAGACAGGTTTGCAGGAATTTAAAATCTTTCACCTGAAGTGCTAAGAGCCCGAACAAAAGAGCACTGTTCTGGGAGGGTGGGGGAAACAAGCCATAAAGCAGAACCAGTTGAATTTCTTAAAGCAAGTTGCCTGACAGGGTAAAGGTAAACCAGCAGGTAAAATGATTAAGAATATTACTTGATAATATTTCCTTTTAATAAGACAAAAGAAATTTCAGCAATTGATTTTAATAATGAATACTATTAAAATAATCTTAAGATTTAAAGCTATATTGGCATACGTGTCCTGTCCAAAACAAGCACCAACTTTAGGGGAAGTGTTCCTTCAGAGGCACCATCTTTACCATATATTTTTCCCAAGGTTTATCGTAATTGCAACACAAGGAAAAGCCTTCCATAACACACAATTTCTATTCCATTTCCTACTTGTCATGAGCTTTATGAAAAAAATGACTGTTCTCATCTTTGTTTTCTCTATTGGTTCCGACTTCTTTGCAGTTCACCAAAAACACTGCAAAAAAGGTCCTTTGTTACACTGCCTTAAAGGCTCCTTTCTCAGAGCAGAAATAGAAACCGTAGTGTGGAAAATCCATAAGACACAGTAGCTTCCTTTCCAGTCTACAAATGGTGAAAACAAACAGGAAATAGAGATTAAAATAGGATGGACAGAAAAAAAAAAACCCCAAACATTATACTCTTTTGAACAGAAAATGAGCTTCTTTGTAAGCAGTGCTTTTCACAAAATGCATTTGCTTTCTATGAAAAATTTCAGGTTTTCTTTTGGACATTAAAAACCAGTATTTTAACCAGAACTCAAAATGTTTGCATTTTGTTCACACTTCTGTCCTTCTACCAAGGAGCAGCCCATTCTTTTCCCCAGCCTAGGCTCCATTCTAATACGTTACATTTTCATGCACACCATGTCCCTTACCAGGGGATGAAACAACACTTCACCGAAGGTGCACTCTGATCAGCATCCTAATCTACAGAGAAAGAGTGAGCTATGCTCTCATGGGGCAGGGCTTCAGCAAGTTGCAAATCTGAGTTTGTAAACACAGCCCAGAATTTAGACGACAACACAAGGCCACACTGCAAACGATGTCAAGTTAGAGACATTTGAATGCTGAATTCCCCAAGGGAGCTTCCTGCAGGTCAACCAAAATGCACCCTGACGCGAAGGGAACATGCAGCTACCCTTTACCTTCTCCTCTCAATCATTTTTTTCTCGTGATGCCAGGGCGTCACCTTTGGCTTTGTCCTCTGCCTGCTTCCATGCACCCAGCGCTGGCTCAAAATCCTGTCTGCTGTAGCATCTTTAGAGTCTTGCCTTCCCTTTTATTCATAAAACCCAAATGCTCATCCAGGCCCTCATTACTGCTGCTGAGATGCGAGATAATCTCCTTCCTTCTGGCCATGACAGACGCAATCTTGCCCACTGAAATCCATTCAAAATGCAAATGCAAAAATCATCTTTCTGGATTACTGCCTCAGGCACATTCCCCCTATTTCATCCTGCCAGTCCTCCTACGGGCTCCCCCTTTTTCTACTACATTAAGCACAAATTGCTTGCCTTCATTTTAAGAGTTGTTCTTAGACGGTGACAACTGATCCAAATGTCCTACACATCTACTTAAAACCCAGGTAATGAAGCCTAATAACTATGTACGAAATCTCTTGTGTAAGGAGTAGATAGCACTTGATGCTGTGCACTTTAATATCCAATTCAGTGGAGCGTACCTTCTCACAACAAATCCTGGGGCACAAATCCTGAAGGTCTCTACGTCATCTTTTCGCGGGTTGAGTCCAGTGCAGGCTTTTAAAACAGCTGCCCTTCTGAACCAATTTATAACACATTATTGGGCTTTCAACAAAACCATTCTGGTATGATGGAAGCGCTGTAGAACCTTCTTGGTAAGAAAAGAACATTCCAAGCTGAGTGCATTCACAGCAAACCTCAAAGAAATGGCAGTTTGGTGTTTCCAGCCCCTTCTCTCCTCAGAGAGAGACTCCCCAGGAAAAAAAAAAAAAGTCCATCTCCCATGAGGCACTGCCTCTCCTTATCAAACTGGTATAATTTCAAAGGGGTAACTCAGGCTCCAGAAGAAACTGTAGCATATTGCTCTTCATTACACGACAGCATGTGGTTTTCCTTCCGCAATAAGCAAGGTCCACCGCCTGTAGATATTAAAACATTTTTGGCACCATACCCAAGACTCTCTGCACCTAATGCCCAGAAAAGGGGAAATAAGAGTGCAGAAGGACAACCTGTCATTCCAGTCTGTGTCCCCAAACTAGGGAAAAAAGAACAATTTGGTTTTCGTGGTCTGCATGTTCACCACACCAGCAGTCCAAACCTCTGGCTAGTCAAGCCCCAAGCACACATCAGCTCCCCAGGCCTTAGACCTACTTGACCTAGCTTGCATGGAAAGGAAATCCAAGCATTCAGACAGAGAGAGAATTAAGGCATGTTCTAACACGGTTTCCACAGATCATTTTAGGAGGTGCCATAGACTCTGAAAAAGTCCAACAAGTACATAAGTTATCCCTCACATTTACTAAATGGGTTCAAGAAATTTCCAAGTAAATAATGGTCCTTTATTACGTACATGAAGGAAAGCTGAAAGATAAATAACAACGGAAGAAGAAACCCCAGGCAAACAACCATATGAGCACATATATACTGCACACCAAAGAAAAACTTGTACCCGCAACTGTTTTAGAAGACAGCATCACACATCTCACTAGTAGACTAAGGTTCACGTGAGCAGATCGGGAGTTTCCCAGGGGAAAAAAAAAAAAACCAAAAACCCAACCATACACACAGAGCAAACATTCAAGGCCATGTATGCTCCAGCCCTGTAGCAAAACATTTCTACACTGAACTTCAGAAAAAGAATCTCTTTTGTTAAGGACAGTGGGCATTGGGATACTTTGCCAAAGACAACGGGCAAATTACTGTTAGCGAAGGCTTTTAAGAACAGGTTACACACAGGAATGACACAGGGATGATTCCAGGACAGGCACAACGAAGGTCACGATCCAATGTTCCATGGATCTAATGCTGCACTTCAGATTTTTGTCAATGTGAGCCAAAAGCTAGGGAAGTCTTAGTCTCCCCAACATTAAAACAAGACGACAAAAAAAGATTGACCTCACTGGATCAGCACTGCATTCACGTGTCTGCCCAGCCTAGAAGCACTCTGCAAAGCTTAGTGGGGACTTTGCAGGGACTACTGTCACCACTTCCTCCTGTAGAGGAGGTCTCCTTCTCTACACCTCTCTGAGGTATATGGTGCTGGCCTTATAGCTTTCTGCCCTACTAGGACTCAAGATGCTCATGAGGTCAGGCAGGCTGCTTGCTTTGTCTGAAAAGCTCAACGAACCTCTTTGGACTCCCCCTGTGCATTTCTTGCCCCCTATCCTGCTACCTGCTGCCCCTTCCTGCCAAAGTATGTCATGAGATCCAAGTGGTACTCCTGTCTTATCCCTCTCTCCAAGTCCTGTATATATTATGCTCCCCACACCAGAACCAATCAAAGATGACATTATGGTTTTTTCCAAAAGTTTTACTTTGAACCTCCAGACACTTTCTCCTTCCATCAAGGCTACTGTACATGACTTTACACTCAAATGACCCTTTGCCATTTTACTACATCACCACTCCTAATATTTTGTCACATGTTACCCAGAAACTTTCAGGATTCTTTTGCCCACTGGTGCTTCTGGAAAAGCACCAACCTGCAGCATCTAGTTCTTCTCCATATTCCACTTATCAGAGTTAGAAAAGCCAAAGCTCACCTGGACTCAAATCTGACAAGAAAAGTGAAGGAAACAAGAACAGCCACCGCAGAAATACCAGCAACACAAGGAAAACCAGGGGAAATCTGTCCCCCGTTGCATGAAAATGCCATAGATAAAGCTGAGGTACTTTTCCCTTGAGATGGGTCTTCAAAAAATCACAGGTGTCTGAGACCAATAGGAAAGTCCAAAGAAAGGAAGACTTACTGTTAGTGGAGAAGGATTGGGTTAGGACCAGATTTAAACAAACTCTACGTACTCAAGTCCTTGGGGCCTAACAGGTTGTGTGAGGGAGGAGGTCAAAGCCATTTTGAGGGTCCTCTCAATCATCTATGAAAGGTCACGGCAACGGGAAGAGGTTCTCAAGGGCCAGAAAAAAGCAAATGTCCCTTCAAGAGCGACAAGGAGGAGGATCTGGGCCACAACAGATCAGTCAACGCCCACTTTCATCCCAATGAAGGTGATGAAAAAAAGTAATCCCAGAAGATATTTCAGCGGGATCTCAGGAGGCTGGAGAATGGGGTGGCAGGAGTTTCATGAAGTTCAAAGGGAAATACCAAGTCCTGCCACTGGGCAGGAATAATCCCAAGAACCTCTATCATGTGAGAAAAGACCAAGAGAGTTAGGATTGTTCAGCCTGAAGAAAAGATGACTCACAGGGATCTTCGCAACATCGCACCACAGAAGGCAACGTGCAAAGAGAAAGAAGGGCAGGCAGAAAGGCTGACACAAATTTCATATTCTAAGCAACCATCGGGGATCTCCTACGAGTAGTGCAAGAAAAGGAGAAAGCTGTAGGGTTTAGGATGAGGAGGTTTCCCATGAAAAATTAAAAGCTGTCAGTTTATGAGTAGTGAAACTGATGTATAATTGCAATGACTGCAAATAGAAATGCAATATATTGGATTTTACTAGTACAGTTCTTTTCTAATCACACTTAATACATGATTTATCAAGTCAGCAGTTACATTACTATAGCTTAACTACGTTTCATATCATGTGATATTGGCCTTGTGCTAAAGAATCCAATTCCCTTATCTTGACATTTCTACAAAACTAACTTCATGGAGCAGCATCCATGGGTAGGAAATGGACTGGAATGATGAGGGAGAGATGCTGTCTCATACCAGCACGAATTTCACTGTTTAACATAAAGTTACAAATATAATGCAATGTAAAGAGAGAAAGGCAAGGAGTCAGTCCTCCAAGAACACCACCAAACCAGTATCTTTTTACTGACCTGCCTTCCACATGACCGCAGAATAATCCCTATACAGGAATCTGGGGGTGAAGCACAGGACATTAGTCTCAGGCAGTGGAAAAGAACAGTGCTTCCTATACACATTGTAGAGATATATAATTCATTGCCAATACATAAGACGAGAACTTTTTCATAGATAAATATCTCCTGCTGATTAAAACAAATGCTTTGATAAATCCAGGTGTTTATTCTAGCAGCAGGGAGTGACAATCGTAACATTCCCTCCTCACTCTCAAGCATAACAAATTTTTAAAAAAACTCTCATGCTCCACTACAAAAGACATTTGTGAGCATTTTCTTTCTATACACAAGCAAAGACTACACTTAACTCAGTGAAATAGATGAATGCATTTATAGTGGCACTCTCCCAGGGACCAACAATGCAAGTGATAAAATCAAGGATCATCCTTTACATTCTTTGGTGATGATCAAAGTCAAATAATACATCTAATTGCAGAAAATGTCACAGAAAAGATGACAACAAAGGAACCTCTTAGAAAAGCTACTGTAGTCCTTGATGTTTGCATTTACTTTCCTTGAAGACATTTGAAAACAAGAACAACTAATCATATGGTCAGCACTGATGCAAAAATGTGTTAGAGGCACCACTTGTATCATGGTAAATAAATTAAAGTCTGCTGAAAAACCCAGCCAGAGAAAACAAACATGTGGTATTAGAAGTTCTGTTTTGTTACTTTCTTAGACCTTGATTCTTCAGCACTTTCAAACATCACAGCATGCAAAAATCATTTGTAAATAGTGGTTATTATGGATGTAAAAGCTGACAGCACTCCTGCTCACAAACTCCGTGGCCTCTGACTTGGAAAAAAAGTAAAATACATAAAAAATAATGCTGCCACTTACTTCACATCTGATGAATCTGCCTGAAAGAGGCATCTGTTTAGGAATTAAGATCCCTCCCACCCTTTTCAATCCTCCACCATTACTCAAAAGAAGTGCTACAAACAGTAAGTAGCTCCCCAGAATCTGTATGTGCAAACCAAATGCCAAAATGAGAGTTGCCAAGATCAAAATGTAACAGCAAGAAAATATTCTGATCCCAGATATCGCTGAATGGTTTCATTTGCATGCATCAATGAAAGTCCTTGGAGTGGATGAAAGGCCTTCATTAAAGTCAGAGATGAAATCATAAACTAGAAATGTCTTCAGTCATGTGCTTTAATTAATTTACTAGTTTGGGGGGTACTTTTTGTTTTGGTTGGGATTTTTAAGGTATCCAGAGTATAGGCTGAGATTCTTATTTTTCAGGACCAGTTATCCAGGCAGGTTTCATTTCCAAGCTGTAAGCCAAGGAAACAAGCCAAGGAAAATGGAAATTCCTGAAGATTCTGAACTTGCTGGGTGGTAGTTAAATATTTAGATGTTGCTTTCCTCCTTCTTAGCCATGACTTCTTTTTTCCATCATTTCACTGGATTTAATTTTTTTCCTACAGAGTGATTTATGAAAAACAACAGCTAGCCAGCAGCAGAAGCAGCAACAGCATGAGCTCCAGGTGTTAGGAAAAATCACTACATAATTAATTTTCTCTTTGATATACTATCACATCCCCCAAAATATTATGCTTGAAGATTTAAAGATCTATCACATCAGTGTAGTTTTATTCCATGTGTAAGGTTTTCCTTTGTCTTGGATGAAAATGTATTTCCCAGGAAACAGAGATAGGAGGATTCAAGAATGGATTGCTCTGTGGCAACTAAAAATATATCAAGCAGTGCTTGGAGATTGACACAGTCTGTTGATGTTGTTTTAAGGCAGGATCTAGTAAAACAGATGGCATTGGATTTTAAACTCCTTTGCCAGCTCAGTTCACCAATGAGCTGAACATTGATTTTTTCCCCGTTTTTGGTGACCTCCAAGAAGTTACAAAAATTCAAATCTGAACCCAACTTTAAAAAACATTTTAGACCTCTCAATACTATCGACAGTTTGAATGTATTCATATAACAAAGCATATAATTCTGCAAGATCACTTACAGTAACCATAACAGCATTTGAAGCTGAGATGTTTTTCCTCAGCAAAACGTTATGTTGTAACCTGAGGTTCATAACTGGAATGTGTTTATTTTCCTACATGGTGATATGCACTTCTCCAAAACAGGTATTCTTATATTACATATCCACAATCTACCATCCACAAAATGGCATTTCTTCCAGAAATATGGAAGCACTTTAAACAAGATGATCAGCTGCCAAAAGCTGATTGGGGCAGGGAATTTTCATCTCACTCTGAATATGAATCCAGAAAAGAAATGAACAAAGTGCAATTCAAGCAAACAAGATGGGGTACCTGAGGATAACTTGGCACTACAGTAAATGATGAGCTGGAAACAGCCATGCCAAGAGATCCCTGGAGCCTCAGGATGGATACTTAAAGCTGCTCTCAAAAGCAGAAAGAGATACATAGAAAGATTTGTAAAGTTGCAACCTATTTAAATGCTGGAAAAAAGCACTAGATATATCTTGAAAAACTGAATTCAAATTCAAAGTCTAAATATTTTCTCTCCTCTTCACTATCTTCTAACCAAGGAATTCCCAGAACACAGTACACAAGCTACTTCAAACGTATATGCTGAGCAACAACCTCACTACACTTTTGCTCTCCAGAAGAGAGCCAGGAGCTGCCACCTTAACGTGTGGGTCTGGGGCTGCACATGACCAAAGCTAGGCCTGCGTAGAATAAGGTCTGCACTTTAATACTTGCAAAAAGCAGAATGTACCTGCCTCTGCCACCCATAATATACACCCCAAGTGTGCCTGGAAACTTCTGTTCTAACCTCAAAAAATCCACATATGCAATTCTGAGTGTGCCCTCTGCCCCAGTACTGCCACGGTGTTTTAGTAGATTTAAAAAAAAAAAAAAAACACCACGACAAAACTTTTTTGAAATCTGTCAGCATCACCAATACATGATATTGTTAGGGAAAAACAGAAGCTTTTCTCCCCTGCTCTTTTTGAAGGGCAGAGTTAAAAGGGCATCTCTAGTTTAAACAAAATGCAGGAGGCAGTGAAGACCGACAGAGCTGAAGTCCAGTTTCCGAAATGTGTTGCTGAACACATTTACGTAATCACTGAGGAGCTATGTAATTATGTCCTTATCACTGGAATAAGTGTTTCAAAGAACAGGCAGAATATTCTGCTTTACAGATAAAAAGAGAGAGAGAAGAAAAAACACCTTCTTCCTTTAATCTAGCTTCGTTTTGGAAAGCCTGCAGATATTTCATTTGCAGCTTTCTCTTGAAGAGTGATCAAGTTGGAGAGATGCTGCTGGCGGCAGCTCTGAAAGAATGAAGAACATCAACAAACAGCGTATCTTGTTTTTTAATCCTAACATTTTCAAATTGAAGGCATTAAGATTCCATTATTCCCCCCTCTGAATCTAAACAAGCATGCTTTGAAGCAAGAAAGAAATGAGATAGCTCATTTAATATCCTAAGTGTATGAGATTGCTTTCTGCGTTCTTGAAGGAAAAAAAAAAAATAAACTTCTGAAGGATAGGGGCTGGCAGAGTAAGGTAACAGTAACCAATGAGATAAAAATTAAGATTCAATGTATTCAATACATGTTTATACTGCACCTTCAAGACACCTATGTACAATACTTCGCAGTAACCAGGGAGTTTAATTTATGTCTTGGTCTTTCCTAAGTTTTTCCTAGCCCTAGCTGTCCTCATGGAAGATCTGACCATCTCCTGACTCCCCCTGAGGAAACACTGCCAATGCCACCACACAGAGGGGTGGCAGAGGCACAGAAAGCCCCTAGCAGAGAGGCAAATTTAATAGGTTTCGTTAAATTTTACATGATATTCCAAACCACTGGCAACATGCCTTCCTCTTTAAAAGCAAGTTATTGGGACTTCTTTCAATTTTGTCACCAGCTGAGGAACGTTTCAAAACCAAATTAAAACTGGCAAGCACAGCAAGTCCTTCATTCCCAGTAACACACATAATTGTTTAAGGACATACTATAGTGGCAGTTGGAGGGGGCAGGATTTTCTCCTTTATTAGCATACAAGAAGTTCGGAGATTTGGGGGGGGTGGGGGGGAAGGGGGTAGCTTTGGCCTGAAAATAAACAAAAAACCCTGCCATAAAGACATTCATATAAAACCTTCCTAGACTGATGTAGAGGTTGCACATGGCCTGGTGTGGAGGCAGCCACATGCTGAAAAGATGAGTAGACAATTTTTTCACTGAATAAAGTCTTTTAAAATGTAATAGTAATAATAGAAAGGGGAGGGGAAATTTAGTAGGAAAATCAAACTATGCTTAAGCACTGCAGTTCTAAGCATGATGTCATTCAAAGACAAAGTGAGCTGCAATGTGTATTTTTAGCTCCTAAGTGGGTGCTCATATGCCATATGTAGCTTTTAACCACAAAGTGTTGTATCCTAAATATAGGCTCGTGTTCGTGTTCACAGTATAATTGTGGAAATCCATGCTCCAGCATGAAGCCACAAGGGAAGCAGTAGTTCTTAGCAGCAATGAATCTGAGGTTAGAAACCCTCTCCAAAAACCCCATCCAGCTTTCTTGGAGACTTGTATTAAAACTTGACGGTTTTTAAGGATCATAGAATCAGTATGGTTGGAAAGGACCTCCAGAATCATCAAGTCCAACCTTCATCCCAACATTTCCCTAACCACCAGACCACAGCCTCAAGGGCTACATCCACTCATTTTTTAAACCCCTCCAGGGATGGTGACTCCACCACTTCCCTGGGCAGTCTGTTCCAGTGCCCAACCACTCCCTCAGTAAAGAATATCTTTCTAATATCCCATCTAAACTTCCTCTGATGATCCTTTTTTCAATACTCAGATTCACTTGCATCACATCTCATTTGCTTCCTAAATTCTCTCAGGTCTTTTCTCCTAAGATGTCCCAGTGAAGCCTCTCTTGGGTGTCTTTTCCAGGGGAGGGGAATAAAGGAGACATGGACATTTAAAGAGTTCACAGAACTGTAACAACCTTAGAGAAAAAAAACCAAACAAACTAGCTTTTTACATGAGGATGGAGCAAGAATGGATCGCTAGGACCAGAATGAGGTGGAGGGGTCTGGCAAACTCAACCCTTCGAAAGGGGAAGAGTTGAAGTTGGAGCAGAAATGCAGCCAGTGGCAACATCCTGCTTGGTTTTTTTAAGCAGGCTTAAAAATCACAGGGTAGAGAGAGGAAGAAAATAACTGGCTTGAAGGTTAGACCACCAACATCAATGAAAGAAAAAACTTGTCTACAGTTTCCTTTCAGTTGCCTACATTATTGCATAAAAAGTATAAACAACCCTTATTTAACTGCTTGCTNGGAGAGAGAAAGGAGGAGGAGGAGGAGAAGGATGAAGAAACAGCACAGAGAAGCATGGAAGCTCCAGATGTGAAACGTTATTGACTGTCACACCTCCCACCGGGGCCATCTGCAGAGCCCAGCTCTGCCCGGCTTTGCAGCCAGCATGACCTTGAAGCCCTCTGTAGCTGCTCAAACTGCACCTGTGTGGGATTAAATATCCTGATAGTGAGTGATAGTCGTGCCTGCTCAGGCTGAAACAGCTTTCACCACATCAAACAGCAGCAGGAGGAGGAGGAGGAAGAAAAAGCAGCAGAAGGAACAGCAGAGCAGTGCCTTCCTGCCTGGATGGAATCAGCAATAATATTGATTTAGGTTGCTAGACTTGTCCAAGGCGCCGCCTGCAAAAATCTGTGCGTGAAATTCTTAGGTATGTTTGGCTCAGTGGTGGCTGCAGCTCACCCATAGTGACAGCCTGTCAGAGATGCAGATCTAGCCTGGAACTCAGAAATATCCCTTAAGAGCCCATAACATTTTGTAATGGTTTTTTCACCTCCTTTTGAATTGACAAATGTATGCTCACTGACCGTTTGAAATTCAGAAGTATATAGGCAGGGAGATCTAATACTAAGAATGTTCCTACGGCAAGTCAAACTGCCTGTTTCAAATTTTGCTAATCCTAAGAAGAATCCGTAGCGTTACAACATTCAAAATATTCCTGAGCAGTCACACGAGTTAAGATAGCAATGATGTTTCAGTCCCTTGGTAATACAGCTCCTACAACAATGCAAGGGAGCTCCTACAAACCGATGCAAGACTGCATTGGTTTGACAGTCACTTCTGGTCAGTTGAGGGAGATGGATTACAGAAAGGGAGATTTTATTTTTTAAAAGTGGAAGAAAAATATGGCAAGAACCATTTTCCAATATGTTTCTATTTATATAAGAAAATTCACTCTACTTAAAGGCTTTGTTTGGAAATAGTGTTTCCCAACTTTCAGGAAACAAAAAAGTTATTGCTAGATTAGAGTGAGAGCCTTAGAATGTAAGTCCAACTAATCCTAACTTCAAGAGAGACTTTCCCCTGCCCTTTATTAAGACCAGACCATCACTTCTTAGAATTTCTATTTCCACTTTAGAGTATTAGAAATATTGACAGATTTGAAACGCATGTCATGGAGTATCAATACGTTAACAAAATAACCTTGAAATGCATTGATACTCTTATACCACACCAGCTCTGGGTAGAAAAGCGCTATAGTACTCATACATTGACCTAGATTTAAGAGGAGCAGGCAGATGGAAACCTGATCTTTTCCACAAAGCAACCTTTTATTTCCACCCCCAACTCCGCTCATCTGCATTTATCCATCCTCCCAAATGCACCCTCTTGTTCCCTAAACTTGTCATCATAGCATGCGAGGTTTAAAAGCTAGCTTGAATCTCCCACTTATTTCATTAGCATTTAATTCAAATAAAAATGCACTGTTCACATAAAAGTGTTAAAAGAAAAAAAGCAAATGGGGAGGGCACGGGTGCCCATATTTCTGTATGGTGAAACAAAATATTGCCAGACTCAAGACAAGGCCTAGATGTCCTCCTAGAAGTGCAATAATGCCCTAAAAATGTGCTGCTGTGAAATGGAATGTATACAAACAAATAAGGAGAGCAATTTGTTAATTTACTGGGTAGAGTGACATCAGTATGACATCAGCAGCAGCCAGTCACAACTCTCTGTGTATCTGGTGTTCTTGCACTATTTCATATTCCTGGATAAACACCAGGAAGGTGTTAACCCTAAGTTGTGTTTTTCTTCCCCACCATATTCTAAATAAAGCAGCTGCTTCCGTTCAGCATCAGACCTGACCAAAAAAATAAAATTAAAAAAAAAAATAGCAGCCTCTTATCTCAGCAGGTTCTCTGACAAATCCAGAAACAATATGTGGAAAGCGGGGGAGAGCAGCTGGAGCTACGTGTCACTGCTTCCTGAAAACCTGTAGCCAGCCCAGAGCTTCAGTTCTGCTCTTCCTTGGCTAGAAGATGCAGAAAAAAGAGGAAAAAGCACACAGGGTCAAACGCTGGGTCAAGGCTTTTGTTGTTGCTGAAAAAAAAAAAAGCAATTGTTATTTCCATCTAAGGCGTTTTAAACTGTCTGAACCACTGTTCCTCTTCCTCCATCATCACTGTCTCCTCTGACATCATCTTTTGGGGGGTGGAGATTTTTTTTAAGGCAAGAGGTGAAGCCTGTTCCTCACTGACATGACACACAATCCCAGGCAGGCGAGGTCTGAGCAGTTTGGGCAGACCACAAAAGGCTGTGGCTCCCCACACCAGCACCCAGGCTGTCCCAGCTGGCCCTGGGGGCAGGGCAAAGTGTGAGCAACCCACACATCTGTAATCGACCTGCACATCTGTAATCATCAGAGCCTACCTGCACCCAAGCTGGGTGTCGCTGAAGGTCAGGCCTTTGGGGGGTTGTTGCTCTAGCAAAGCCAATGTGTTGGCGGGGGTGATGCAAAGGTTTTTCCTCACTGATAAGCAGTAGTATTCTTGCCAAACCAAAAAGTTGTGAAGCTTCCCATGGCACCAAACAAAACCAAAACCAGCCTGCCACCATCCTTTCCCATAAACACACTTTAGCCCATGAACTGACCACCTTAAGGTGTGTTTGTCTGAAGGCACACACAGAAACATACCCACTCACTCTCTAGATATACAGAAGCCTCTTCACAGACTCCCTTTTTCAACTTTCAAGCCTTTGCTGCAAGAGCAGGATTTCTGCTGCAGCAGCCTTGGCAAACACAAGGCCGAGTTCAGCACACTGGCTTTGAGGTGAACCGGCACCTCTCAGACTGGTGTCCCCTTCTCACCAACAGACTTAATGAATTCTTAAAAAAACCAAAAAAATAAAAAAAAAGAAATGGCCAAAAGCTAAAAAGAATCGTGTCTCCTCCAGGTACTTTAAATCATACCACGTCTCCCCTCCTGCAAAATCCACATAAAAGCATTCTGATTATGTTACACACCACCTTAAAATTAATATGGCTCAAAGAAGCAGAGGGTGTGATATAAATATAAAGCAAATGAGCTGATTTAAAAGGCAGAACATATAATGCAAAAACAGTTTTTATTGGCCAGTACTATATTCCGGTACCACTTAATCAAACCCAGCTCATTCTACTTGTACTATATCGCTCAGAGCTAAAGCCTGGTGAGCTGGCTCTGCTGTTTGAGTCCTCCTTGTTCAGCTCTGTCTATTCCCCGGCTATAATGCATATATTCATCACATGTAAATAGCACCACATAATAACAGAATACAGCTGAACAGCATCACATTAAAATTAATATATATGTTAGTGCCAAAGACATATTTGCCTTCTTTCCTCCAAGACATCCTCTGCTAGTCCAGGAGCCTGCACTATAGCCCATCAAGATAGCTTTACAGCTTCAGGAAGGGAAATTCCAGCCTCTTGCCAGGCTTGCTCTATATATCCTTTGTGGGAACTATTCATGGATAAAGGTACAGGAACCGTACTTAACTGTGTCTGCAACTCTGAGGGCTAAACATCACCATACATGGAGTATTACATAATAAATAGGCATACTTTTGCAAAAGAAGCTAGAGGAGAAAAAAAAAATGCATATCAGGTGGTAGGGCTACATTTACAGTCTAAATCACCCTGAAGGAGATTTTCAGTATCTGATGCAGCATGGAAATTTGCTGAAAGAAGGGAATTTGTTTCTAAAAGTATGCTGAAATACATCATAAGCCTGCTTTCCATCATGGGCTTTACTTCCAAAGGATGTAGCTACTTTCTCAGAAGTCACTAGCTCATCTCCAGGAGAACACATTAGCAAAAAGGTCTACTCGTACAGAAAGGAGCTAAACCTGAGCAATCAAGATGATTTATGAGATCAATTAGACCACATCACCCAGAGATACTATTTTCACCATACTCATAGCTTTGCTCTGTCTATTCTTGTTCTCAGCATCTAAAAATCTAAAACCAAGTATGAAAACGTAAAAATCATTTTGCATGTCATTGACCACTATTGGCCAATTATTATCCAGCTTTTGTGTTTCTTCACAAAAGAAAAAATGTTTTCAATGACCAGAACTGTGTTCAGCGTGCACTTACAGCTAGAAACAGTGTAAAGCCCAGGGCCAATGCATTTACCTCAATGTTTTATAATTCGCATTTTATACTACCTTATAAATGTTTGTACATAAAGTCTCACAATAACCTTCACGTAGGATATATCATTATGTCCCAGGCTCATGGCTGAGTGATCTGCAAACACCGCTATCTGAACAGTGGATAACAGGAATACTGTAGTTGTAACTCTTAGAGGGGAAGAGAAAGGTAACACCTTAGAACAAGGATAAAGAAATAAAAATATTTCTCATTCCCTGCCTTACTGATCAAAACAACTTCCACCAGAAAGCCAAAGTCTTGCACTCATCCTTCCAGTTTATGTCTCTTCCAGAACTGCCCAAACATTTACAAAGCACTTACAAGTTGCAACTAGAATATTTGGACAAACATTATCCAAGGGCGAAATAATAACTAGCTGGAACATGGGACTTTTAGCTTATACAGTGATCACAGCCATTCAATAAGTTAACCCTTAATAAAGAGGGCACGGTTTTCCTGACGGGGAGAGACTTTGGTTCTCCTTTTTTGAGAAAGTGAGCTTTACAGTTCTCAGAACCTGCAGAAACCTTCAAACTGTGCAAAGAGTGATAGAGCATATGCATTCAAACATCTCTGTAAAACCCTCCAGTTTCCACATTTCATATTATTTACCCCAACAGAAAATTGGAAGTTAATATTTGCTGGAACAGAGTTTTACAGAAAGGCTCTTCAGTCTTTGGATGACCAGAAAACTTTTGTAAGATGCTAAGTATAGACACTATAGACCAGTGACCTGGGCAGAGTAATTAGAGGACTGAAACCTCAGGAAGGGTCCAAATTGAAGTAAGGAAATATGTAACAGCTGTACTTCAAGAGCACAATAACAAACTTTTTTCAGTGACAAAGACCCTTTCTGTGTGTTTTGCCATTTCCTGAACAAGCTTTCAGGAGAGACAGGAAGCCTGGCCGTAAGGCTGGGCAGTTCCTCTGACACTGGAAAGGATGAAGAATCACAGTCATTATTATTTTAAGTTACAGTACCAGAGCAGAATCCCAGTTCTTTTATTTATACTGTTTTGAACCAGCTTCTATAAACTTTTATTGAAAATGTCTCTGATTTAAATCACATGGTAGAATAAGATTCTGCCAGCAAGCCTGTTTTCTCCTCCTCTCACATGCACACACAGCCCAAAGACACCAACACAGCAAGAGAGGAGTGAGCGTAGCTTCAAACTCTTGCTGCTTTGGAGGAGAAAGGAGCGCAAGGCTGCACGAGGCTTCTGGGTTATATCATAAACACCTACTCTAAACCAGAAAGCAGTATGAAATGTAGGAAGGCTATTCCCATTCTTACCAAAATATATCTGAGGTCATTTAAAAGCATTCATAAATCTTCTCATCCTTTTACCCAATCATTTTCTAATATTAGCCAGGCCAATTTGAGGGCACATGTTTACAGTATCAGCATTCAGACAGAAAAAAAAAAAAAGCAATTTATCCAGCTGTTTATTCATAACTGCTCCCTGAAGGACAGCTACTGCACAAGTGCTGGCAAGCCCTCCTGGAAGCAGGCCAGCAGCCTGAACCTCTCCACCACACCGGAAGTTCAGTAGCACTGAACTGAACCGCTCTGCCAGAAGCCGGTGACACACACGGACTCCTCACGTGGCTTCTGACCAGGCTGACCGCACGGCAGCCAGATACGGCACACAGAAGTCAGCAACGTTACTGGGCAGAGGCTCCCAATAAAGAAGGAATTCTCTGATGGGTCCCCTCTGGGCTTAGACTGAGAGGGGAGGATGCACTGAAGCTCCTCATCGCTCTCTGCCACCCGGGTGACTCGCCAGCCAGCTCCTTGCCCTGCCTTCAACCTGGCAGTGGTGGAATCAGTGACTCAGTGGCTGGCCTTGCTGGCTTGCTGTGACTGGCATTCACATAGCTAGCTTCTGATAGAATAAGCCCACGCTTTTCATCCTGTAAGCCCCTTTCCACCAAAAATTCTTTTAAAAGTAAGTTTTAAAAGAGTCAGGTAACAAACCATTGACAGATACACCTCTAACAGTTTGTTCTCATAAGCCAAAGTTATCTTCAACAGACTCAAAATACAAATTTGCTGTTTTATATCAGTTACTAGAATTCAGTCCTATAAGAGGAAGCGCTGGAAATGCTGCTGGTCAGTGTCTCCCTGTTCCCATTCAAACCCATGTTTTGTTATTGTAATCAACAGTTCCATATGTTGAGTGTCTAAATATTTGACCCCCTGACTTCCAAGACTGAGCATTATTTAGTACATCTTTAAAGGTAAATTACTGTGACAGATCAAAATATCTGCTTTGGTCACTAAATACTCTAAAAAACAAAGAAAAAGAAATCTTTCTTTCCAACATCTTTTTTGCTCACAGAATGGCAGGGATCAGGAGGGACCTCTGGAGATCATCTAGTCCAACCCCCATTTGCATTTTTCACTTCATATGTGACATGAGAGTTGGCAAGATGTACCAGATGAGCTGCACAGATAGAACTTACTCAAGAACAGCTACTCTGTTAACTCCCAAACACTGCACCAGCCTGAGTCCTGCCACATACTTTTAGGAGAAAAATATTATTTTCCCATTAAGGCTTCCCTGCAGGGATGACAAGAAAAGGTGCCAATTAACACCAAGTGCTATGGCAGCAGGCTACGTGGATAGATACTTGCCCACCAGCAATTAGACAGAAGAAATTTGCCCCACATCAGGTGATTGCTGCGTGACCTAAATTACCTCATTAAGAACAGGATCCTGCTTGTCTCAACTTCATCTGCCCAGAAATCATGAGGCATTTCCCCAGTGATGACAGATGAGCAAGGCAGCGTGTCTGGTGCAGGTCACAGGCTGAAAACTCCTCCTCGGGGACAGCAGACAGAGCCCCTGCGTCCAAAGCTCGCCCGGGGGGGGCCCATCCCGCTTGATCCCACTGGAGTAGGCTTGAAGCATTCAGCATCCTGTGCCCAACAGCCTGGACTATTCAGTCTCCTGATTTCTACACACTGTTCTTTTCTTTTTCTTGAGGCATATAATGATCTACATTCAGTTGACTTAACATATAAAATTTTGCAGGCATTTATTTTGTAGTGGTAGAGCTGTGCCATAAACAGCCTACTGAAATCCATTCCAAGAGATATCTTGAAAGCATTATCAATGAGGTGTTTTGTTTTCTTATCTTAATTTTTTTTTACTAGTCCATTGACATCCTGGTCCAAAAAAAAAGTCCATGCTAAAGACTAATGTATAAAGTAAGTTAAGTAGTTTTTTGATTGCCATAATGCTGCCTTTCTAATCACTAGTCTAATTGTTTTCATCACATTCCTTTGGCTAAAAAGTTATTTTAAAGGGGGGAAAAAAGTTTGCTCCAGGCTTAGTCCTTGCATGCCAAGTTTCAGTCGTCAGTGAATTTTAACGGCAAAGTTATAAACCCTTGAAAGCAAAAATTTATAATGGAAATGCTGACACAGTAACAGCTATAGCCAGCAGCACAGGTGACACTCCTTTAATATATTGATTCTCCCCTGTTAACCTCTTCCCAGGAGCTTAAGGTTTTGTGCATTTAGAACCCTGACAAGAAGGATTTCTGTAATTGTAGTCACTCAGGGTGGAAGTCAAAGGCTTTACACATGTGCAGCCATTCCCACTTTGTCAAGAAACTGGAGTACATGATGGGTAAGATGCCCCAGGTTTGGGATTGTTATTGTTTGGCTGTTGTTTTGGGTTTAGGTTTTTTTAGCAGGTTGACTATTTTGGAAAAATACAGGGAAGAGAAGGACCTAACCAAGACAAATGTGCAGAGAAGCAGAGAAAGAGGAATGAATAAACAGCTTGAAGAATGTAAGAAGTAGCAGGGGAGGAGAAAGAGGGAAAAGAAAAAATGGGTTTTAAGAGAGAAAAGAATTGTAGCTCTAAGCAGAAGGTGGAAAAGAAAATTCACTTTAATTAAAGAATAAGCCAAAAGCACAAAAGAACAAGAGCAAACAGAGGAAGCCAGGACTTTTTCTAGTACAAACAACACAAACTCATTGCTTGAACAAAAAGGAGAGGACAGACAAGACAAACAGCAAAGAATCAGGCCCATAAAAGCCTACTACTAGTGTTTGTTTTGCTGGGTTGTTTTTTTTACTGTATCCTTCATATATTCAATTGTGCTCCGTTTCTCTGGCAAAAGTCCAAAAAGTCTGTCAATGCCAGGAAAGAGGTGACCAAAACATTTCACACTTTCAGCTGAAGTCAAACAGCTGCTTGTTTTGGGTTAAGTCCTGAAATTAAAAAAGGACTTTTTTAATCTGCCTGTTTCAATTGCACGAAAACATTGCTTGTGTTTCAGACTATGCATTAATAAAAGCCGCAGCCATCCAAAAGGACCATTTAAATGATGCTGGGGTGCTTACAAAGCAAGATGGAGAGATTCTCAAATAATCAAAACACTCCGCATGAGTCATTTTCTGAACATATGCTCACAAAGAACACAGTATATGAAACTGAAGCTCCAGATGCTTACAGGTAAGCAAAATATTTTAAGCAGTGTAGGAAGAAGGGCAGGTTTTGTTTTGGTTTTAATAGACAGCATATGAACAAAAGAATACATATATTGGAATTGAGGGAGGGGAGTGTAAGTGATCTGAACAGATTCAGATCAATCATGGCTGCAAAGGCCGGCACAAAGCAAGCTCCATCTGCAGAATTATAAGGCTTTCAAAGCTTTAAGAAGTCAAAACTGGATCCTGAGGTTCTCCTGGATGCTGCACATTCCCAGCTATTTTTATACATCGCTAAGAACTACGGAAACCCCATACTTCAAGCAGAAACCTTTTCTAAGTTAAGTTAACAAGGCTTTATTTAAAGAAAAAGGAAAAAGTCCCTTCCTTCCCCTCCTCCCCAGCCACTGCATCCACTTTAAGGAGCTGTTATTCTGAAGTTCACAGCTCTGACAGGCTGCCAGGCCAAACAGTCATAAGCAGCAGTAATTCTCATGCAGGCCCAAAGCTCAATCTTAAGTACCACTGGAGTCCCGCGTGCTGAGCTCTCCCTCCCAGCCGGGCTTATCCCATTCGAAGTGAAGTGTTGCAGGACACAGGGTCAAGGCAATGGGTATGTAAAGCCTGAACTGAGTTTTTTGAGCAATACCGTTGAATGGCTATGCTGTTTCCTCTTAAAAAAACAAAACATTGATGACTTTTGATTACACTGGGCATAAATATTAGATGACAGGAAAATGATCTTATTTAATCTCTGGAAAAATAAATGGCACGCAGGTTTCTTCTGGTGTGCTACTGTAACATTTGGCACAAGCTCATTGGAAGGATTGTGTCATGCTGATGGATTAATGAGCTCTAAGAGAAGTGAACAGATAAATAGGGAATAAGCAAGCGACCTGCACTGACAGAGTTACTGCGAGTAAAGGCTGCATGTCTCGCCTGTATTTGTCTGAGCTCAGCAGACTCAACAGATGAGAAAAGGTAATTGGGACAAAGCCAGAACAGAACTTTACAGATAGAGAGGATAATTTTGTAGAAATTATGCTTCATCCCACTAATTAAACAGGTTTCATACATACAGACAGAAGGAAAGTGATTCCCAAAATACAAGGAAAAAACCCCAAACCAACCTAATCAACATTGTAAAGGAAACATAAATCCTCATTTTCCCTTCTTTTCAATCCTCAACATCTTTTTGATTTAACAGCACTTCAAATTATTTTAGATTAGTGATTCAATCTATCAAATTACTATAACATACATTCTCACTTCTGTAAGAAACTAAAAAAAAAAAGTTTATTCTTCTTATGTAAGTTTAACCAGCTAATTATTTTCTAACACTGCCTATGCAAATAAAAAAGTACTTTATTAATCAGAGTAAGTATTAACTGCTGGTTCCAATAGGATGCTTTGTGTTTATGATCCTTTTCTGAATGTGTTAGCTGACCAAAAATAACCTATTCTAAAAGAATTCTAAAGTTTACAAAATTTTCTAAACTGGTTAAAACCAGAAGAGTGGTCTGAAGTTCTTCTGTCTATGCTAGAAAACTGGAGCAAACTATCAAGCCCAAGACTTCCATTTATGAAATAAAAAGCAAATGTTAAAGTATTTCAGAAAGAATGAGGAAGAAGATTTCAATTCCTGTCGCTTCCCAACCATTCAAAGACAACAAATCCCAAAACCATAAATCTCATAGTCAGTTCAAAAAATGCAAAAAAGCACGGATGGCTTCTTACTTGGCCCAAACCTGTTTGCTCATCCCTAAATCAGTATTTTCTATAATTCTTTGCAAAAAGCATTTAAAATGGCACACCAAAAAAGCATACTCGTAAAGTACTGGCATTTCCATGACTTTGAAAACATGCAGTGCAGCTGTGGTTTGTTTGCGTTCTCTTCTTTGAGGACAACCACCAAGTTTCAAGTTAACATTGTATTCCTGTGAGGAGAGGCTGAAGGCAGTCACAGCTGAACCCAGGCAGTATCAATGCAGAAGACCACTGTGGTTATGCCCTCAACACAGCTTATCCTCACTCCCGGCAGCTGCCCACCCAGCAGCAGGCTGGGTTAGCCAGAATACAAGGCTGCTCTGAACACAAAAACACTGGTTTGGATTTGCTGTGCTGAGCTGTGAGCTACTGCGAAGGAGAAGTTTCACAGGGGCAGTTTCGCATGGGAGAGAAGGGCCAACAACATCAGGACTTAACCATTTTGACCACCTGAGTTTAACTCTGCAGTGATCCTGAGCTGGCATGATGCACACAGCAAATGCAGAGCTTACTGCGATAACTGCATGCAGAAGGCAACACAGAGGCAACGGGGATTATGCCAACCATGATCTTAACTAGTTATTTATCCAACAAGATAAACACAGGAAAGCAACAGTTGGAGATGACCACCACTGAATACCACACCACCAGCATCTCCCTGCACTTTCAGGAACATTCAGATCCAGAAGTTCAGAGCTCCCCCACATCTTGCAACTCTTAATTTTGACCTCTTCTAGCAAGAGAAGTACCTGACACTGGAGATCACACCTGTCACCTTTGCGTTTGGTGGCAAAATAACTAAAATAAAATAATGCAATAAGGCACAATAGCAACACAGCACCACAGCCACAAGAGACCTAAAATAGGAGTCTCAACAGTTACTGTAACTAGATGTTGGTTATCTCTTGTATTATGCAGTCAGAAGATTTCTATTTCAGATTTCTTTATAGTCTACACTCTAAAAGTTCACTAACATGAAAAAGCTATTCTCAGCTTAGGTAGCAGTAAGCAACTTTTTTTGCTAACAAAATTGAGAAATTAAAAATTCAAGCAAGACTGCCTCAGCAGTTCTTGAGCACTTGGGAAATATTCTAATACATTCTTCCACAACACTATTACTATAATAAGAGATTGTGGTTTTTAAATGAATATAAAGAACTGTCAATATCAGTATAAACATAAGACACAGCTGATAATCATTGTAAAGTTACTTGCTTTTACTAAAAAAGCATTGTTTAGGGAGATTGTTTACCTGCTGTGCAACAACAGGTAAATCAAGATAAGACAAAAACACCACTGCAATGAAACCTTTGAGTCTGAGGACCTTTGAGTTGCATCTAATAAGATAGATTTCAATATTGCAACAGGTTATCCCATATTTTCCTCATACTTTCACAGAAATGGCAGATCACCCTTTCAAGGCAAAAGGGGAAAGAGGGAGAAGAAAGGGGATTGCTTGTGACACTGTTTTATTCTGTGATGGCTTCTTAAGTTCTAAGGTTTCTTAAATGAGAAGGATGCAGGAAATTCATCGTATATGCTACTGTAGAAAAAAGTTTAGTATATCACCCAGTGACATACTATACTTGGCAACTGAAAGCTTAGGTTCCTTCGGCCATGGTCTGTGGTTTTGCTTCATACACAATATGCAACAAGATGGACCCTGACTTCAATCTGAACATACACAGACCACTGCTAAGAATAGTGTCTGAGTAGGCATTATATTTTTTAACATGCTTTCCACCTATTTAAATGCATTTAACTGCACGATGGTTGTTCAAAAGTAGTCAAGTCTGTGACTTCCTATTCCCTTCCCTCTGTTGAAAAATGACTGGAAGCAGAGCATATTGGAGAACAGAAGAGGTCATGACCACTTTGCCCAAAATTTCTGCGGTACGTTTCTTCATGGACAAAAGAGACACCAATGGAGTTTATTCAAATACTTCCTGTGTTGTTCTAGAAGAGTATATATGGGGTGGGAGGTGGAGATGGAAGGAGAAGCAAATATCTGAAAGGTAACCCTGGGGCCATGTGCACCAGTGCACAGCATCCAGGTGCCCACAGGAAAACCACAGCCACAGCCAGAATCCATTCCTGGTCTGCTGTGAAGAGCCTGTCATACACAGCAGATCTCTGTGCCATAAACCCCGTGGCACAGCAGAGGCTGGATCCCCTCTTCCCATTTCAGCAGGGGTATTCCCTGCACACCAGGCCACCAAGCCTTGAGGTATTTGCAGGCAGCACAAAGTATGTACAAGTTTACAGGCAGAGGTCAAAAATTCCAGCTTGTAGATTATTTGTTGTGTCCTTTATTACTTTAAATCTCCTGGTCTCTTCCCTTTTTGGGGGACACTGACTGCATGAGTATTTATCTGTTTCTAGAAGGATAGTTTATTTGGTGTCGGGTTTTTTTTAAATGGTCTTTGTTGATTCCTTTCGGTCTTCTCTAAGCAACTTTTTTTTTCTAGATACTTTCAAATACAAGATGGGTTTTGCTTGTCAGGTTTTAGAGGGAACTGGCTTTAATATGATGGTCTAGGTATTATCTTCTCCAAGCTGTGCCTTGTTGAGAGTCCTGCCTAAGAATGTAGTAGCATTACAACAGCTTTGAGTTTTCAAAGGCAGTCTGAGGATTTAGGTATTAGAATACGGAAAGGCAGGTGGCTTTTGCTCTGTCTTTTATTGCTAGTTTTAAGTCAAAGATGCATTTGACAGTTAGAAAGAGTTATTCTAACTGACTTGGTTTTCTACCATCACTGTCTACCTTTCCCAAATAGCATCTTCCGAAGCAGTACAAGCTTCCAGGTTTCTAAAACTCCATCAACTGATGAAAGCAAACCCAAAGTTCCCAAGATACAACAGAAACATTGAATCATACATCTATAGTATTTTCTTGGTTTCATAATTAAGGAAAGTCTGGAGAATAAACCAGTGGTCCCCATTCTGTCTTCAGAAAGCCAGGAACAGCAGCAAATCCACTCAATCTTCTCCATTCTTCCTTTTGGCACAGCACAGTCTTTACTTTGCCTGAATATGACAGCAAACTTCTCTCTCATGATCCACAAAGTAAAGACAACAGAAAAGAAAAGCCAGGTTTTGGTAATTGTGGCAGACAGTATCTACTGGTAACACGGCTGTGTTTCCAGTAATGTTTCTGAAGACTGAGCAGAGCACTGATTCCTGCTAACAGAGGTCTGAAGCTACTAAAATACTAAGAAGGTGCAAGTCAAATGAATGAATCCTTATCACTTTGTTCCTACCCTAACAGCTACATCATGAGACAAAAGACTCATCAAGACGCATTGACATGTGCTCAGGATTTTATCAGAAATCTTCTGGTATTTTGGGGGGTTTTCTCATGGACTTAAATACCTACCTCAGCACTCACGTGAAGTAATAACATGAGAAACTCAGCTTTCTTGCGTCTATTCCTTGTGGAGAGGAGTTGTTACAGTAAAGATCTCCAGTACTGCATCACTGATTGATCAAAGTTTTGCTGGAGGCGTTTAAAAAATGATGCTCCTAACCCACACAAAATGGAGCAAGCTCTTCTCAGAAACATGATCCTGAAACCAGTGGTGTGACCATTCTTCTGACAAAAATCAACTCCCTGCTAAAAACGTACAGCCTCAGAGCCTGCTCACAGCAAGAGGATAAACTGTTTGTGAAGAGCTGATTATCCCTGTGTGCAGGAGAAAATACAATCAAGGAGAAGAGAGCTCACGGAGTTTGTCACTATGTACCCGCACACCACATCCCTACAGTAACACATTATTAAAGTAAAATGGAAAAAGCATTATGATGCTCACTTGATAACTCTCCCTAATTTTGTATATTGTTACTACCATCTGTTTCTGGCTTTGAGAAGGTTTTTTTCTTTTTATTTTTGCCAGTTTTTAATTTCAGTCAGTTTATCAACTTCCACAAGACTAGTAAGTTAAAACAGTATTTTAAGTAAGATTTTACAAGAAAAGAGTCCGTGTTACTCCCCTAAAATCAAGTCATGTTGTATGAACTGCAATTTCTGCCTAGTACCAATAGTGTAATTAACAAAAAAGGCTTCCAGTTTTTCTGACCCACTTTCTCTATTTAGGTAACTAAACTATTTAAGACCCATGATTCTATTATCCAGATACACAGTTTCTAACGAATGTTTCTGTTGGTCAGATATACACAGTTTTTATTTTTAAATCTATTACTTTATTCCTTAGTGTGTGTTTACATGAGGACTAAAACTGAGACTCACTGAGCAGCAGCTCCTGGTTGCCCTTCCTCTGCCTGAGTGGGAGGACAAGAGATGACCTTTTCTTCTTGCTTCTCTCGCCCAACTCACTCACTAGTTATTTCACAACTCATCCAGTACAGTGGCGTTTGAAATTCATTCAGATAATCTTCCCAAATCCTTCAGATCTTGATCGTTTGAACCTGCTGGTTCATCCAGCAGCTCTAATTTTTCAGATAGCACTCTTAAAATCCTTCCTATGAGCAGCCACATTTGCAAGCCTGCCTTGCGTGGTCCTTGCACTCTCACAAGGAGCATTTTGAACTCACTCTTTACTGGCGCTTGACTCCCACGGTTGTCAAGATGTACAGAATATGTGAAATAAAACATGCATGCACACACAAGGCCCCTTTCTTCTTTGGAGAAGGTTAATTGGAGAAAAAACATTGACTAGCTCAAGCATGTTATTTTTCTCAGTTACAAGCAGCTTTAGAATAGTTTGAGAAGTACTACTCTTCAGTCATACTGTGTGCACTTCAGAGGAAAAAAAAAAAGACCATGGAAAAGATACTACATTTTGTTGACTGGTTTACATATCTGCAGTATGAACAACTTCTTATAATAATAATGCACTTCCATTAAAATCAAGAGCGTTGGGTTTTCGTTAAATGATCCACCACCACCAGTTTACACATACACAGAGAACACGCAGTTCTGGACTGCAAGCCCTACAACAGACTAACAAACATCTCAAAAGGGACGTTTTCAATTATCCCACTCCAAGTGCATCATTCCTACTGGAAGGATATTGCAATCTGCAGATTAACCATGAATTAAATCTATATTAAAAAATAATATCCTGTGTTTTACATCCTAAATTAAACCAGATGTAATTAAAGCCTTTCAAAGTAATTTTGGCTAGTGCTTCATTTATATCTACAGCTAAAGCAGACACTTTTCTCAGGTATTTGTGCCAAATTTGACTAATTCTTCTGCTCTGTGTTTTAATTACTGTATATGCTTTCCTGTTTCAGTTCAGAATACCCGTTACATACTTGAACAGCCAGTGCATGAGAAGCATGCACTTTTTTGAAGCCTAGTGTTGTTTCAATTCCTTATGTGATAATGGCAAAGCTCCACAGCTCACAGATGCTTCTGCTATATACTGCTACACACCACACCCACCCCATGACCCACATCTGACCTTGGCTGCAGCACATCCGCAGAAACCCTACAGATGCAAGAGAAGCTACACAGTATTGCAACCAAGCCAATGTTACGCTTAAATACCACTGCACTTCTCCTCCTATGGCACCTATATTAAGGCCAACTTCAATAAACATTTTCTTCTCAAAAAGACCCATTTGCACTTCAGAGGATTCCTTGCATCCCCATCCCTCCTGTGCAAACACGCAAAAAGCAACCCTGCCAAGAACCCAGCTTGTATAACACAGCCCTGTACCAGCACCCCCAGAGGATCCCAGCATCCTAATTTACGGGTTGGATTTCAGAGACTGGATAACAGTTATTCTTTAAGTTCAAGAACTCATGTCAGACAACAAGGTTCAGAGATCACTCCTTCTAGCAGGAGTTTGAAGTTCCCAGTCCACTTGGTAAAGTTAAACAGGGGGGATTCCAAGCTCAAAAATAAATAAATAAATAGATAAATAAACTGCTGCAATCCAGTCCTTGCTTTGCTTGCCTTAACTGCTGAGTTACCTCCCCAGGCAGCCTGATACAAACTGAAACTGGAGTTTTAGATAGTGGCAGTTGGTGAGGTCTTCCTGCAAAAACAGCCTTGTTCTCCTCCTTGGCTTCATAGACCAAACCACATGATGAAGCCTCTTCCAAACGTATGTATCATGTACTGTAGGTATATGTGTACATACACATTGTCCACGATTAACACTGAAAGATCAATGAGGAAGTTCCCCTTGAATTAAACCAACAACCTCTAGACCAACTGCTTCAGTCAATCTAAATTTCAAGAAAAAAAAGAAACAGCTGCAAGCAGAAGGCAAGCAGAGTGGTCTTTAAAAGCAAATTCTGTGGAAGGGTTTGAAGATTTAAAAGCGCATTTAAAATAGTCATTTGAGTATTGAAAGTTTGACATATTTTAAATAAGAATAAAATGTAAAATTTTGCATAGCTCTGCGTCAGAGTCTCCTCTCAGTTGTACAATCAAAAATTTGAACTCATTGCAGAGAAATCAGCAGAACGGTTTATTACACCTCTGAGGATTCAAAAAAGTAGAATTTGGCCAAAATCTCTTTTCTAAGAAGACAATGTGCCTTTGCACATTAACTGGTGGAAATAAGACAATCTATATAAATTGTTCATGTCAATTCTACCATCAGTTACATGGGAAATATTATCTTCATTTCAACAAATCTCAGAAGAACTCTAATGTGGCAACGTGAATTATTTAATGACTACTTTAATGCAGAGAATGTCCAACAGACCTAGTCCAGCCTAGTTTTTGTCCTATGAAAGTCTTCAAATTCAGGTTGGACATGGCTTTGAGCAACCTGATTAGTGAAAGATGTCCCTGCCTGTGGCAGGGAGGTTAAACTAAATGATCTTAAAAGGTCTCTTCCAACCAAAACCATTCTGTGATTTCATGAATAAATAGAAGAACGCATCTCTGTACTCAGAGTACATACTACAGTTCCTTATGAACAGTCTCTACACAAAAAAAAAGTCAACAACATTTTATTGGGAAGGATTTTTCAGTAAGAACTGACAAAATAGGGAAAGCAAAGGATTAACCAGAATGCAAAAAGCTATTCAAAGCAAGTCTGAAATTATCAGATATTTCCCTAATAAAGAAGTTACATACATTCTGCCCTTACTACGTTTTCCTATGAATGTTGCAGCTTTGCTGCAGAGATTGAGACACATCAAAGTCTAGATTCCAGCTCAGAGCATACAAACCAAGGGAGTTCCCGGCCCCAGTCAGGAGACCAGCACTGTAGGAAAGACCCAGCCCCACAAACCTGGGAACTGGTTTCAGATACAAGACACAGACCCTGGCCTTTTTCTTTTTATGGTGACAAAACTTTACAGTGTTTATCTGTACTGAAATACTGCATTTGCCAATCCAAAGCAATGAATCCAGGCAGCAGTCCCCTCTGAACAAACAAAACCACATGCGCTATGCTTTATACTTCCTTTCTGAAGCTTTGGCCAAATCCTTGACTGCCAAAGCATCAAAAACTTCATTTTTGCTTATTTTTGGACTCTTGCTCAGAAAGTGCAGCACGTGAATCAAACTCCCTTTGCCTGCCATTTGGCAATTTTTAATACATCTCAGGGTAGCAAGTACTCAGCTTTTCCTTATGACAAGGACTCATCCAAGGCTCAAAATCTGCAACAGTGCCCAAAGAAAATAAGAAAGTTTTAAACCAATGTGCATTTGGGAAGCCCTGAGGGGTCAGCACTCTCCATCTCTTGGTGCATATTCTTATTTTTACGGTATTAGTTGCCTAGAAGAAACACCTACTGCCACTGCATTCCTTTTTCCACCAGCTTATCAGTGCACACCCTTGACCACAGAACAAAAAACAGCATATACCGATACTCTGCAGGTGAAAGACTATTCTTCCGTATGAATTATACATCTTAGGAACTCAGCATTTCCTTCACACTGAAAACCTGTTCAAGCCTTCCCACATCTGTGGGCTAAGTGGTTTGCTCCAGCCAGGGGGGCGACAAATGCTGATATTTCAAGAAACCTAATCTCTTAATGATTGGGATCAGACGAAGGGTACGGCCATGAAAGAGACAGCTTGAAACGAGCCTAATCTTCGGCATATCTGAACCTACAGATGGCAGAGACGCAGCTCTGCCACCAGCATAGCTTCGACTGTCTGTAATCTGCCTACCCAAGGGTGGTCCAACCAGAGCAATTGAATTGCACATGGAAATCTCTCACGCCAATACTTCTGTCCTGGGAAAGTACAGCAAGGCTGGCTAGGCTGGGTGCTGGTGGAAGCTGAGCAGGTCATCTCCATTAGACAACGGCAAGAAGAACTTGCTGACAGTATTCCTGCTCAGTCCTCCTTTAATCATGGCAAAATTCCCCCTTTTTACCATCTCACTGGTGCCTCTGTGCCTCAAGAGCTCCTGACTGGGCAGTCCTCTTCTGCCTTTCCCAGTTTATAGTCACAGACAAACTTGCTTTTTTACAGAGACAGTGAGTGTTTTCTAGTTCCCTCCCCCTATCAGACAAATACGATGCTTATCAGTGCTGGGGCACACAGCAGAGGCTCTGTTTTCCAATCAGCCCACTCAGGGCAGTGATACAAAAGGGTACATCCCACTCACCCTCCTCCAACGGAGCCCCAGGCATCTGCCCTGCAGCAAAAAGCCACCACCCTCTTCTCTTTCTTGCAAAACACAAGTACTTCCACCTCAGCTTAACCTCTCCCTGAAAGGGAGTTTATGTGCTAATTGTGACCCTCCAAAAGGATAATTGAAAAACTTGGAGTTGTAAGCATCCTAAAACAAGTTTAAACTTTCAAGTTGAATTTTCAGTTGACATATAAATGAAACCAATGAGTAACCCTACCTACCCAATGTCCAAAACCTAAGGTATGTGATCTGCAACACAGCCCTCCTACACTGATCCCTGAAACAAGGAAAGAGACCTCCCCAACTGTATAGAGAGCAGCAACGTAACAAGAATTAATCATTTCCAAAAGGGCTGAGACAAGATGCTGTCACGCAGCTCCGCCAAGGAGCATCCAGCCTGGGAGAGGACTGTCCTCCCTGGGACACAGCACATCTGCAACGCAGGATGTTTTCCAAGCTAAGAGCTGATGTGTTTTTCTGGCGGAGGAAACAGGAGCCAGGAGGATTATGGTTGCTTTCGAGGGCCCTGGGAAGGTGGAGGAGGGAGGTCAGGCACCCAGGGCACGTTCGCACAATTATCCAGGCATCAAAAAAAGAGTGCTATTCTGAGCCCTCCTTCAGCGGAACAGCAGCAGCATTCAGCAAGCCATGAATTTACTGCGTGGGAGCTGCTTCAGCTCTTTCAGGGAACTTTTTCTGCCTATACAGGGTTATGTGTCTGGTGTGTCTTTTATTAACTTAGAGCGTGTACAGAAGAGGAGGCACACGGAGGCTGGGAACGTGACGTATTTTTATTTCTAAAGTTTGCTGTATCTGTCCCAAGCAGTTCCATTTTAGTAATTTGCCATGTATCAGGAGGCCTGAAACAATTCCAGATCCAGGGTTTTCTCTGGAAAACAAGCCCTAGATGTCTTAGACATGGTTATAAAGTCTGTGACTCACTCAGGGACAGGTCAGAAGGAGGCCACACTTGACAAGATTCTCAGCAGGAGAACAGCAAGTCAGAACAAATCTGGTGACTGATTTAAAGAAAACAGTCCCTCCTGTTCTGAAGACAAACTGGCAATGCAGAACAGTTACCTTTAAAGTTCTAATATTAGACTTTGCTTTTTATGACAGATCAATGCAACTTTTAGTTGTTTCACTCTGTAGCGCAGGGGATTTTTTGATTAATTTTTAGAGGTGAAAAGTGGTTGTGATAAGTGACTTCTACACTTATTGACTGCATCTTAAATCCTGATATCCCTAAATCTCAAGGAAACCATATATATATATTACTATTTGCCAACAAGAAATAAGGATTCTCCAGCAATAGGAAAAGCTGGGCTCATGCCATGGGCACCTTACTGTTATACCCAGCAGCTGGCAGTGCTGCTGAAGCAGTGTCTGAACAGCAGTCAGGAGGTCCTGCAAGGAGCCAAAGTAAGTTTACAACAGGCAATACAGAAAGTACCTACAGTCCTCTACAAGATCAGAGTGGTGGTGTTACACAGGAGGTTCAGAGTTAGGGAATTCACTTAAAACATGTTAAAGGGCAGGAGAGGACAATGGGAAGCTCTGCCAGATCTGCTGGCAGATCTGGTCTCATCCTGTCCCTGCTGCTGTCCTGCAGCTTTCAGAGTCAGACATTTGTCTTCATCACTGAGAAGACACATCCATTTAACAACAGAGACAAAGACGATTCATGAATGTGCACAAATTGATATTTCCCATGGAACAGAAGAGACCAAGAGAAATGGAATCTAAAAGTGAAAAGTTTCTTACAACCTTTTACAGAAACACTCACACTGATTGTCCTTGGCAAAACCACAGTCTTCAAGGCAAAGCGTGCCTGTGTGCAAGTCAGCAGGCAAGCACATGACTTTTTTTCCATGAACCACATCTTATGAGTCAAGAAGTAAAACTCCACAATTTGCTGTTTAGTAACTTCACCACCACCACCAGTAGTCTTCACAGAAGTTAATAAATAGACATAACAGAATTAAAGAAAAGCACTTGGCAGTTTATTTCTACCCTTTCCATCCCAGGTAAATCCCACCCCCTAAGACAACTGCGTTCTGGTTTAAAATACTTTAGCCTTCAGCTTAAGTAGAGCTGAACAAAGTTTACTTAAAATTGGTGTTTTGTTTAACAGCTTTCTTGGGAGAAGGATTTCTGAAAACTTCTCCATTTTTAACCAGAACAGGGGGACAGGATTGACCCAGAGAGTTTCACTTGCTCATCCCAGCATGGCACTTGTCAGCTGGGCTGCTCTGTTCCTGAATCATGAGCCCTGTCTCACCAGGATCATGGCACACAGTGAAAAACAGATCTGCTCTTTCACCAAAGGCTACTGCTTCATTCAGCTGATCACTGATCAGGCCAGAATAACTGCATGTGATCATGAAGATGTGTAATGCATGAGCATGGTGGAGAGAAAGTTGAATTTTAAGACCTAAAGGTGACCTAGCCCTCTGAGTGTCCCCTCTCACAGATTCTGGTGAGATTCAAGAAGCACTTCTGGTAATTTTCACCACCATTTCTCTAACAGCTGCACCAATTGAGCTATTCAGTCAGAGTTTTAAAGTAATAGCCGAAGTGTATTTTTCTACTATTTTCTTCTCATTATAAATGAAATGCCCATGCCATATTCACTTAATACCACAGAGAAAAGAGAAACAAAGAAGAAAAGGGAAGAAAGGTCACTATCAGGCCAAGATCAAGTCTGGAAAATTTCAACTTGAGACATGAGCATTTTAGGAAGTTATAAGCAACTAGAATAATAAAGGCATTCTAATTGAAACAGTGCAAGAATTTTAACTATAGCTCTGGCCATGTTAACCAAGTATTATTTAATGTATTTAAACAGCATTCAGAAACGCTGCTTGGCTGAGACACGAATGGTCTGTGCTTTCAAGATCATTCCCAATCTCCTTGAAAAAGCAGAAGAAAGGGATAGATGGTGTTGGTCACAGTCATAGCTGATGGAGGTCAGCACAGCTCCTTTGCTTTCAGTGGCATCTGAGTCACAGGAAAAAGGACTAAACTTAAAATCCCTCAAAGATGTAGCAGCTCATCTAGTTTACTTCTATGTTGCTTCCACCCCATCAGAGAAGTTCCATGTTGGCCAGCCTCTAACCAAGGCAGCTAACCAAAATGTGGGCTGTTCTGATGCCTCCTACAAGGGTATACAGAAGCAGAGAGAAACTTTTTTCCCATTTAAAATAATTGCTGTTCAAATCACAAGTTCAGCATTTTTTTTCCCATTCCCTCCCAGCACTGTGCTGGGAGTTGCCCCTCAACTCCTTGCCCAGCTCCTCACAGGAGGGCTGTGAATCAAATGAAGCCTAACCAAAGTTTCCTCTGCCTCTCTCCAAAACAGGTTTACAATTATGAACAGATTAAATGCACCTTCCCCACCCCAGCTCTAAAGGAACACAGGATCTAGAAAGGCATCCTGGAATTGCTGAATTCCTGTTGAAATAATCCTAGAATGATTAGACAGACATCCTCAGACCCTTCAGACATCCTAGGAAAAAATTATGCATGCCAGCCCAGGCATTTAAAATGTCTGCCTCCCGCAAAAAACCCCAATGTTTCAAGCTCACTCCACTTGACTCCACTTAGCAAGTATTTACAAAGGGCAGGAATGACTAAATGCAATTTTCTAATACAACACTCTAGAGGCTCTGCCACCAGCCTCTTCATTTAAGTTCCTTCCACACACTGTGATACTGTGTTTCAGTCAGAAACTAGGTCATAAACTTCTCTATTGGAAAGCATTTATAGCTATTTGGACTGGATTATTCTGTTTGAGAGGTTATAATAATAAAGGAAGCTTGCAAGCCTACTTTTTCCAAACTCTTGGTCTGTTGTTGCCAGTTTGAGAAATCAGCTCATTACTTCTCCTTGTTTGGCTCCTCCATTCTCAATTTCTTCTTTGCTTTGACCTCTTTCTGGACAAATATTAAACTTACTGTTTCACCTAATTAACAAGAGGGAGAACACAGAAAACTTTCTCATTTATTCCAGTTGATGAATCAGTTTTACAAAAACATTGTCAGAGTTTAAAGAAGCATTCATATGTTAAGAGTCCTGCCAAAAGTTTACAATCTAGTTATATCCTGCTACAGAAGAGAAAAAAAAACCTACTCTGTTTTTTCAATTTTATATAAGTCTCTAGCAAGAAACTATCCACCTCTGTATATCCACATGCATCCAGATGATCTGTGGATAAACCTTATTCTCTTTAGTGTAATCAAATGGGCCAACCCACTTTCTTCCTTTCCAAACACTCACAATGCATTTTTTCTCAGCCATTCCTTCCTGCACAGGCAAAGCAGCAGATTTGCTCTTCTCCAAACCCCCAGCACTCCTTTTTGAAGGTTTAAAACAGTGAGCAAAGAGTTCAACCACAGTTCTAGTACTGCAAAGCTTTTTCTTTTTAGGTTCCTCCACTTGGTTCTCCATTAAATAGCTGGTTATTTCGTATCACAGGCAAGTTCAGTGTTCATCAGCCTCCCAGAAAGGATTCAGGGCAAAATCTTTGCCCATTTTCTGGGGGCTTGAGAAATAAGGCACCCAAGAGTTTCCTGTGAGTGATAAAGCTGTCTTAGTAGTCCTTTATGTGCTTTTCCACTAGGCATCAGAACACGGTGGCATCATCTTCAACTGAAAAAGCCTTAAATTATATGCTACATCCAACTTGCCTTGTATCTCATAAGGCTTCAGCTGAAGGCCTTGCACATCGAGACAATCCTTTGTAAGAGCTGCCTTGTCACTGTCTGCCCCAAATATAGGCACAGAAGGGGAAATGAGGGCAGATGAGATGGAAATAAGTGTACAACATTAAGCCGATTCTGTAATCAGAACAGATATTAAGTCCAAGATCTCTACCGTGTTTTGAAGAAAAACAAAACTGAAGAGCAAAAATAAACCAAATTTTTACCCAGCTGCATAAATTCTGTCTTCCAAATATTCTCTGCCAACAAGGAGAATCAGTATAATTAAATTATTCTCCTTCAACTGCCTCTAAGATTTTAGATAAGGGTTGGTATTGGTTCTGCTTGCTTTTACAGACTTGTCAAAGCTTTTACTCTCAAAACTGTAGTGTTTTCTACTTAGCATATTCATAGTAGAAAACTTTACCTTTTCAGAGAG
This sequence comes from Eurystomus gularis, assembly GCA_013400335.1. Taxonomy (NCBI): domain Eukaryota; kingdom Metazoa; phylum Chordata; class Aves; order Coraciiformes; family Coraciidae; genus Eurystomus; species Eurystomus gularis. The sequence continues at coordinate 108,877 of VZZY01011043.1, read as the reverse complement.
GCTCGCCTTTAGCAAAGCCTTTTCCAGTTCGACAATCCTACCACAACAGTTAACAACATATATATTGCATCGTGTATTCTGTGACTCCATCTTAAGCCAGTCAGGTAAATTTATGCAATATTCACCCTTCCTTCCATAGCCTTGAGGCATTAGTGGGAATCTGTGCAGTCAGGTCCTCAGTCCAATGATTCTGCTGCAGACACGTTATTGGGTAATTGTTTTTTTCCTTTGTAACCCATCTAGAGTTTCTGTGAACCCAAAAGATATGTTTTAAATGTGCAAAAGAAAAACAACAAGAAAAAAATATATACTACTTGATTCAGATTAATAGTCCTGTATTTTAATGTGTTGCTGAGAGGCTCAACCCATTGAGTGTGTGTCTCCAGGATATTTTAAACTTTCTTTCACACAATCTTGAATTCTGTGTGGGGAAAAAAAAAGCCAGGATGACTGCCTTACAGCTCAGAAGACAGAGCATCTTCTCTGTTGCTTTTTGGAACTGAAGGAGGTACAGAATATTAAGGCCACACAAGCCCCACATTACTTTCAAAAACATGGGAAATGAGCTCAAGGAGAAAAGCAAGACAGGTCTGAGCAGCCCCCTCAAACCTACCCATTAGGAAGGCAAGACCAGTGGGAGAGCTACACAAGCCTTGCAGCTTCACTTCACTTCAGGGAGATTTTAGTCTAGCTACTTGAAAAGATGCCTTCCTCGGAGTTTAGCGCCCATTATGCTTTCCTACCATTGCACGGGAGCAGAAAGGGCATGGTTCAACTACTGAATCTCCCGGCATGTTGTCTTCGTCCCCAGGTTAAATGAAGTTAACAAGCAGGAGGTTCAAAACTAACTTCAGGGAGTGCCCCCTCCCTCTCTCCCCTCTGCATTCAGCTGGGGAACTCTGAACATCGCAAAGCTCCAGAGCCTACAAATTCACCTGGGTTCAAAATAGAGCCTGACAGATTCACAGGAAGGGAAGTATATGCAAGACTACTCAACACAGAAGCCAGCACTGACTCAGAGTCTCTTCATCTGCAGATCATGAGCAGTTGATCCGGGAAGCAGCCACATGCTGGGCTTGCTTCACTCTCCTCTCCTGGCATCAATTACCAGTCGCTCCCTGGGACAGGAGGCGGCTATGCCTTCCATAAAGGTCTATGCTTAGCCTGGTCCCTTGACCTGACAGATATAGACATTTTGATGCATTTGTGGTGTTAATGCTTTTATAGGCTGCAAGTTGCTGAATAAAGTAAACCCCAGGGTCATCCATTTGTATATTTTGTGTCCTTGCTTTAAGACATCTCTTTAACTGTGCGTGCCTGTACTAGATACACATCTGGCTCCAACATGAACACAACACAATCTTCACCATATTTATCTTTGCATTACTCTTACAAAGGAAGAAAAGAAGGTGATCAGAAGTCCAGAAATACTAAAGCCCATGCATGTACTAAGACACCGCTTACGTATAAGCCCAAGTCTTTCACTTTAGCTGAAATGCACATTTGGCAACAACCTCCTCCCCTTCTGAGCACTGGCTCCTAGCAGCTCTACATTACCAGCACAACAAGGTGATCTGTACGTGCACAGAAAGCTCAATGTAGCCCTGGGCATACCAGACTTCTGCAGAAAAAGTACTCTGGACACACTATCTTCTCTACCAGAAATGCAAGCACGTAGGTATGTAGGCACTTAACTCCTACTGATATTGGCACTAAAGAATTCATCCGTGGTTTCCTGGAAACCTTGTGACAGAGCAAGAATTGAACCATGACCAGCCTTTGCTCACCTTTATGTAGGCTTTAACAAGCTTGGGTTAATTTCCAAGGGTATCAACAACTTAACAGCTAAGTCCTGAATTTGCATATCCTCAAAGAACAAGCTAAGTTACTGAAACCACTCAAGAAATGCTGGAATTGTCCTTTTATTCAGGCCTACAGTTGTAACCGCTACGGTGAAATAAAATTCACAAGTTAAGGAAATGCTTTTATACAGTGGCAAGGGTAAAGACTATAATAGCAGCAGCTTGCTTGTTCCCACCATTCTAATCAATTATATAGGACAAATATGTATTACTAACAATCTTACAGCCTGTCAACATCAGATAACTTGTACACAGGATGAGTTTGCTGCTTTGTAAAAAGAAAACACATGCGCTGACACAAATCCTCTTTTTATTGTATTTCCATCACATTCATATCTTCAATAGAAGTGAATTTATTGAGAAAAATTCATCTGAAACCTGCATCAGACTAGTCACGACCACTACAGATCCAAGTGCAAAATTGGAATGAAATCAGATCACAAGAGGCAGAAGAACAGAATTCACTGGAGAGCCAGAATCTCTCCTGTGGGATATGACTGGGATTCACCCCAAGTACACCAAAAAGTGTTTTGTTTTCCTCTTCACAGAGATAATTTTACCAAAGTATTAGCAGACTAACTAGTAAAAAGTTTACTCAGGGGCAAACCTCAGAAGTCTTTTAGTAGTCCAAGTGTGGTTTAGAGAAGTAAAGCTTCTGGAATAGATGCTCCAATCTGGTACAATTTGAAGTAGATTGAACTAATTCCTGCAGGAGCAGGTGGGTTGGTGGAAGATGAAAAAATTTACAAACTGTATTTTGTAATAATCCTTTGATCATTAAAGGCAAATTTGATATGCAACATCATCTGTCGTCAGAGGAGAAAAACTAAAAACCTGCTCACTGTGATTTACAGAGACGTATGTAAACATTCATGCAGACAAGAGATTTATATTTTATATTCAGTGAATTTTGATGCTGTAATGTTAGAGACTGCTACTACTGAAGCTTAACCAAAACAATGTGAGGGAAGTTAATGAACAACCATAGCAAATGGCATGCACTTGGTTTCTTACCTGAAGTGTGTTCATCAATCATTGCTCCTGTCCCAGGAGAACGCTTCAGCAATCACATAACAAAAAGATCTGGTGAACCCCTAAATGTTTAAAAAGAAACATAAGCATGGTTCACAAAACAAAAGTCACCAAATCCACAAGTAGAACAATAATACTTCAGAGTTCAGTCCTATGCTGCACTTGCAAGGAATTTTTTTTTTTTTTAGTATTCTTTTTTAATTCTAATTTTTATTTAGATTTCTCCACGCATTCAAATAAACTTGTGGTGCATTCATTTAAGGCAGAACTAGAACCACAGAAATGCAGTTACTAACAAGACTAATTATAGATGGAAAATCAACATATGTAAAAATATAAATATCAAAAGAGAAGTAGTCATCCCTAGTTGGCTTAATGATTTGGCAACCATGCTGTATCCACATATTAGCTTCTCTCTATACAGAGAAGTTCTTCCATTTTCACAGGAAAAGAAATAACATTTCCAAATCACAATTATATTTTACAGAAATAATTACTTCTGCTAAATGTGAAATGTATGTCTTTTCTTAACATTTTCTTTCCTTTGTTTTCAATTTCATTTGGAAAGCTCTGTATTTCTTAATATAGAGTCCAGATATAACGCATACATTAAAATTCTGGCCACAGCACTCTTCAGAGCTGCATTTTGACTTCATAGCCACAACACAAGTACATTAAAAGGCTCAGCAACTTATACTAGTTATACTGTATCTCTGCAAAGCCTTCTCTTTTGGAAGGGACTTCTGGAGGTCATCTAGCCCAACCTCCCCTGCCAAAGTAGGCTCACCTAGGGCAGGTCACACAGGAATGTGTCCATATGGGTTTGAAAGTCTCCAGAGGAGACTCCTCAACCTCTCTGAGCAGCCTGTTCCAGTGCTCTGTCACCCTCAGAGGAAAGAGGTTTTTCCTGATGTTGAGGTGGAACTTCCTGTGTTCCAGTTTGTGCACCTTGCCCCTCATCCTATCACAAGGCACCACTGAAAAGAGACTGGTGTCTCTTTTTGAGACTGTCATTTTCTTGACACCTACCCTTTCAGATATTTATAAACATCAATCAGATCCCCTCTCAGACTTCTCTTCTCCAGGCTAAACAGCCTCAGGTCTCTCAGCCTTTCCTCATACAAGAGATGTTCCAGTCCCCTGATCATCCTCATAGCCCTCCATTGGACTCTCTCCAGTATTTCCCTGTTTCTATTGAACTGGGGAGCCCAGAACTGAACACTACACCAGGTGTGGCATTTCCAGGGCAGAATAGAGAGGGAGAAGAACCTCCCTCAACCTGCTTGTCACAATCTTCTTAATGCAGCCCAGGATACCATTGCATCCACATGACCTGCTCTGCCTTCAGTGAGACAGTCCAGACATAACAGAGAAAGGTTTCTGGGCAATGAGTTGTTACCCAGTTGTAGCTTAGAGTACCCAGTGTAGTTGAGTGCCATCTCCAGATGAGATGTGAAACAGAAAGAACCCAGGTCACCTCTCCAAGTGGAGACTCACTTAGCAGCGTTTTTCAGCTACAGAATATAGAATATTTTAATTGCTAAGGTAAATTAGCTTTAACCGGAACACATCTTATAAATTTGGTGTGCATTGAAGCTATTAAGTGGCTTCTGAGGGAGGGGCGAGAATCCTAAGTTGCAGTTCCCTGTCCACATTTAAATCCTGTTAGTGTGAACCCATCAATGCCAAAATGAAAGCCCTGACATACATAAATAGAGAAGACTTGACGGTTGTACCATTATCTGCCGTGGCTTTAGTCTAAGATTTTCACATTACAACACTAAGTTTCTGGAAGTCTAGTTGCATTAAAATGAAACCAGGCCTGTCAAGAATACCACACCAAATATTTCCACAAAAGATGCTTTTAAAACTCCAGTGTCTTCCAACAGAATCTCTGCAATTTCTGCAAGTTGATGCCTTCCCACTAAGATTATTGAAGAAGACAGGAAAAACAGAGAACACTCTAAAGCACAGGCTGCTTACCTGAACATACAGCCACAAAAATAAAGCCAGCCAATGATAAAATGAAGTTGATAAAAAAGCATGCCTAATTTATTCGACTGAAATCAGTTCCTACCTTTAGAAAATACTTGTCACTTGTGACTAATTAAAGCCACATTAGGTATTAAACAAGAGACTATCAGAAACACTTGGCTCATAGAGTGCTGGAGCAAAGGTACAGTGAAGAACAAAAGCTCATGGGGAACTCTATGCAGATCTCAGCCATCCCTATGGACTGCTGGTGGTCCCTACAGTTTCAGAAGGTGGTCCACAAAATAATCATGAGGAGGAAAAATTAAGAACACATTCCTGAGCATGCAAGCAAGAAAACAACAGGAGAGAAATAAAAAGAGTGGGTCAATATTCAAAGTTTAGATTCTCATCTGGTCATGAAATGAAAACCATTTTTGAAACACAGCACAATACTGTCCACAGATTTTTCTTTTCTCTGAAAAAACTTATTAGGTGGCCTTTTGATGAAAAAAATATTGAGGAATCAGCATGAAAAAAAGACTTAGGAATACTTTTACAAGTTGTATTTCTTAGCAAATATACGCTAGACATATAAATATATACTAGACATATAAACATGACTCAAAGGGCAAACTCTTTGAAGTAAAAATAAGGAACAGAAAAGCACATGATGGAACCCAAAATGCTTCCCAGTTCATGGTGCTAGGTACATGTTCAGGCAGCACCTCAGATCATTATTGGGGAGCCTTGTTCATGCACCAGCCTTCATGTCTTGGCTTCAACACCAGGAGCTCCTGGCAGGTAATCTAGATGGGCACTGCGGCATTTTCTAGCCAGGGGTTCGAGAGGGTCACCAACCTACCAACCAGAACTCACTGACCACCTCCAAAGCTCAAATGAAACGAAAGAGAAAGCCAATATCAAGCTTTAACCTTTAAAACTAGATCACTTCTGTCTGTTAGATTTCTTAAGCCAAGCAGGGCAGTTGCATTAGTCAATTTTAATTATTTGTTTACCTTCCAATGAAATGGATACAAGTATTGCTCTGTCTACTCAGGTAACAGTGCTGCCTGAGGCTGGCAGCCCTAAAATGCTGGGGAGTCAAGATCACTATTGATCAAATTCCTTCCATCCTCTCTTCACATCTCCATTAGAGACAGGAGAGCCCTCAAAGATCAGAATATTGCCCTGAGTAGCAGCTCATGCCTTCACATTGGCTTCCTGAAGCAGAAAGGAGCAATAGCCCAGCCATCAACAGCCAACAGAGCTGAGCAAGGAAGATTCCCCCACCACAAGCCCCTCTGCTCTCCCCCATTGCTGGACAGAGTTGTAGCTTGGAGACAATAAAGTCTGTGTATGTGGCTGAAGAGAATCACAGAATCACGGAATCGTTACGGTTGGAAAGGACCTCCAGGGTCATCAAGTCCAACCTCTCTCCTAGCATCTCTCTAACCACTACACCATATATCCTCAAGCACTGCATCTATTCGTTCTTTAAACACCTCCAGGGATGGTGACTCCACCACCTCTCTGGGCAGTCCATTCCAGTGCCTAACTACCCTCTCAGTGAAGAATTTCTTCCTAATATCCAATCTAAACCTCCCCTGACGCAACTTGAGGCCATTTCCCCTCGTCCTATCATTACTAATTTGAGAGAAGAGACCAACACCAGCCTCGCTACAACCTCCTTTTAGGTAGTTGTAGAGGGCAACGAGGTCTCCTCTCAGTCTCCTCTTCTCTAGACTAAACAAACCCAGTTCCTTCAATCGCTCTTCATAGGGCATGCTCTCCAGCCCTTTCACCAGCTTCGTTGCCCTTCTCTGTACCCGCTCCAGCACCTCAATGTCCTTCTCGTGCTGTGGTGACCAAAACTGGACACAGTACTCAAGGTGCGGTCTCACGAATGCCGAGTACAGGGGCACAATCGCCTCCCTCCTCTTGCTGGTCACACCATTTCTGATACAGGCCAGGATGCCATTGGCCTTCTTGGCCACCTGGGCACACTGCTGGCTCATGTTCAGCCGGCTGTCCACCAGCACCCCCAGATCCTTTTCCATCAGGCAGCTCTCCAGAGTCACCCTGGAAATCCTCCCTTTCTGCCAGGAATCCTTAAAAGCAATTTGAGCTAGCTCTGGAAAATGTACACGCTTTTCTGGAGCAATGAGATGCATCATCTGGGCACTGCTGGCTGTCAGGCTCAGCCCCTGTCTACATGATACTCCTCCTTTCTTTGCATGAAGCAAAGTTTTGGGGCAGATGATTGCATGAAACGCATCAGAAAACATCGTTTCCTTCATAAATACCATCATTGCCTCTTAGAAGAGCTAGACTAGGAATTGTTTTTTAAGAAAAAGATCATTTGTAGACCAGGGACCAAAGTATTACCATGAACTAGGTCAATCCTATCCTTTGTTACTGTTCCAAAGCACAATAACAGCGGGAAGGGGGGGTCAGAGTGAAATAATCATTTGTTAACAATTTTAATAGTAAAGCTTTATTGGTTTTCCCTATGGATTCTCATCGTTATTATGGTGAAATTAAGCGTTTTTCCTCCAAGTGAACTCTTGTTAATCCTTTTATTTAGGTTCAGAGCTACAGTACATGACCCTGCAAGAACATTCATCTACAGTCACAGCTGGAGCTGCAGACTCACTGGCTTGAAGGAATTAATTTCTTTGCAAGGCAGAAGCAACTGAAAGGCCAAAGGCTTATCTACAAGAAAATCTGAACAGAACAAAACCAAAACATATAATCAGACACCTCATCAAAAAGCAGATGTGGAAGAGCTCTGGCACATTAGAGAAATAC
>VZZY01011043.1:27727-101181 GCA_013400335.1 Eurystomus gularis | reverse complement strand
GGGGGGGAGGGAATCTAAAGGGGATGGAATCTAAAGCTCTGTCACACCACAAAACAAGCTTTAGTTCTTAAAAAAAAGCTGAATTTTAAAACCAGATTAAATTCCACTCTAATGAACTGCCATCAAGAGAGCACTCAGACTTAGCAGTGCTCAACTCCAGCCACCCAGCCTTTCTACTATCTCCTACCTTTGAGAGTCACTTGCAAGATTTATTTGAAGCCAGTTCTAACAGTGCCCAGCAAAAAGCCTGTTCTTGCTTCAGCTTGGTTGTTGACTTCTCAGCCCATTTTCTCCTATGTAAGTGAATAAAAATAGAAATAAAAATGTGAAGAATGCTGGAAAGTCAGATTGTCTGGGCATGATGTAAAAATTAGCCACAAACAAAAAGATAATACAAAGCAGAACTGTGGCCATCAGGTCACTGAGGGTAGAAGGATATCGAAACAAAGCATGAGCAGGCAGAACTTAAAGTATGAGCAACAACCTGCACTTGGAAACTAAGATCTGGATCTTCCACTTTCAATAGTTTTCAAGAAAATACTTCAAAAGCAATTTTTAATAGTTTAATAGTTTCATTTTCTCGATATTAGGAAAGAAAATTCTAGGGCAGTGTTGAGATTCAACTCTTCTTACAACCAGCCTTAGATAAGTACTCACTGGATGCATCCCGTTGCTGTTTTACACACAGTTAGAGATTTATATTAACTTGATGTGTGTGTACATTCAACACCTTTGATGATTTGAAAGTTTGACCCATTAAACTGATCAGAAATATTTCTATATCCACAAACTTTCACAGCAATTTATTTTCATCATATTGCACCAAAATGTTTACTTATGTTTTCCAGAGCTGAGCATCCTTGACACTTTTGAGACCTTAATATCTTGAATTTTTCAAATCATTGCTTTCCTAATCGAGGAATAAAGGGACATAAAAGCTTCATTAACAAAAATAATGCAGAAGTGAATATTTTGCAAGGAGAATCTAAGCACAGAAAAGCCAGTATAAATTAAAACGTGGGCAAGAATTAAATGTAAGTATTCAACTTGCTTATGTTTTCAAAAGAGACTTGCAACACGCTATAGATGAGAAAGTATTAAAGCCACACTGGAACTCCTATAAACTTCTATCTGAAAAAGCATGAGCAGCTCCTTACTAGAATTGCTAAGTAAGTAGCAACAAAAAAAAAAAGGAAAAAACAAACAAAAAACCCCACACATCCACAAAACCCAAAGCCAAACAAATTTCAATTAATTTCATTTAGATCTAGAATTTTTATCTATCTGAAGTGAAGATATATTTAATTATACCAATGATGGAACGTTATCCCGTTGCCATTTCACTATCCATTTATTTTATCCTACCGGTCCATTTAGCACAACTGCCCTTAACACTGATTTCCCAAAGAGACCCAACTTAGACAAAGATTTAGGTCAGATTTCACTGATTAAAATCATTTTATTACATGGGCATAGAGCATCCACTAAAGAATCCATATGCAGGAAAGAGCAAGCACTGCTCAGCCTTTGGAGGTTTCTCTGCTGCTATTTTCTTGAATGATGAAGACAAGATTTCAGTAGGAAAGGCCAAGGGGAGCAGAGAGCCCCCCACAGTAGTGCTAAAGAAGAGGTTGGAGCTGCCAAAGCTACACTGATCCTTCCTCCCACTGTACAATTAGGTTACTTTTAAGCACTACTTGCTAAGCTGCTTTTTCCTTAAAAGATATCAATACAAATTCATATGAACCTAACATTGCTATGCATATTGTGGTTGCCACCTGATAAAGAATGCTGCAGTCCTTTTCTGATGTTTTTCCTCATCTCGTTTTTCTTAATAGAGCTAATTCCCCAAAAGGAACACGTTCCCTGAGCTGGACCCACCAGGTTACACAGATGAGAGTGATCTTGGAAGATGAGCTGTGCCAGCAGCACTCACAAGTTAATAAGGCTGTGAGCAATGAAATCAGAACTTTACACAGAAATATAAAGACTCCCCAGCAGTACCCTGGCTGACCTAGTTGTGTCACATTGCCAAGCAAAGCCAGAAAGCTCAACCTGTGTTCCTTTCCAAAGCACCAAAATAACAAACAGTCTTCAGATTAAAACCTGACTTAATTCACTTACAAAAGTCATCATGAGCTACAACGGCACCACCTCCCCCTCCTTTTTAATTTTGTTCTTTTCATTATCATTATCCCAGGTGGCTTTCAGGAAGTCCCTGCAAACTAGTCACTATTATGAAGATGGCCTATTTTAATCGCAGTCCCTAGACAAGTACAGCTAATTATCTAACTTTTTTTGTCTTAACTACCAGATGGTTTTAGTTCTATACTTAACTTGCCTTTAGTTTTCAGTAAGTAGTGACATTTGCGTATTAGAAAATGTCTGGGATGACACAGAACAGAAACAATGCCGGTACCAACACCAGCACTTCAGACACAGGCAGAATAGAAACAGATGCATCTACTGCATTCTTCCACCAAAATAAAGTCACTTAAGATGGCAGGCATCTGCCACATTTTCTTTTCTTATTGGGCTCTCCAAAGGCGTGCCAGCTTTCCCTTTTGCTGACAGGCCATCACCTTCATGCTGCCTTCTCTGAAGCTGCAGAATCCTAGTGTTGGGAAGCGGAGCTGAAACCTGGGGAGAGGCGGGGGGGTGGTTTTTGTTGTTATTGTGTTGGGTTCTCATCTTTAAACGCTAACATCCATTTCAAGGAAAGCAAGAGGGAGCTCCCTTGTTTTGTTCCAGCCAACTCCTTTCAGGCCTTCACATTCCTCCTCCTCCTGAGACCTCAGTTTTGGGTACATCTACTCATCAGGACAGCAGGAAGCATGTCCAGCTGTGTGCTGTGGTCCTTCACACCTCAGTGCTAAGCGCTCAGAAAGCATCTAAGCCCAGTGTCTGCTTGGGACTACACAAACACTCAAGCTCAGGGGGCGGATCAGACTGCAAGACTGTCATCATCAATGGTGCAATGAGCAAGTACGGCTTGTGTATGCTTGCCAGGACATGTGCCAAAGCAGTCAGGTTTCAGCTAGTTCCAAAACTGTGAGTTCAGATGGGGTGTGGGAGTACCCATTTCCACACAGCATGGTGCACTGCAGGGACAACACAGCAAGGGAATCTAGCCCGAGTGCATTGAGGCAGCATTTTCCCCCAAGAAACACTAGGAAAATAGAGATGCCTCTGACTAAAGACAGTGGAGATGGACCAAAAACAAGTCAAGACCAAAGACCAGGAGTTCTGGGCAAAGACAGAAGACATTATACTTTGGGCAGGCAAAAACCACTGGATGTTAACCACAGCAACCATATCCCTTATGAGGCACACTCATTAAAAAATGCAGGCGTTTTCCTCATATATCCTTCTCACTACACTTAAAATTCCATAGTTTATGACATATACATGTTCTACACCGCCAATATTTTTTTTTTTCCCCTGAAGAAATAGCAGCAATGCAAACACTGACTTGTTTTTTTCTTATGGGTTACAATTCATGTGAATAACTGTAACCATTCAATGATGTTGCAACTTTTGCTACAAAATAATTGAGGAACCCATACCTGTGAAAATTCATGTCCACGACAACACAGGAGTTACAACTTCATCTTTTTTTTTTTAATAATGAGTCTATTGTCTCGATAGAGACACAAACGGAAAACCACACAACAGACAGGGAAGAAAACACTGTATTCAAGTTCCTAAAAGGGTACCACAAGAAATGGTAAATAAGATGCCAAACAGGAATTTATTATTTTGTGTCTTACATATCTTACCACCATCTTTAAAAGATTTAGGATGTGTTTCCAGAAAAAAAGAAAATACCTACATAATCGGAAATTCAATTTCTAGTCATATGAACACTAAGAATATATATATTAAATTAAATTATACTGGCAGCAAGTTCAGAAGGGAGAATAATTGCCTTTAAAAAAAAAAAGTATTCTAATCCCTGAAAACCAGCTATTTGAGCAAAGAGCTAGAAACAACAACATTATCATATACCTATAGTTCATCCTATAGCAAGCATCATCAGACAAGTGTCCCTCGGTACCATCACAGCAATGTAAGGACGGCTAAGCATAAATAATAATCAGAGCTTTCTCACTTTTAGAGCGGTGACTCTCAGGCAGGGCAGCAGGAAAGAAAGGCTGACTGAACAACTGCCACTCCAGAGACAAAATTGGTTTTTGCTACCGTAGTGGCCATCACAGCTTCCATCTGTAAAGCTTCTCATCTCTGAATGTATTGTGGCAAGGACGGTCACTGAATTAATGGAATGCCTTTAGGCTGACAAACTTGGTAAAGTTCTCAGTTTTGGGTTTGGTTTCCCAAACTGCTTTGATCTTCTCATCCCTTTGTGGAAATTATATCGACTTTCATATTCTGCCACTATAGTCCAACTGAAGTCAGTTCTTGGAACAAGTACTCCAAGAGAAACCCAAAAAAATAAAAGCTCCTGCCCCCAAATCCCCCTTCACCCCCCCTTTAAAATTTGCTTGAAGGTATTTATGTAGGACTTAGACAAGCAAGCCTTCCCAAATGGAATTGCAGTTTACATACATAGAATCCATAACATTTATCTTCCAACAATCAAAGACTGTAGTCTCTATTTTTAGTAATCTACAGAGGTTTTGGAGCTAATTTAACAGTCACTGCTGAGCATAAGAGGTCTTGGGAAGATGACTTTAGTAGGACTTGTAATGACAATCTCTAGTTATATTTCACAGAACCCTAGATCCTCCCAAAATGGAAAAGAAGGGTAACAATTGCCAAGAAAACGAAGTTTGCTTGATTTTTCCCATGTAATGCTGCTTAATGTTCAGTTAACCAGCTTGGGTTCTGACTGGTTTGTAACACTGCAGTGTCTGCTGCCACTCCTCCATTTCACTTTCATTAAATCAGTGGGTAATTACAAGTTATGATTTAAAATGAAGTTTCCTAGATTGGTCACCTGATGTCACGTGGTCATTTGGCCAACCAGCAGCAGCATAGGTGAGATCTCAGCTGCTTGCCCTGTCCTGGTTGCCCAGGCAGCCTTGGGCAAGTCTGCTCTAGGCTATGTCCCATTACTGAGCTCAGCTTCACATCATGGTCCTCGCCTAGAGGAGCCCCTAGCTACATCCCCAGCATCAGGACAGGACAAGACCCCTGTTGTCTTTTCCATGCATCCTAATTTCCACAGACTCAGACAAAGCTCAAAAACACCCCTAACAGGGCTAGGGCACTGAGGTGCTCTGCACAACATCCCTGATGGAAAACTGAGACACTGCTTGGATGTCCTGTAATTTAAACAAAAAGCTCCTTCGCCACAAAAGCAATATAAAGGTCAGCCTATTGATGACCATGAAGAACACAAGCAATAATGCCTATGTGGCCAAATATTGACAAAGAGTAACAATTTCAAAAAAATTACTCAAGTACACCGAGTCCTCCTGAGTCATTGCCCTGTGGGATTTCTGCTCCATGGTGACTCTGAAAGAAAGTCTTGACTATCCCACAGCACCTTCTTATGCTTATGTATGCTGCCTGTGTCCATTCTGCAATCTGAATCACTTCCTGTGTGCAACTGCATTAACTAGAAGCCTCTTAAAAGTAAAGCAAGGGGGTGGGGTAGGACTCAACAAATTAGAGCTAGAAAACACACAGATAAGACTTTATTCTTGTCCAAGACCAGATATTTCAAAATTGACAGATAACAGCACTAAAAGCATATATAAGCTACTGCATCTTAATACAGAACATTTCCTTCCTCTCTTCATGAAAGGAGTCGATTGAATGGGACAAGAAGTAATTTCTTCCTTTTATTTTCATCTGTCCTCAGCACATATAAGTGCACAACCCTGTAAGTGCCAATAGTCTGACATGGTACAAAAAGACTCGTGTTCCTGCAGACATCCATAATATTGTGTTAAAATTCTGATTCACAGCATCTAATAAAATGACTAACACGAGTGATATACAACAAAATCACAAGCCCTCCAGATACAGACCAGCCTGGGCAAGCCACATAAGTGAGTTATCTTTAGTACTGGAAGGAACCGATGAGGTAATTCCTTCAATAACTTATCAAAAAAAAATGCACAGCTTTAAATCCCAGCTCACACTTTATCCCACATAGCAACAGGAGGGTCTTACTAATTGGGATCTGCAGAACATATGGACTGGAATACATCCCATCATCCAGCACCTCAAACTACACACATTAAGCCGCTAAGCTTGAGCACACTATTTACAATTTGCCTTATGAATATATCACTGTATTTTACATTACGAAAGGGTACGTGCAAAGAAGAAAAGGAATCTTTATTGATAGCAACTAACACAAACATCAAAGAGGTAGCACAAAGAAATCCATGACGATACTGCCTTTCCACTACAGTTAAGCAAGGATGGTGGCTCTATGATCCCCTTTTTATATAAAACAGATTCAGATTTTTTTTTCTTGCCTTCCCATTTCCTGCCTGCATCGTTGTGTAAGGAAGCCTGTGGGCCTTTGAAGTCTCCACCCAAAACAAACATGAATCTTTATAACTCTTGCAATCTTCTGCTTTTTGGCCACCCAGTGAGAATCTAACAGGATCCCTTGCTTGGAAGGCCACCACAGAAGAATAATAGCAGGGGAAGAGAAAAAGAAGATGAGGTCCAAATATAATCATTACATAATATTTTTCTAATGAAACATAAAACTGCTTTAATCTAAACAGTATGGTAATATCTTTATTGACTTTGAAGAACAGGCAATATTCATCAGTTTAGGAGAGTAAAACCAAAACAAGCAGAAAGTCCTTTTCAGTGTTTAAGACAAGAATTCTAAAAATGACACACCTCTCAGGTAAATAGATGATGCTCTCCTAATTTTGACACCTCTCCTAAAAAGGCATTCCCCGGAGACATACTGACCTGTGAGCCACATGGCTGTTTCTAAGAACAATCAAGTCGTGTTGCCATGAGCACATTATATACAGGGCCAGGGTGTTGAAACCCCAGAGAACCAGGACCAAGCACTGAAGAGCATCTGCCTAAAAGTTCCTGGAATCCCAGAAATGTATGAGAAGCTCCTTTCACTCTGGCCACCGTTTCTGGTGCAAGTGGAACAGTGTAGCAAGTGCTGTTGACAATTCAGAGCTGGAAGGATGCTTCCATCCTGTAATAGGGTATATACCTCCCCACAATTTTAAACATCTAAATCAAGCATGGATTTAGCAGTACAGGTAAAAGGATATTACCTGCCCCCTTATCATGATCCAATAGTGTGACAGGCTCCTATTTATCTCATACAGTTATGATACACAACTTCACAGCCCCTTTTTATCTCCCCTACATTCACATTTCTATGAGCTTTTTAATTCCTAGTTTGCAAGGAAGTTTTCATTTGGGAGGATCCTAAAGTGCAGTATAGGTTACCTCTAAAGAAAACCTGGACATAATTCCAGTTTGATTTCTTTCTGCTACAAAGTTATGCAACCCTAGGAAATCCTCTAAATACAAAAATTATACTTCCATCATTTTTCTTATTAAAATCCACCCATAACTTTTAGGTATTTCAAACGCTCACAGGTACTTCTCTTATAGTGATTTATCAACATTTATATTTTATCATCCCACAATTGTATTTCAGAATTATTTTTAAAAGAACACTCAGAAGTACACTAATATGATATAACAATAGCTTATTAATTACAATCACTAATTGCAAATGCAGAGATATCAAAACAATGCTCATGCTGAAGCATTCTTATAAAAGAAACAGGAGGAAACACTAATCAAGACACGTCAATCTGTCAATTTGCAGATTCATCTTTTCTTTACATTGATATGACAATTGCAGAGCATAATTAAGCCATTATTCTGAAAAAAAAAAAAATTAAAAAAAAAGACAGCAGAAAAACAGATTGGTACATGGAACTCTATGGTTTGCCTACAGCACTCCTCCCCAGCTCAGAAACCACCAATATAATAAAGGAAAGACAAGGAAAAAATATTACACTATATAAGCAATCTAAAACTTTTCTGAAAATTCAAGGACACATCCTGAGAGGAAATACCCCAGATTGAGGCCTTTTAAACATTCTTCTTTTCTTACACCTTCTGGTTTGATAGCATCTCTTCACAATATAAAATCCTTGGGTCTCCATCTATATACTGCAGCACCTGCATCCTAGGGTAGAGTTTTTGTTGGTGTTTTTAGAACAATGTATTAAGAGATACACATTAATCCTGTCCTGCAAAGGTCACAAGCGGAGCAGTACTGTTGAGAAAGCTCAGTTGCCTGCTCTATTTTGCTGAAACCGTGCTACTAGATCTTCACCTGCACAAGCAGAGCCTTTCACACATTTAAAAGCAGATCTATGTCTCACGTTAGAAGGTATAGCAGCGGCTCAGAAGAATTACAGAAGTGCCCATATAGTCTCTTAAGGTACAGAAAACCAAGACTTTTAACAGAGGAGGAGAAATCGGCTGGTAGACATCCCTCTCCTGCAATGAAGCAGTAAGATATGCACATATAATATAGGTCACATCAAAAGTGGGAGACAGTAGTGATGTGAAATGGCTGCGCAGAAATGAATGTTATGGTCACAGAACATGTTTTGCAAATCAGGGCAATGAATATTTGATCCATAGTGACAAGCCTAAACTATTTCTTTAAAGCATGAGAAGACCAATAATGGTATTTCATGACAGAAAGTTCTGGTAAATGAGCTAAAGGTAGGAAATGGCACATAGGAAGAAGTGTACTGCGATGCCCAAGTAACCAACAATATCAGGATCCGGGCTTTTTGAGTGCCCTGGCAGCAGGAAAGCACACATCTGTGAAAGAAAACTGGGACCACTTGTACATGCTAAGCTCAAAATACCATCTAGAGGAACTGTTCTCTGTGGGGTGCAACTGGGCTTGCAACAGGGTACAACACAGCAAACCGGTACCACATTTTATATCCTCAGCTACCATCACTCAGTGCTACAGATCACTTGATAAATATCATTGTTAAACACGTGATTATGTTCTAAAGAATTATTAGAAAAACAAATAAATAAGGCTTGGATATATTTAGAGCATAAACAGGTCTTGAACTATATTTCACGATGCTTAGGATTTTTTGGAAAATGAATTAATATATTTTTGTGAGCAGAGGCCATTTTAACATACAGTACCTCGCTGCGTGAGCAGATGTGGTACTAGGAAAACTCTGTCATCTTTTTTCCCCTCCACTGTCTACCACTGCCATTCTCATGGAACCAGGCATTGCTCTGGCTTTAATGCAGTGCTGCTCACAGCTCCCTTGTTAGCATATGGAAAGAGGAAAACTTTCCTGAAGGAAACATCTTGAATACATGTTAAGTGCTGAGAATTTAAGAAAGATACCCAATAGAATTACCAGTTTTATTAAAACCAGACAAACACAGAATGTGCACACAGCAAGGAGAGAACGGGCTAAACTTGAGTTCATTTCTCACTAAAAATCTTTTTCCTTTTTAAATTCTGTACAAATAATGGGAAATTCAGCCTGACCCACTTTGCTGCTGCCTCATCTCCCCTCCATCATGTGAACAGTTCAAGTGAAAATAATCCCTCCTTACTCACCACATATTCTCTGTGAAGCAGTACATCAGCTGAACAACGCACATCATCTCAACAAAGATATTTAATGGTCATCTTTCAAACTGAATCTTTTTTTCTGCTACTGACTTACACAGTTGCATGGGGCAAGGAAAAATTATCATATATAGATAACATGAATGAGAAAGTTCTTGTGTGAGGTTTTGGCTACTGAAAGGCATTCCTTCCCTCAGCAGTAACTGGAATGTAAAAGCAATCCCCTTTTGAAAATTTTCTTTAGGATATTTGTTTCAAATTCATCTGAAATAACTAAATCAGCCAACAAATCTAAAATAACTACCATTTAGAAATGCAATCTGGCCATGGTAAAACATTTGGTATTTTTATTTGCAGAAGATCAAAAGGACTGTCAGAGTAAAGCACTTTTTCAAAGGCCCTTAGTGCAAGCTCAATTTATTAAAGCTCATCCCTGACATTAATCTATTGCTTTCTGTGAGGTCCAGTTCTGCATTCCCCATAGAAAGTGCATCAGCCTCCTAAATAAGCAATGCATATAGGCTTGCTTCCAGCTGCTTGTAAGCAGATGATACTGAAAATACTTCAAACCTGGAGGCTGGAACCAGCTGCTGTCTTTAAAAAACACATTTGTTTTCATCACAACATCCTTGTCAATATGATAAAAATAAATATTCCCACAATCTGAAAAAGTCTGCTACTTTCCTGAGTCACAGAAAAAATTAACCTTTCCTTTGCAAAAAAAAAACCACTCTCCAGTCTTAGAGACTAACACAATAATAAAAAAACATTATAAAACACCAACAAAATGAATAATTAAATGTGCAGTTCCAAAAAAAAAAGTGTATCTTTCATATTTCCAAAAATCTTCTTGAAATAGGAGTTGGACAGAACTTGTCTTGAAATTATTGAACTTCTACTGGAAATAAAAAAAACTGTCATATTTGAGATTTAAAAAACCAAACTTTGTAAGGTAAATCCATCCATCTACCCCATGCAGGATTTAAAAAGAGACCTTATATGGAACATTACATGTAATTTGACCACCAAAAATGTTCATTCTACACCAGAAGTTACCTAGCTATCAATATGAGGGAGCATGGGAGTATTAATCCAACACCAAAGCACAGAAAGCATCAATTATTAAAAGAAAAAGCACACAGAAAAAGAAGTGGCAATGACGACTCCTGAAAGAGCTACCGGGGCCACTTCTCCACAGCCATGATGTCTTTGGAAATTCTCCCTCCCACTCACAAATAAAGTAGCAGGACTGGAGCAGACAGCACTTGCTTACTTGGGAGGAAAGAAAAGAAAAAAAAGCAAGCATTCAGTGTGGTTTTAGCTGCTTTTCGCATGATTTGATCTCTGGCAAGAAGCCTAACAGCAGCTGCCACAGTGTGTCAGCTCCCCACAGACCTGAAGTGATCTATGGGATCGTGGTTTGGGAATCTTCAGACCAGGTCATTAGGAAAAGCCATTAATAATGGAGTTACGAACCCCAGGCAGCAATGGCACACAGCTTTAAGCAAAAACATCCTTTCTAATTCAAGCTTTGTTTGCACTCCAGTTAAACACTGACATTTAATAAGTCTCACACAAGAGGGTCCTAAAGAAAAACACGCACTAAATATCGATTTTAAATTTAAATACAATGTGACTCAGGTTTGGGTAGGTCTTATGACAGCAATTCCTCACTGGAAGCCAGGTCAGGGATCACGATGAGAATGGTCGAGCTCAGCAAACGGTCCCACCGCGGAGGCAGCCAGCACTTCTCCTTCCCACATCAACTCCCTGGGCCCGTGAGAACAGCTTCGGTTGGCCTGGCTTTACGCTAGCTCATGCTCAAATCGGCATGAAATCACCAGTGAAAAGGCTGCTCGGTACTGGGGAGGCAAGCCGCCTCTTCCCCCATCCCCCAGGCAGACGCCTCTGCCCTCTCTATATTCTTCACAGCACAGCGACATGCTGCAAGTATGAAGCCTTCTAGATTAATAATGAGAGCAGGGCAATGATCTCCCTGGACTGAATCCATTTTTTGTGAACTATGAGAACTTGGATTTCTTTCAGTAACAGAAAGAAATGAAGTGCAAGGAGCAAGAGGAGGTTTTCCACACAGGCGTATACATCTCCAAGGAAAGAAAGAGGAGAAAACCCACACAAGGACATTTCTGATGCACTTGGTGGGCCAGATTTCCAAATTCTCTTTCAACTTTGCGCACTTAATAGCATTGCTCTTACATACTGCTTTTATTGTACTCTTTTATGATGCTTAGATAAGTCTACACGCTTGGCACAGAACAAAAATCTTCACTGAGGAAATGTGTGCTCAGGTTCGAAGGCATACACAGTGATAATGAAAATGGACACAAGGAAAAAAGTTAGCACAGTTGCTGGTCACGGTTTTGTGAACAAGTCACTGCTCCCCAGATGCAAGGCACATGCATCCTACCTCCAATGGTGTCGGTGTATTAAGCTTAGTCCTAAAATTATTTGGTTAAAACAAATAGGGAGTATTTGCCTTCTTCAAAAATGCATTTATTTAAGGCACGGGCAACCATTGTCCACATGTGAAAGAGGGAGGCACCCACTAAGAAAACACAGAAATTATTCCACAGCACATCTCTCTTCTATGATACTATTTCTCTCCTCTTTTTGCTCTGACTGCTTCAGCCTAGGAGGTGGCAAGGGTATTCCCTTAATTCTCAGGCAGGCTACCAAATTTGAATGCAAAAGCCTGATGGAAAATGTTTTGGAGATCCCCGTAATCCACTGTACACCAGGCACACAGAGTCTAGGCTAACCTGTAGCTTCTTTTAATAGTGAGTGAGTTCAGCCCTGCTGGAACTAGTAAGGTGGGTGGATACATACAAGTTGGAAATGCAAAGAATTTCATTGAATAATTATATCTATATGGGACAAATTCTTTTTCCCTTTCTGACACTACAATATGTTGTTTCTTTCACCTTGTTTGATAAATGTTGCACCCAAAAATACTAGAAGTTTTATTTTTTCCCTTGTTACTGAGGAGATTATTTTCATAAACAAGACATGAGATGAATCTATTTCAGCAATTGTCTTAGTGAGAAGATCAAAGAGCTGACTTTCAAAAATTACTGGATATGTCACAATTTAGTGAAAAGAATCAAACAGAAGTAAACACAACGAGGACTTTAGGATCTCAGAATTGCAAATTTTGAGAAACCAGGGAAATTAGTGAGGTTGTGCTCAAATACTTTAGCTCAAGCACCACAATATCTCATTTGAAAAATACAAATGTTATTCACACTCCCATTCCAAGCAGGAATTGGGGAAAAAGGAAAGACTGGAGACTTGCTCAGATGAATAAACACTTTAAACAGGATATTGAGGGGGAGTCCAGACTCTACAAAGAATGAGAAGACTAATTGGGAAAGAAGACAATGTTACTGGGATAAGAAGTGTTGAATTTCCAAAAGAGGACAGAAGCTCAGCTTCTGGGCAGAAGCCAGCCTGGGCAACCAAAAATGAGCTTGCCACGCGTACAATCATGACTTCTGGAATTTCACTTTGGCTGCCGCCTGTCTCAGTGAGCTGGCAGCCGGGCACAGGAGCAGCACAACCAAAGCAGAGAGATCCTCACCCTAGCAGCTCTCAGCCCAGAATAATTTAATTTATATCCACACAGCCTACTATTTCAACTAAAGCAATTACTCTAGATGGATTTTGCTCCCATTAGGTAAAGAGCAATGGGAGGGAAGCCCAGCTGCACTGGACTGAAGTGTTTCACACCATGCTAAGCAGTCAAGCAGACTGAAGGGCTGTAAATGACACAGGCTATTTTAGAGGTGGAGAGTAAAGGTGAAAGACAGCCACTGCCTAACCATTTCTATCATCGCAACGACGCAGGCTGAGGCAGCCAAGCTGAAAGCCTCAGCAGGTCACAGGCTCAGCGTGCCAACTGCCAGGGTATTTCTGATGCTCTCAGCGGGCTCTGGCTACTCCTCCGAACAAAATATCTGCTGCATCTTCTCCCACGCGTTTCCTGCCAAGCACGAGGCCATGGGGCCCAGAGAAAGTTACTCCAGATAGATTTTTTTTTTCCATAAACATAAGTCATAACGTCTCTTCTTCACAGAGTACTGTGAAATAAGGGAAACAAAAATGCACTAGCAGTCTCTTCAGAGCAATAGCTTCTTCCATTATCCTCTCTATTTTATTATAGTTGCAGTATCCATAATATTTATCTCCACACTTCACTCCCTTTATAAACAAAACTTAGTTTGTTAGACAAATCTAGATTTAGAAACATGCTTATTTCATCCTCCACCTATCCATCCATCCATGCATAGAAATACATCCCATGGAAAAATTCTGCTTTAGCAGGCTCTCTAAATATATATATGTAAGGGGAGGGGGAGTGTTTTGTTTGGGAACATTATTTGGTTTTGGTTTTTTAAAGGCACATGAGACTCCAGCAATTAGATTATAAGTTTGAAGATGGTAAGGTTTTTTTGTTTGTTGCTTGTTTTGTTTGTCACTTTTTTTTTTTAGTTTCTAACAATGTTAAAACACACAACTAAGAACTGAGAATTGCTCACAATTGATTTTAAACAACTTTGATTCAGTTCTTGAGATCGGGAACAGTTCCTTGTTACTAAACAAACTGTTCCTGCAATTCTTACCCAATTATACTCAACACAGAGCACGATACAACTTGGACTACTAGCTGGCAGAAGTTAACACGGAATATCCTCTTGCCAAAAAAGAGTATTTTTGCCAGTTCTAGTTTGGTCAGGCCAACAGGCTCCAAAATAAAGAGATACATTTGCACACTCACGACGTATGGCTACTCAAGCTTTTCAAGGATTAAAATGGAAGTGGTAGGTAAACTCAAAGACTTAAGGAAAGAGAAGAAATGCAATGTTCTGACTCAAAACAAGAATATATGTCATTTCTTTATTGTGTTTGAATGCTTTTATGTGAATACAAAACTGAAATAAAAGTCCAATGTTGCTATAGGTGCACATCAACTTTCTAGGCCTGTGGCCTCTAATCAAACTGCTTTCAAACTCTAATTTCAGCTTGGATTTTATTCTCAGATTTTCCTAGAATAACAACCTGGCAATCAAAAACATTTTGAAAGTCATTCATTTACAGAACTTCATTCCTTCACAGTCTGAAAGCATACCTGCCATGACCAAGGTGCATATAGAAAAACTACTGCAAAAACACATCCATATACCCACTGAATCCATGTGACTGGTGCTCCCAGAAACTCAAAGCCTCAAACACATTCCACACCCTCCACAAAATGGGCTTTGCAACAGGCCATGAAGGTCAATAAATTTATGCTCTCCCTAAGCCTAAAGTAAATTCAAGAACATGATATCCACACCAAAACCATGCTGAAATGGGCTCTCAGACACTGAAGCCAGATGTAACCCACTTGTAGTAAGAGAGGCAGAGAAAAAGGAGAATGGTTTTTAAATCTACTTTGAATGGCACTCTGAGGTAGACAGTCAAAAAAACAAAACCAAAACAAAACCCCCACATACACTCGTAACTAATCAGCACAATTTACAGTAGCATCAGCTCCTGAGGAAATCATGGTAAGTAACCCCAGACAGTGCACTAACACAGTATCAAACGGCAGGAGCTGACAACTGCATCAAGGCTTGTAAAGCAGCACAATCAGCTCAGCCCCTTCACCAACGAAGGACCAGAAAAACACAGTAATAGGCCCTGTGCTATTGAAGCACTTCACAGCACAGTGCTCCAAGCAGAGCACCTGTGGATGGAAGATTTTGCAGGGTAGGAGGAGGAGAAGATGCTCAACAATCAGAATAAACAGGAGAAAGTTGCCCTTTCTCTGCCTAATGTCCTATGAGTCAGTGAGTATCACTCATCTTCACCTTAACCAAATGAAGTTCAGCTGCTCAATTCTGACAAACTCCAGCCCTGCCCAGACTGCAAGAAAGACCAAACAGCTGCACAATCAGCTGTTCTTGTGCTAAAAAACACAGCACAGGTGGCCCAGAGTGCCAGACAGCCTTGGCTCTCTGCTGAGTACCACTGGCAAATAGCAAAGTTGGCTTTACCATCTGGACTTTCACACCTCAGAAATTGCCTACTTCCCTGAACAAAATTAGGGTCAGGAACAGGGATAAAGGTGGAAGAGATTGCCAACAGATGAGCACAACCATGGAGGTGGCATCAGAGCATATCTTTCCATACAAGGCACCAGTTCTGGACCTCTCTTCCAGGCTTGGTACATCACAGCGTGCATTTGTTAATCTCTCAACTGCAAAGCTGACATCAATTCCTACGTATTTCATTGGAAACCTGAGGAAAGGTTATCATTTACTTGTATTGCTGTTTCCCTCTACACTTATTGATCTGGGTATCTAAAATGAGTTATCCAAGTGTTTTCTTTTTTTTCTCATCCTCTTGCACCCCCTTCTAAAAAGCTAGTGATGTACAACTTCTCTGGAAAAAAGGATTTGGAAAAAAAAAAGAATAAAGTTTTGCAAAAAAGAGTCCTGCAGAAATACGGACAGAAGAACTAATATAGAAATTCTTCTTCCGTTTTTTTCAGGATTACTTTGAGTCAGCTGAACACAACCCAAGTTTTTCTACTGTGATGAGCAACATCCACCTATAGTCGTGTTCTGCTCTCCCTATAACTTTAGGTCACCAAAACTGAAAACCAGAAAAATGTTACTCTCCAAGCCTATGTGTCAGATCTGCACTAGTCCATTAGTACAAGGATTTAGGCATGAAACCTGTATAAAATCCAACAGAGAAGTAGATTAAAAATTTCCAAAGACTCAAGGCTATGCATTTAAATTATTGAACTAGAATTAAGAGAGATGATGATAAACAGTCACATCTAAATAATCCTCAGATATTTCGGCCACTGTAGCAAATATTTGCTCTTTCCATAAATCTCCTCTCAGCACCTGTCAAGAGTACAGCCAACAACATGGGGGAATAAATACATTCAGCAGGCACAGATTTCCAATAAATCCAGTGAATTTGGGAGCTCACTAATTCCCCTCTCCAAGCAAGAGAAAAAAATTTACTCAAAAACCTTAATCTCCCATGTGCTGATGCAGCACTTCACGGCTCCCAATCACACCGGCTTTCTGCCAGCTGCCAGCCCTGAGCTCCGAGGGGGGACACAGCAGGGGAGCAAGGGCAGGAGGAGGACTCATGGAGCAGTAGCTCACAACGCTGAGGCTGAAGGTTAATGCTGGAAGACAACAGGCACACTATAATGGGAGGAGGAAAAGGGAGAAATGCATTAAGTGAGAGCAGCCACACTTATTGAGAGGTCCAGCTGTTTTAGCTTCCCCTCCTACCTATCCTTTCAACATGTTTTCCTGGGTTATATTTTGCCCCTATTTTTTCCTCTTTTTTTCCCCATTATTTACTTATTTATTCTGCTGGTATTTTAGGCTCTACAAAACCCATGCTGTTGGCAGATAACATATTTCTTCAGCTGAGCCCAGTCATGTCAAAACTCACACAGGAGACCTGAACTGCTATGTTAGAGAGCCATATTCGACAAAAATCATTAAAAGGAGACACAGATAAAGCCCTATTGGTGTTTACAACCATGTTACATTAATGCTACTGCGTCTTCTGCACCTCTAAAGCCTGACACCATTTGTGCCTACAAGCCACTATATTGATGCGGAGCCAGAGAGCCTGACAGCTCTGCTCAACACTGGGAGGGAAAATAAATAAATAACTAAATAAATAATTGAAGTAAGTCTTCATGTAACAGTTACAAAGAAACCTGAAGGTTGCAAATTTGTCTGCTTTTCCTTCACACCATGAAGGAAAAGTGATATTTTCTTGGTTGGATTGGATGTGCTGCTTTCTTCCCTTAATCTGAACTCCAAGTCTCTGGCACAGAGCACAGGCACTGCTCACATCCCACTGCAAAAATTAACTGGGAACAGTGGCACCACGCAGTAATGCCAAAAGTCACCTATTCTTGCTATTCCACAAGTTGTGAGGTGCCTCAGAAGAAGAAAGGAAAAAAAAACCCAACGAAATCAAATTAGCATGGCCTGAAAATAGGCACTGCTACAGGTTATAACTATAAACAGTGTGTGCATAGTACGTGTCAGCGTTCGACTCTCACCACTTGTGTATTTGCATCCTTTCCATCATGCTTCCCCATTTTGCAGCCGTCCTGCTACAAACGGCCCTTGTGTCTGTCCAGCATCTCTGCCAAGCTGAGCTCATGCTCTTATCAAAGAGAAACATTTTGAGAGGAAGGAGGATTTAGCTGTTAGTTATTCACCTCTAGGGCTCAGGAAAGCCTACAGTCAAATTCTCTCTCCTGCCCACAGGTTTTCTTGAAGGCTTTGTGCAAGCCTTTTAAGCCAAGCCACTGGAAAAACACTTTGGAAATCCCCAAACCATGGGCTTGTGCACCTTCAGTGGAGCTTAGACAGAATTCAAAGGCCTGATGCATGTCTCATGTACTTCCCACCCAGCACTCACCATGCCTGGAAGCCCACAGGCACTTGTGCTTCCACCATTAACTTCCATGCAACTCACAGCAAGAAAACAGGAGGACTGACCACAGGAATGGCCACAGACTCATCACTGCTGGGAGCAGAAAGGCCCCTTCCCTTCGTCGTCCTCCCAAAAAGCTGCAGGTGCTGGCCTCCTGCTCTGCCCCTCAGCCTCCATGGGCTCTCCTGCTCTCACACCACTGAGCTGCTCCACAAAGCACCAACTCACTAAGAAGCAGAAGAAACACAGAGCTATTTGTCCTCCTGAATCGCTTTTCTGTGCATTTTGCACCACAAGGCAGCTAGGAGAGGGCCTGAGGAGTGACGGCCAAAGGGAAGCTGCAGGAGCAGGAAAATGGAAACTTCCCATCAGTGGCAAGCTGCAGAACTGTTCAACACATGCTGTTGAGCCATACCTAGAGCTTCAGGGAAAATATGGCAGCAACTTGAATCATTTTCACTAAAAACACTCAGAGCACCCCCCACCCCCAAAAAAACCAAAACAAAACAAAAAATCATGAAAACCCAGACATGAACAGCCCCACCAACAAGGGAGAAAGGCTGGGTGTGCACCGAGGGCTGCCAGTGGTTGAGATGCCACATAAGCCTCTCAACCACACAGTTCTCCCCTCCCCAAGGGACATCAGACCCACAAAAATATATCAGAGTGGCACTTTTTGATATGGTGCCGTTTTACAAAATAGCACCTAGGATTAACTCAGCCAAAGACAAACACTCTTGTTTATCAGGTCAGGACACTCCCTAGGAGGAAGACAATGTGGTTTCCACTATCAAACAGCTTATGGATTTTAATCCAGTGATGGCTAAATGTAAAAATATAGAAACTAACCTAAGGGAAAGAACAAAGCCCTTGGGACAAGTACTTCCTCACTGCATGTCTAGGCTAAATGTAAAACCAGCACCCTAGCAGCTTCACATCCACTTCACAATCAACCACTGTGATGTTTCCTATCAATTGTGGGTTGGCCAAGACTCACATGAAATCCTCGTGTTATTTTGAGCCTCAGGAACTTAAGAGTTCAAGAAGCCATGCATTAGTGTGATATTACTCAGTGTGTTACTTGTTCCACCCAGATGCCCATAAGACAGCAAAGGCTAGGAGGCAACAAACAGTAGCATCTTGCTCTCAAACTGAAAAAAAAAACCCAACACATTTTTAGTGTGTTTGTGTGTATATATAAAACACCTCAGTTAAGGTTTTTCATTAATAAGTCTTGTTGTGTCAAGTAGTAGGAGTACCATCATTTTGATGGTATAATTTCACTATAACTATACACCATGACACCCCCTCAAAAAATAAAATATAAATTTTAAAAAAATAATAATCACCATCACAAAACCGGGACCAAAACCAGCCTACACCTCTGGTTGAAACAATTGCATACATTACAACCCCCTAGACTGAAAGCATTCAAATGTGAATTTGGCAACCGCTCTCCCAGTGCACCTCATTTATAAGCTTTGACAGACCAAGTTCTGTAGGTGAGAGATTTGTTGAAATTTTACGCTTCTAATGTTCCTTCCAGCTGACAACATGGCTACACGAATGAATGCTCTCTCACGTTTATCGGATGTACTTCACTTTTAAAGGAGGAAGATATTGGGAAATAAATCAATAGGAGCATCAACCAGCTTCCTCAGGGCATTCCCAGCTGCTCTCCAGAATTTCCCATGGAGATGGCAGAAGTGTGTCATGCACGCTTGATGATACACAGCAGAGAAGGAACACAAAAAGAAGGCAACCTCCTTTCACTTGTGTACGCTAAGCACAGGGCAAACAAAAGACGACCTCAAACAGAAGTATTACTGCTATAAATATTTTCACTCATCTTAAATAAGATCTCCAAGAAATATTTTATTCTACTTACACCCATTTCTACAGACCTTATCTTACCAGTAATGTGACCTTTTTCCTACTATTACTAACAGGACATCACAAAAATTTAGTGAACCATATACATATTAAGATTTTTATACCATTATTTTGCTGTTATTATAATTGCTGGAAATAGCTGGAGTCCTGCAGTTGAAATTTTTCAAAATACTAGTGTATACAAAACCCTCTCTTGCCATAAAGTATCCCTCAATCCCAGATAGAAGGCTGAACTGAGAAAAACCATGGACAGACTTGCTGCAAATAGTTTCCTGAGACATTCTCACTGCAAACTCCTCCTTCACATGTCTTTGTCAGAATTCTGCCACTTTTAGAATAATATTGAAAGCAATACTCAACCATCATGTAAGCAGAACCTCTCAGGACAGTACTCACTGCATTCCTAGGTAATAAGCAATACAAATCCTAATCTGGAGGTCAACACTGGGTCTTAAACATAAAAATAGGCAGCACAGCAAAAATACGGATGAAAGATAGTAAGGAATGAAGAGAGTATTAGTACTGTTGTGCAAGCGAAGAATTAAGTCACAGAAAGTTG
The DNA here is from genome assembly GCA_013400335.1 of Eurystomus gularis. Taxonomy (NCBI): domain Eukaryota; kingdom Metazoa; phylum Chordata; class Aves; order Coraciiformes; family Coraciidae; genus Eurystomus; species Eurystomus gularis. Next base: position 80,638 of record VZZY01011043.1, on the reverse strand, counting down.
CGAGAAGGGTTGAAGGCCACATAAAACATACTATAAACGAAATTTGAATAAGAAGGGAGAAAATGCAGTAAGAATTGGACAAAGGCAATTTTTAAAATAGGAATTTCCTACTTTTGAAGGGCTCTCCCAAGCATATGTCATACATCAAAATGAATTTAGTGCAACAGTGGAAGAAAAAAAGTCAAGGCAAGCTAATTCTCTTTACCTGTAGCACACCATAGATAAATTCTGTGTTACAGGCTTTTTTTTTTTTCTTCAAAGTCAGTTATGGTAAGCATTGCTACACTGAAACACTACCCTAAATTCAACACTATACTAAACTTGAAGGGGGTTTGGGGAGGAGGGTGGTTTTCCCTCAGTGAGGAAGTCTCTACTGCATTCTTGTATATAAATAACAGCCGAAGTAGATTGATTTTTTTGGTCCATATAGATTTCCATGCATTAACTCTAGGCACTCAGCATCACAGAATCAGCAAACTACAGAAAAAAAACATTGCAACCAAAGTTTACTTAAAAAGAATCCTTGTTTTTTTTCCAAAGTACTAGGCTATTCTACAGGTTACACCTTTTCCCTCCCTCCACTGGTCTGATTCTTCAGAATAAAGCATATTTCAAGCCTCATTAACAGCAATATTTCTGACCACGTTTTCTGCTGTTAGCCTATATTAACTCTAGAAAAATCGTTGGAGGTTCCTTTCCTTTTCTGAAGCAGCTTTGAATGCAGCACAGGTCTCAAAGAAGATAAGCTGCTTTATCTCACTTTTCCAGTCACCAAAAAGAATAAAGACCAAAAAGCTGACAGGACATATCTGGGTAAATTATGTATACTCCCACCACACACCACTTGGAAACACAGCAGAATCTGGCTGTGGAAACATGCATCAGTACTTCATTTAATAGCATTAAAACATCACTCCTGAGAAAAGGGAAGGAGAGGAAACAGAGCTCAATGATAACACTTAATATAGGAGGCTGCATAATCTTACCATGGCTGCAGTCAACAGGTATCTAAACCCTGTGCATTAATATGCAAGGAGACTCCTTTTATTATATAATTTGTCCTTTTGCCTAGAGATTCAAAGCTTCACTTAAATAAATAAAGAGCAATGACTTCTGGTGAACTTTCCTTACTTTGTAGCCAGTTTAATTTCCTCCTCCCGGTGAAAGTCTGTTGTAAGCCTGTACACCACACATCCTGCTTCAGGCTATCACAGAGATGGGAAAAGTGTGGTTCCTTTCTTCCTATTACAGAGTTTAAAACCAGGAAATGCATCCGTTATGAATTTTTTAAGAGTAAAACAAATGTTAAAGACATTGGCAGAACACTGGAAGAAAACTCCCAGGACTATAATCACACACATGAGGAAAGAAGTATTTTAAAAATATATTAACAGATACAATGCCTTCAAATTTATCAGGAAACACTGGTAGAATTAACACCACAGACAACTGAACAGCATTTTTTAAAAAAGAATCAGCAGGTGGAGAAAGGGGGCACCAGGACAATGCACTTCCAGTTCGGTTTTGTGTTGCAGGAATGCTGTAGTCCCAAGGGAGACCTGACCCCATTCTCCGTCTTCCATCCTTCTCTTGTGGAAGAGAGTTCCTCATTATCACACAATCCTACAAAAGGTCTTTAAAGGTCTTGCAATTTAAAAATAGCTTTTTAAAACTGTCTTGAAGATAAAACACCTTAGCTACAGCCTGGTATGCGCAACTTCTTCATAGTCACTTGCACAAAAAATAACAGCAGTTCTTCACAGGCCCATTGAGAAAAACTGGAACAATTTGGAATTTAAGCCCTGCAGCCTCAGTCCAGGAAGCTTGGCAAGAGAAAGCAGAGCGGTGATTCACACTTCAGCTTCTCACATCCCACTACAGAGCCTCTCACTGGGAAGACTCCCAAAGCATTTTACAAGCAAACTATCAGTACAAACCCCATTCATCACTGAAACATAGTCCTTTGCAGGAAGAGTCAGAAGTCTCTCAACACCATGGGGGAACAGCTCAGAAAAGGTCAGGACAGGAAGTGAGATGACTACAGCATCACACAGGTGAGACTCAAAAGACAGATCAGGGGAGCACTTCCCTCTTCACACTGGGGCTGACCCAGTCAGACAAAGATTTGGGCAGACTAACTGCTGCTGGCAGCTTCAAGCAATCTTTTATTGACAAGTGGTCATAAACATAAGGGGAGAGGCTCCACATGAAGTCCACCTCAGCACCATAATGGGTTTTGGAATTAGTGGTGACCGCAAAGAACAATCTCCCACTGAACTGACCATACCGCTCAAGAGACCTTGGTACGCACCCCTCTAAAGGATGGATTACTCCAGCCATGCTTAACTTCACACACTGACACAGCTGCTGTAAGGGAAGGCCAAACACATATGACACAGTATAAAATTAGCTTCCTTCTAACACAAATAGGCAAAGCAATTTATTCCCTACATCCAGAGTTACACCACACTTCAAAATTAAAAAGTGAGCTAAATGGTTGCAGACAAACCTCTCTGCTACATACATTATACAGGAGCACAGACCTGTTCAGGCTGGAAGAGACCTTCTGGGGTCAGATCCAGTCTCCTGCTGGAAGCAGGGCCAGCTGTGGTGGGATCAGTTTGCTCCAGTCTTTATCCAGCTGGATATTGAAAACTTCAGCAAGTGGAGATTGCACATTCTCACTGGGCTTGCATAGGCTGAGCTCTCAAGTAATTCATGGCTCTGCCTTTGGTCCCTGGTGAGGCTTCTTGTCCTCCTTGAACGAACCCCTTTACTACACGCAGAGGCCTGTGAGGCCTCATTGGTAAAACCTGAGGCACAGGAAGCACAAGTACTTGAGCCTTACTTGTGCCCACTGCCACTAATTCACCTACCACACTCAGCAGCAGGCCCATACTTTCCTCATTCAGCCTCTTCCTTGTGACCCTTAATATCACATGTACACGAACACCAGATGAGCTTTTGTAACCCCAGCCCTGTATGCTTGGACAATATTTCTAGATTCCTCTCTTACTTTTTCTTCCTCCTCCTGTATATGGCCTTTTAGCATCGGAGCTCCATCACGTACATCCTGCCAGCCAACCTGGTCTCCTGATACACTTGCATCAGTAAGGACTGCTCCTGCACTTGAAAGATACCATCCTTCAAGACCTGTCCAGCTTTCACGAGCTCTTTTGTGTTTTAGAGTTTTAATGTTATCCAGTATTTATTCCCTGAATAAGCTGAATCCTGCTTGTTTAAGTCCAGGGTCTGCCACCCTGCTACTTGTATTTTTTCCCTAAGGATCCTGAACTCCTCTATTTCATGGAGGAAATCACTTCTACCTTCTTTGTGAATAGCAGACAAAATCATGTGCCACATCTGACTCCTGGGGTTGTTGTGACCAAAGCGCAGGACCTGGCACTTGGCCTTGTTGAACCTCATAACATTGGCCTTGGCCCATCGATCCAGCCTGTACAGACCCCTCCGTAGACCCTCCCTACTTTCAAGCAGCTCAGCACACCTGCCCAACTTGGTGTTGTTTGCAAACTTACTGAGGGTGCCCTTGATCCCCTTGTCCAGATCATTGATAAAGAGAACAGGTTCCAAAGCCTGTCTAAAAGCCTCAAGCAAACAAAACAGCGTTTTTATTATCTGTTCTATAAACAACATCAACACACATTAGCTGATTCCAGGACTGTGATTAAATTTGACCAGCAAGGCCATATCTATGCCCTTTTATTTTAAGGAAAGGGAAAGAAATTCAGGATCTCTGCTACTATAAAGATAACAAAGATTTTATCAAGTTTAAGAGCTCCTGAGGAAGTATCACTTGCACAGGTCACTGATGGTGACACTTCCAAATCTCTATCCATTAGAAATAAGGGTGTCTGGTGCTTTAATTTACCTGACAGCTTAGAGATACAGGTACATCAACTGCTCCACGTTTCTTGTTCCATGAACTTTTCACTTCTGTGGTCTTCAGCACTCACCCATTCCCATCCCAACATCTTAGCTACATCAAATGGAGACCACAAAAAAACCCCACAAACCTATACTCACACACCACAGCCTCCAACAGTCTAGTTTGAGAAAGAGTAAGGATCACAGAATGACTGCCAAGCATCCCACATATCAGAATTAATTGGGTGAAAAAAATCAAGGCAAACTGAAGTTGAGGGGTTAAATTAATGCTGGCTAGCCAGGTGCTGATCAGGAATGTAAGAGAAGGTGTTTCCAGAGATTCAGCATCCCATAAGGAAAAAGAAAGGAGGGCGAGGAGGGCAGAGAAGAGGGGGGAAAAAAAAAAAAGGAAAAAAAGACATACAAATACAACCCATTAGACACCACCAGCTGCTGCTTTGCAGAGGAAGGGCAGAAGAAAGGAGGATTCTTTGATGCTCTACTCCATCCTCAGATTTCTGGATGCTGTTGTGCAGCTGCTGGATGTCACATCTGGTAGCAATATACCAATGCACACCACCCAGCTTTATCTTCCCATGTTAGTGAGCACAGCCAACCCATCACGAAAGTGTGAACACAACAAGAGATCTGTGTCCACATGGAAAGAACCTGGCATAAGAGAACTCACACTAATAAGAACTGAGGAAACATTTGGAGAACCAAGCCCCCAAACCAACCTCCCCCTTCAATCTAATCCACATGTGGTGCATTCATCACATCAGTATGAAACCTTGAACCTTATTTGATTAGGGATCCTGGCAACACTAATGAAGTCCTGGCAACAATGATAAGCTTCTCGCGTCTCCAGCTTGCCAGGAAATGAGGTGTCACTGGGGTTGCTATTGTGTGGGACAGAGCAAAAGCAGCAGGAGCTCCAGCTTACATGTGAATACTCACAGAGCAGGAAGTCCCACAAAGATCATGTCAGTAGGTGCAGTATACCCTCCACTGGCTCCCACTAGCTCAAGGATCCAGGCTTAGCCTTCAGGGATTTCCAGAGGCTTGGCTCTAAGTCTCCCCCCATTCACTGGCCACATCAGTGCTCCTGGGAAAACGCGGCTATTGCCACTGAAGGCAATGATAGCCAACAAATGAGTACTTTGTGCTCCCCACAGCAACACTGAAAAAGAGAAACAAAACTAGGACTGGAAAACACAAGCTTCACAATGGACTGTCCTCAGAGCCTCTTAACTACTATATTTAATTTTCAGTTTCAGGGAAGACACTACTTTTTTGTATAAAAACACACGAATGTAATTGCCAAGACTGGGCATAGACTAGCCCATGTCTTACCATCTAATATATTCTCAAAATGAAGGGGAAAAGTGCTCACAGACGTTTATCACTTGCATTTCTAGCTTTTCTTGAAATACAAGCTAAAGTGTCTAGCTCCATTTTTAACATCTCGACGGGATTTTATTCTGTCAAGACAACTGATGGCAGAAAGGAGGAAGTTTTCTGTTTGTCTTTATCTCAAGTTATATCAGGTCTTTAAATAACCACCAATAAAATTACTTAAAACAAGAACATGCCTTTATTAAAATTAAGTGCCATATGCTTCATTTCTCATTATTAAGAAATTAATTGCTCTCAGAAGATAGACTATGGACTTGAAGTCCATAAACCAATTTTTTCATCCTCATAATACTCTGCCAGGAAACACTTACAGAGGAAATACCAACAGATTCCACAGGAAATTTTATACTTAACTCTCATATTTATAAACCACGCACACACCATTATTTTGTCGCTGTTGCTGCTGCTTAACAAAGAAAAGCAATCCCCTATTCACATGCAGGCTGTGTAACCAACGTGTACTATCACCTTCATCCATTAACTGAAATTATCTCCGTTGTCATTATAGCCTCAGTTAAAATTCATTTTGATAGACACTCTGGTCTTCCCTGTGAATGAAAGCAAATAGCACCCCATATTTCATTAGCAGCAACTTTTTGATAACTGTCTACACAGATCATTTACCAGAAACTACAAAACCAATGAACTGCATGTTTCCCTTCCAGAAGGCCTACATGAATCCCAGACAAGCCCTAGAGGTCTTAAAATTTTTAAGAGAATGGCTGTTTAAATTGCTTTGTAGACCAAAAAACATTGAATATCTATTAGAAGATCAAACTAACTTGGACCAAGCAAACTAGCTTGGACCAATACCTTTACAGTATGTTGCAATCTTTAAATCCCCCAAAGTCTACCGCAGAAGCTCAGTGCGCAATGAAAACCACTGCCTACCAATCATGTAGGTAGTATTAAAAAAAATATATAGTTTCTTCTCAAATTCAGAATACTAACACTTTCAACTGACATTTAATTAAATAAATTGAGAAAATTCTACTCTTTACCATTTCAGGGAGTGCATAGAAAATAGGTTGGAAAACAAACATGTTCGGTCAACTTATCCACAGCCTGTAAAAATCAAGTGTTCATTCATAAGCTACTGAAAACACTAATTACATTGTCCCCTATCAACACATCGGCATTGTATTCCAGCGTGTTAAAGATGCAATGTTTGCAGTCTTCCAGACACAGAAGAAGCTAATGTCATTAATTTTGGATTAGTACAATGTACTGATTTACTACAGGTTCCATTTAACTTCTACCAAAGTCACCTCCCACCACAAGCCAGTGCAGTTACGTATCTAAGTACCAATGAGGCCTCCACGAAGAAGCTCTTTGCATCTTTAGCAGCTCTCTCTCAGACTGGAGGCTTTGGATACAAAAAGCTATTTGCCCCCAAGCACAGAAATCTGAGGCTATAATAAAACACTTGTTAAGGCAGAAAAGAATATTTGACTAATTGTTTTCTGCTTGATAATAGAAGATAAATAAAAATTATATTTCCGAGAGTAACATTTCACATTTCCTCATAAACCCAAGCTCACGTCAGTAAATCCAATGCTGCATCTCAGCAGGCTCATTCCCTCTCTTCTAACAGTGGTTAGCTGCATTTGACAGCTAAAGTACATACTTGAGTTTCACTAAAGTTAATGTATTAGCAGGATAATATCATGAGATACGCAGTCATAATAATGTGTGCTTTTTTCCATAGCTATAATTGTCTTCTAATTTTAACAAGTAACCGTGAAAAAGAGTAGAGGTTTGCAAAGGCAATCTAACAAACAAATTCAAATTTAAATTAGAAAATATTAAAAATCAGACAGTGACAGAAGAAGCAGGCATGAAGATAAAGTGTTCAGCAACCACAAAGACGTTCAGTAACCAGCACCCTGCACCTCATGCACTGATCACAGACCCTACTTAGTAATGCTCAAGTCCACAAGCCCTTAGGTGCTAGTATTTTTCCTAGGAGACATTTTAACTACTCCAGAGCCCTACAAACCTGATGTATTTGGAGCAGGTAAAGGGAAACCTCTCAATTCTGAATTCAAATGCCAGTCACTTGCCACATGGTACATTTGGCTTCTGAGCAGCACCAGCTTAGGTCCTGTTTTCAGTGTGCCTGCCCTCATGCTGTTTCACAAGGGAATAAAGCACAGGTTGGTCTGTCTCACTCCCTCCACCTGTAATTCACACCTTAGTAAGGGAGTTCGAAAGCAAGACCAAAGAACAGATCTGGAATCTTGTGTGCAACAGGAAAAAACCTTAAAGAACTGAATTTACTTTTGAGAAAGCAAGATGTCCTTCTAGTTGCATACAGTAGAGTGAGTCCTAAGGTCACTCCCAAAGGGAATTTAAGATAAATCTTTGGCCTAGGCCTGTCCTTAAAGAAAAGGTATAAAGCAAACCAGCACCTGTCAGTGGGCCTGCCACTCAGTGGACTTCTGTGGTGAGAGTACAGCCAGAAAAGGGCATACGCACTATGTTAGTTGGCTTGGAGAAGACCACCAAGTGATAAAAGGATGACAGAGAGGTCTCATCTGAGAATCATATCCTTAACAGAGTAACAAGCACAAAGGAGACCCATGATGAATGCAAGTATCACTGCATATTATGAGAGACTGAACAGAAACCAAGGCAATGCAACACATTACCGACAGGGGTGACCCTCAAGAGATTTAAAAGATACCAGCCCTGCACCCATGCAACATACAGTCAGATCTTTGGAATCAGAATCCCCCAGCACTATACTGAACTGCCTCTTTAAAAGCCTCTTCTGCTTTCACAGGATGGATTTCATGGGTTACGTTGCTTCACTCAACAGTATTGAGCCACTATTGACAGCAGTCAACCAACCTGCAGCCAAGCTATCAGGTATAACAACCAAGGATGGGGGTGCACTCCTTGCCCCTTAGTTCTGAGATACTTTGTCAGTCCAAGGGCACAATGGGGAACAAGGTGACTGAACAGAGTTGCCTGCACCTCCGGAAAAGGAAGCATGGGCCCTCATCCGCATCTCTCAGAGCTAAAGCAAAGCTTGCCCAGCAGCATTGCTAGCACATACACATAACCCAGGAGTCTCAGACATGTTCACAGGACTGCAGAGCCTCCATCCCACATTTTATTTGCCATCCAGAGGGTCTGGAAGCTGTCTCTGCAGAGGACATGCAGCTGTTGACTGAAATACAGTCACACTTTCTATGAATCAAGTCATGTCTGAATGGTGTGAATTCTGCTTGTCCATAGATCACAAGGACTCCTGTTGGTAAAGACAGAAAGGACACCATTGTAGGCTGCTTGCAAATATTATTTGGTCAGGTATGATGTAGATATGAGTTCATCACCTCCTTAAAAGTGCCGCCATCACAGTAAGGCATTTAGGGTCATGAAGCACTAAAAAGGCCCTTTTATTTTCAATATTACAGTTTGTGATTCTTAGCTTCTAAGTTTCACTGGTCAGAAGCCTCAAACAACTTTTAAGATTGGAGAGATGAAATAACCGGCAGCATTGCCAATCTGAATTACCAATTCTGTTTCCAAAGAGTAGACAATGGCACAGTTACCTCTCTCAAGGAATGAGGTTTCATTCATTAAAAAAAAAAAATATATATATAGAACACATATGGCATAAATTAACCCAGAAGAGGGCTAAACTACATCCACCAACCAAGAGAGCTGGACTTACTGAATCCCTACTATGGTATGAAAATGATGAAGAAAATCAGAAAATCATACTTGAGTTTCTTCCTTCAAAAAGACAGAATTACACTTGTGACATTAAAAAGGCAGAGTCATCACTATCTTCATTGTAAACCACTGGTTTAAGGGCTATAACACAAGTCTTTCCAGGCTGAACTTTGACACAAGTTCTCAATGAGAGATAGTATCTCTGTCTTTGAAAGGCTAGAGGCAGTGAGGGAGAATGGCTTGTCACATGATGTTCACTTTAAAGCCTTTTTTTACTTTCCAAAGAAAATACAAGAATGCATGAAGTTAATGCTTTTTTAATGTATTTTTGTAAACATGCTTAAGTTGTGTGGGTTCTTAGTATTTCGTTCTCAAATGAGAGGTACATATTCAACGGGGAGTAGAACAGAAATTATTCCTAAGACACGGAAAATGTAGAAGCTCGCTCTCTATTTTTTTAATCTTACTTTGGAAGACAACAGCCCTCTGCATGATTAATCTGTTTCACTGCTTTCCTGACAGTTATTTGCATTTGCCTCCTCATGCATCAGCATAAGACAAAGTCTTTCATATTGTTCTAATGCAGCAAGTCCCAAACAAGAGGTCATAACCCCCACGTAGGGTCACAGCAGTTATGACTGGGGTCACGAGCCCAACAGAAGTACACTTGTTTATAATGGTATCTGGAGTCACAAGACTAACGAAGAGCAAAACTCATAACTGGAAGGCTTTGAAACAGCTGATGTAAGGAAGTACTCAAGGTAGGCTTTGCATGACAGTCTTATCTGGTATCAAGGCAAGAGAAATGTTAATGATGCTTAAGTGGTTATTAATAATGAATATTTGGTGCTTTAGCTTCATCACTGTAGCAGCTATGGTGTTAAATTTTAAACTACTCAATTTAGTAATGAACTTAAAAAAAAAAGCCAGAAGTAAAACACATTACATCCACCATCACAGAAGAGAAGCCAGCTGGCAACTGCCAAAATTCACAGAGAGGAGCTCCAGAAACCTCACAATCTAGTGATTTCAAATCAAATAAACATGTTGTTTAATTTAAATATTGTTACTCAAAACCAAAAGAGTATTCCAAGTGAGGCACTGATACAACTTGACAAAAACGTCCATAAAGTTTAGAAACAAAAAACCTTTCCAGAGAGTTCAGCCAGGCTAGGGAAGAAATCCCAACTTATACCACCCCTCTCTTACTCTATTTCTAGGCCACTCAGGAGGCCTCCTGGCTACAGCTGCATTATCATGTCAGGCTGCCCACCAGAAACAGATGAGTAGCACAACACAGTTGGTATTAAGGACTCAACATTCACACAATGCACATTTCAGGGGTTGTATTTCAGATCTGCTCCAATGTCCCCATGATGGAGAGAGGTGAAGTGGTGTAAGTACATTCTGGGTGTGAATCTTCTGGCTTGGCATTATCTGAAGTGAATCCAATTTGTGCTCTCAGGGTTGCCCCACGATATTGCCCGATGTGGGCATGATCTGCCATGACTCAGTGCCCTGACCGCACTCCTAAACTGAGCTCCTGAGCCAAACCAAAGTGTTAACATGGCAATGAATGACTGTATCTTGTAACTTTAACTGCAAAGCATCACTTTGGGTCATGATAGGATAAAGCAGAGATGCTTTAATGAACTGAAATAATGTCATTCATTTTAGCCAAATGCAAGAGGAAAACTAAATACTCAGCACCTCCACTAAAATGGAATACATAAATCAGGATCCTTTCTTCCCTCCTCCCCTCAAACACTTCTGGGAATTATTTTCCTACGTTGGAAATCACACTTCATAATAATATCCACTAGCATTTGAAAAGTGTGGGTTGCTAGAAAACGGAAAGAAAAGCCTATGCCTTCTGTCACATGTTAAATAAAATATGTTCACACTTAGAATTTAAAGATGTTGAAAAAAATAGTTGGTAAATCATGAGCAAACTATTGGGAGCTAGTCTAATTTTCACTCTGCCTTCATTTTCCACATTTAGGAGGATCAGCCTACGCAATACTTTTTGCTTTGGGGCTTAGAGTATATGATTATTTTTCTCCTCTTTAACCAAGAAATACATATATTATGGGCTTACACATTCATTTTAAAGAAATCCTTACTACCTCTCACTGTGCAAGACAGCTATAGAAAAGTTTAGCAAACGAAAGGTTTAGCAGCTTCTTTTGGGACCTCCACAGAGATGACTGCTGAATGCTCAAACTTAAATTTTCAAAGAGGAATGACTAGTTCTCCCCTGCTCTCAGTGATCCAAGCTTCCTGACCTGATATGAGGACATTGGGAGTATTTAGCAATTATTTTAGCAGGGAGGAAGGTGTTTCCTTCATTAACTAAACAATGAAAAATGGCAATACTCCTTTATGGTACGCAGAAAAAAAATAAGTAACAAATTAGTGTCTTTTTCAAGCTGTAAGATACAGAAACTATATATAAAAAAGATGGCCCTGTTTCAGCTAAAACAACAAAAGCTAGCAGCTTTAACACAGACTTTGAAAGCTATGACGTCTGAGTGAAGACCTTAGCCTAATTATCTGCAAAATTAATATTCAAGTGTACACCCCTAAGTATGATAATGAGCCTGACAGAGTTCATGCTAAACATACATGACCATGTTACCCAACTCTCCACCCAAATCATGCTAGATGTCGCCTAGAAGGCAGAGACAAGACGGGATTATGATATAAAAAACCACAAGGGTTTAAAAAAAGAAAAAGAAAAAAAACACAAGGATATAAAAAAACCACATTTCTGGGAGGAAAAGACTGAAGATCTAACAGAGATAGTTGATGGGCTGTACTCCTCTTCCTCCACCCAAGACTGGGATGCTTTCTTGGCAAGAATTGTGCCTTGAATATATAGCATAACTCTTGCTAGCATTATTATTATATATTAGTGCTACTGTAAAGACTTGCACCTCCAGCTTTGTCAGATGTTACCCGAGAATTATTAACTCAAGCTCGCTTGTTGCAGTTAGTGCATTTACCAACAGCAATTCCAAACCTATTGTATCTGTCACTTTAGTAAATTAAATGCTTAATTTTATGAAACTGTCTTAGATGCAATCCTTAGCAGGGCTCTGAAACAGTCAAACTTTGACTTTGTGAAAGTGCTTCAGTGAAAGTTCTTGGGGCTCTGAAAGGGGCAAACATCAAACTCTTACCCTTAAGTGAGAGTAAATTGTTATAGTCAGCAGGATCGCATTATGTGACGCTTGAATACAACAGAACCTCAAGATAACAACTGGTAACATAAAAATCGCCACAGCATTGGTGTATCTGAAGAGAAACAAGATCGTAACTTTGATACTTCCAATTACACAAACACACTCAATATGCAAGCAGATTCACAGTCCTGAAAGCCCACAAAGTCATACAGAAAGTTAAAGGTACTCATTTCACTTTAAGGTGGTATAAGCAACTTTCACATCCCCAATTTGTACTTCCCCAGGCAGAAAAATCTGTTTGTACACAACACTCAGAGTTGCAGGGGCAATTTTGAAATATCAGATAACTGCAAGCCAATAAAGTTGTATTCCTAGGGCTGCAGGTAGTTTGAAGCAATCAGCTGAGGTATGAACCGCCTTAGCCACCTCAGTCATTAAAATTCACCACCCTCCAAAGTCTCTTTCAAAGTCTCCACAACTGTCAAAACACAATTTACCTTTTTCTGAGTTGCCAAAGTATGTAGGTTTCCCTCATTAATTTATACAGCAGTGAGCTGTCAATAAGAAAGACTGCAATACACCACAGTTAAGATAGAGAAACTTCAGCAAATATTTAGAAATTAAAGGTGTATCTTACACTACGTTGAAACTAGAGTGCCATTTGGCAAAAAAGAAAAGGAAAACAAAAAGCATGTTGGGCCAAAAAAAAAGAACGTTTGTAATCAGTGAAGGCCTCTGTACCACAGGTCCAGCCTAGTGTGGGTGTTGTAAGTCCATATTATCTCTTGAGTATTATTATTTGTCAATAAAAATAGCTTTGCACTGATTGAGTTTGCAAAGGACACAAAGGGATTTGAAAGGCAGAAATTACAATCGGGAACAGAATATGTAAGAACTCAGACTAGTTAATGCTGGTGCTGTGCTTGGTCCAGAAATCAAGAGCAGAGATAGGAAACGAGTTGAATAAAGTGCAGTCAAGTCTCAAATGAAAAACTATCACCCATATCATTTCTGCTCTCCAAGTGAAAAGGTTCAGATCCAAGCCTGCAGCACGGGATGCAAAGCCTCTATGGAACAGAAAAGGCCTTATGTAGGCTCAGCTCTGCTCTTGCCTACACATCTGCAGGAGAGCCCTTTTAAATCATGCTTAGCGTACCTAAAACACCTATGATCCAAAAGGAAAAATAAAGTTTTACAATAATTCTTATAGGTTAAAAAAAACCTGAAGGCTTAATCCCCACTTATGGCCCATATTAGGTGAAGGCACTGGCCCTCCACGCCTTCACATCAGACCTAAGGGTTTCTCAGTTCAGAAACTTAACACCTTGAGTTTACACCTCACCTTGCCTCCTCATTTCCCTCACACTCTCTCCTCCTGCCCCACCTACCCTTACATTTTAGAGCATGGTCTCCAAAAAACATGCAGAAGGTAACAGGTGTTTCACACCACATGAATATTTTGTTTTAGTCACGCTCCTAGAAGAAAGTGGTGACATTCTCATTTTTATAATAACCATTCTAGCAATGGAGGCTTTAAAAATAGGTCACAAACAAGCTGAGTAGCAGCAAGAAAAGTAATGGCATAATGAGGCTAATCTTACTCTCTATGCTATTTGTTTTTCCTCTGTGTGCTACATACATACATGGCTTGCTTTACCTACTAAGGCTGATGATCGTGTCTCTCATGAAAACAAATATATTCACAACCTTTGTTCAACTAATTTCTTTCACAAACAGCCAAGGCTTAAAACATTCCCATTATGTGGCTCTTCAGTCTGCAGGCCTTTCCTCAACAAGTAACTAAAATACCCAATGGGTAACAGCAAGTGCTCTAAAAACAAATACTAATACTTGGGATAACACAGCCTGCTTTACCTTGTTTATATAGAGCTTTTTTCCCCCACTCCTTAAATCCTCTTACTCTATTTTTGAAGATAAAAACATTAAAAGCATTGTTTCCACAGAACACTACCTGTGTCCTCTAACACTATGAAGAACACTGCTGCTAGTGATGAACTGGAACTATTGTTGAGTTTCTGTAACATGAAGATTTCTCCCACCTCCTTGCAAAAATAGTTCATTAATCCTTCCAAAGGTATATAGAGTATTTATATTGCAATTAGTAATATAAATATGATCTGGTTGCATATTCAAATGAAAGTTTATAACTGTGTCATCCACTCAGATGGCCACAAGCAGAACATGTAAGTTATGTGTACTTTATATAGAAAACTAGTATTTTCAGTCTCAGTTTCTAGCTCAGGACAGAAGTTTAAGAGCGTCACAAATACCCACCACACACGTGCCTCACAGTGACAACCGTGGCAGACACAAAACCCGTCCTGCTGCCATCCTGCAAACTTCTGCCAGCCCTCCCCGAGCTCGAAACTGAGACAGCAGCAACAGAAGCTCAAAAGGACGAGGGACTGCAAATCCCAGGGCTCTTCTAAGTCAGAAGAAGAAAGGTGAATTGCTAAGAAATAAGCTGTGGCAGCCTGCCCTGTGATGTGCTGTGGGTACAGCTGCCTTGGCAGCACAGCCACTCCTCTGCAAACTGGGAAACTGGCATCCCACAACTCAGGAGGAGGCAAGGATTCCGCTTGGCTGCAGATTTTTGAGTGCACTGCTTCAGGACAAGCTTTGGGACAAACAGAAGGAGTTAGAAAAAAAGTAGCCCAAAAAAAAAATACAAAGCAGAAATTTAAAAATAAGCACTGATTTTGGTTAGGTTTTGGCATTATTTGTTGTGTGCTCGTTGCTTTCCGGGGGAAACTCTGTTTACACTGTAAACTCTCTGGGGCAACAGTTACTTTTAAGTTTGTAAGGTTCTATCAAAACCACATCTCCACCCATGACAGACTCCCAATGCCTATAAATAACAGCACCCGAGATCAAACTAATCTGTGTTTACCAATCTGAGGATTTAAGTTCACTAACAGAACATTTCCATAGCAATAAAACTGAACACATGTAGAGCTAAAATTAAGCATATAAGTGAAGATCAGGGTCCTAGTCACTTTGGCCAGAACAGGTTTTCCAGATCCCTGGCATAAAACACAGAAAAAAAACCTGGAGCTCATGTCAATCTCTGCCACTGTTACAGAGAAAACAAGATTAATCCAAGGTCAAAAGAAGGGTGTAATGTTACTAATGCATTCTCTCACACACTCCATGCATAAACAAGCACTTTAGGTTTAAAAACTTAGAAAACACCTTACGCTAAATGTGGCGTGGACTGAGGAATTATTTAGATTGGAAAATGCTTTGTAACAGAAAAATCAGCTTCACTCAATTTAACTTCTAATGGACAATATAAACAAGGCTTACTAAAAGCACAAGCACTTACGTATTGTGAAATGCTGTATTTTATGACACTGTATTAGAAATCAAGGTAGGCAATTGTGGTAAGAGCATTAGCTAGATGTTGAGATAGTTACCTAACATACTTCATACGCTTACGAAGACAGGCTGGCTTTTCTGGCCATTAAGTCTTTTCTGCAATTAGCTATATTTTTTTTAATTTTACTTTTTTTATTCACTCTCATGTTTCTAAGCCATTTTGCAGGCACATCTCAATTTTCTGTACACTGGAGGCACCTTCTTCATAATCTTCAGAATATTTCTGCTTTTTCTCACAGAGGCAATGAAAAAAGTCTTCTCTAAATTGTCAATATGATGCAGCCTGGTTTAACAGATTAATAGTGTGGATTTTAGAGCAGCTTTAGAGAAAGTAAGTTCTCTTACACCCATTAAGTGAACACTAGCTGGTTACATCCACCGCATTTAAAATGGTTTGGGGCATTTTCTGGAGTTATTTTTCTGTTCTTATGCTATGACAGTTTG
Organism: Eurystomus gularis; assembly: GCA_013400335.1. Lineage (NCBI taxonomy): Eukaryota > Metazoa > Chordata > Aves > Coraciiformes > Coraciidae > Eurystomus > Eurystomus gularis. Next base: position 64,625 of record VZZY01011043.1, on the reverse strand, counting down.
TGAATCATTTCCAATTCATTCACAGCAAGAAATATAGTAATCATGTTCAGACATGAAAAATATCCTTGGAAAACAGAAGAAACTCCAGTTCAAATAGCAAAATGTACAAGCGAGTCCATCACCAGATTGCAGAGGAAAAAGTTTCAGCTTTAGAAATGGAGAATAGTAGTATCATCCTACAGCATCTTTTGAAAGCTCCTGGAATGTACCAGCCTTTGGAAAATAAGGTTTTATACATCAAACTCATTCATGTTTTCCCTGATAAAAAAGTTAGACAAAAGATTTCTGAGTCATACAAAAGCAGATATAAAGCAGAACCACATTACGGTTTTACAGTAAATAAAGCTAAGTTTATGTCTCTGAAGAAACAGAACAATGTCAGATTATCTAGAAATACACTACACTAAAATAATAGGAGCGACTGAAATAATGTGTTATGAACGATCATAAGCAACTAGAAGAAAAAAACCTGGAAGAACAAAACCACAAACTCATGCTTAAAAATCCTTGAAAATTAACAAAGGGACTAAAATTGATCGCTGATCAGTCACAAGCAATATGCCCACATCAGACTGGGCACCTTTCTGGGAAGCTGCACCATCAGGAGAATGCATGATTGCCATTCATTTGCCATTCTCCACGTGTCCAGACACAAAACCATTGTTTTCACAACTCTTCCTGTTTCCACGGAGTAACATGTCAAATAAAGAGACATATCTCCTAGAAATAACCCACAGATGATGCAGTTTTGCAGGCGTTTTCTAAGACAAGACAAGTTTGGATCTCCAGGTTCTGTCTCAAAAACATAAAATCCTCTTAAAGTCTGATCCTGGTGGCTTTTATATTGAGTATCTGAAGGTATTACTGATTCAATGTTGCATCACTCCTATTTAGACTCTGGCAAAGAGGACAGAAGGTTACATAGACAAGACATTAAACACACACACACCCCTACAAAACACCCACACAACATTAAGGCTATGGAAGAAAATGAATAATGACTAATAAACAGACAAAAGCAGAGTTCACTGGGGCAAGCCTGAGGCCCAAGATGAATATTCAGCCTGTAACACCTTCCCCTCTCCCTCCCAGAGGGCTGATGGCTGTACAGGGTACCCATCAGGAGACAAGAGTGGGCAGGTTTCTTATCATAAAATCATTATGGTTGGAAAGGACTACCAGGATCATCAAATCCAACCTTCATCCTAACATCTCTCTAGCCACTAGACCATAGCCTCAAGTGCTACATCTACTCAGTTTTTAAACACCTCCAGGGATGGTGACTCCACCACCTCCCTAGGCAGTCTGTTCCAGTGCACAACCAATCTCTCAGTAAAGAATTTCTCCCTAATATCTAATCTAAATCACCCCGACGCAACTTGAGGCCACTTCCTCTCATTCCATTATTAGTAATTTGGGAGAAGAGACCAGCACCAGCCTTGCTACAACCTCCTTTTTTAGGTAGTAGTAGAGAGCAACAAGGTCTACAGCATGGTCTCTTCCAGCATGGACCTGATCTTCTGCCTGTTACAGCCACACTACAGACTATGAGCCCTCTTTAAGGGCAAGAATGATAACCTCTTGTAAAACATACACAAATACCTTCAGGCACAAAAAGGAAGCAGCACTTCCAGGAAGCACTCTTCCCCTGCCTCTGCAGATGCTCACAAGCTGCTCCCAGGCTCACGGCAGAGGAACAGTGATGCGGGCAGTGCCCTCAACATCATCTTCTGCAACTTTTGCTGTTCAGAATTTAACCGGGCCACACATTCATGAGGTATTTCCCACAGGTACAACCGTACAAGCCCAAAAATGCTCACACTTTTACAGTGGCACAAGACCACCAGATAAACCAGGTGATGGTATTTCAAAAACACGGCATGATTTTTTCTATTAAAAAACTCCTACAATTTAGGCTCTGCTTCCAAAGCTGATGAACTCTATTGTCATTTAGCATACATAAAAATCAATATATGATACAGAAGGATATTTCAGATGCACTTCAGTGCCTTCAGAAAGGGCAAAGTTAGTATGACATGTCTTTTTGTGATCAGTAATTTCTATCAAAGCCGTGATGAACTATGTCTGATGATGTAGGGGGAAAAAAGGAATGTGTAAAGACTTAATATAAGCATTTCAATCACAGCTGATGTTATGAACAACAAACAAAACAAAACAAAAAAATCACTTGACATCCCTATTCAGCACATTACTAAACAAAACATCTTATAGTAACAAGAAAAAAACAGGAAGTTTTTGTGTTGGAGGCAGCACAATGACCCTAGCCATGACTGGGTAACAGATGCTTTTGCTTATGTTCCTCTGCTGTGTTTTCTTAGTGCCCTACAGATGTAAAATTCAATGAACTCTGCTACAATGATAGATTTTGGATAGAAATGCCTACAGAAGGCAGGGAAATATCTCCAGGCAGTCATTTTCAAGGCTTGGAGAGAAGGGCCATGTGAAAGACCTTCATTTCTGTTCCTTGTACAGCATCACTGTTCTTCCTTAAACTCCCAGGTCACTGTTCTTCCTTAACCTCCCAGGTGAGGATCACCACAGGGACACGCGTGGAATTTCTCAGCTAAAAAGCAAAGCATGTTCATGAGGGACCAAAAAAAAAAAAAAAGAGAGAGAAAAAGGAAAAAAAAAAATGTGCAGACCAAGATGAATAGTGGCAGAGAAACCAACTGAGCTGCAATAAACCCTTGGGGGGGAGGGGGAGTACTTGCCACAGCATCACCATCTTGCTTCTGCTGCAACAGCATCATCTAGCTGATCTCACTACAGAGCTGAATTGAATAAACTGAACAGGAAGTATAAAGAGGAAAAAAAAAGACAAGATATGATTTATTATGTACTATAAAAGAACCACTGGTTTAACTGTCTGCATTTCAGTACATCCTGAAAAAGAGAGGAAAAAAAACATACCAGTATTTATCATAAGGCAACAGTTCTTAAAAAAAAAAAAACCCAAAACCCAAGCTGTTCTTGCTGCTCAATTAAAATTCACATGAAAGCACATTTCAGGAGAAGTAATGTGAAGGTACCAGTAGATCTCAGAGAGCTGCAAGTTTGTTGGTAAAATATTTAGCTAAGACAGACCATCTTTTAAAAGGCTATGAGAACAGCACATGTGTCCCCCTCTAATGAGTGGAAAGACTAATAAATCATGAACAGTGAAATCATGAGCTCCAAGGGGGGTCTACCTCTTCATCTGTGACAATTAATGTGTCACCCTCACAGCAGCCCAGAGGCAAATTCCTTATGCTATTTTTTTATGCATGTATTGTTTTAAAACATATCTCTTCCAAAATTACACTTGACATTTCTTTAATGGACTGACTTGCACTCCAGCCAACCAGCATCATAGTTTTAAAGACATCAGACATGAAAAACATCTTATAAAATTCACCTAATGTTCTGTTTTCCTCCCAATATGGGGGAGTAACTTCTCCCCCTAGAAAAGCCAGTGAAGTGTCTTTTTCACTTATTACCAATAACACTTCACTAGAACAGGGAGATATTTTTCTCAAGGTTTGTCATGAATTTTTCATGATTAAAAAAAGTGCAAAAATAGTCTATGGTTGTGACCTATTTTCACAAAACAAGGGAATGTAAATGTAAACAAAGGAATAACCAGGGAATGATGAAATGTAAATACCCATTCCACAGTACACACAGAACTCAAAAGGCTTACCTTAGGGTAAGCTTACACTACGCCTAATTTTTAGGTTAGCCCCTGATAAAGACTGATAAAGATCACAGCCTGCATCATCTGCCTAACACTTTTAAGTTGTTTCGGAGCAATTTTCTCTAATACCGTTGCACACTGCTTGTGTGTAAACAGACTTCAAGTCATGCTATTTCCCTTGGTTTTTTCCTCTGTTTCTTTCATCACGTATTTTGTGACATCTGCAGACAAGCGGTACTATCCACATAAGTTGTCTTACTAAAAAAATCAGTTGGATCATTCAGCAGACGAAGCCTGAAAGCTTGTCTCTCCCTATAAATGAGAGGAGAGGAAGAGGTTTATAGCAGTAAATGAGTATTTTGACAAGGAAGCCACAGCAGTTTTCTGCCAGGGGGTAGGACACCGTCCTCTCCCATTTCACTCCTGCCCAAGGACTGCCATCTGCATAGCTGAGATGGTAGAAGAGGATGCATGTCCTTGCCACGCTCGCCATGGTTCACCCTTGGCATATTAATTTAAACCATAACACTAAGTCCTAGGATGGATAATAATTGCCTAGATTTTTTATTGATTCATCTTACAGGAAATAATGACTTTCACAGCATTTTTAATGTAACAGCACATAAAACCTACTTTTTTTTTCTGTACCCTGCTTTAAAAGCTCGCAATCTGCAGTTTTTGCCCTGCCAATCAGCACTCATAAAGGAGCACATGCCAGTAGGCATGCTACTGAAAAGCAGCCTTTCTTCTGCAGGTACTAGCCAAAATGGGAGGTGAAAAGAAGTCAAGAATTTTTCAGTTCTGGGGTTTTGCAACATTGGTACCTCTACCATCACATAGGCAAGCCAGGAGATGCACAAAACGAGAATATGTCAGCCTCTTATAGAGAAGCACTGAATGGGTCTTGGTTCTGTGAGCTCTGGGAGACAGCACTCCCCTCCTCCTCCTCCTCCTCAGCTGCTATTAGAGATCAGGAATGAAGATTAAACTAGAATTCACAACCTGACTCTGGCATCCTACCCAAAGGCTTCAAACTGCAGCTCTTTCACAGCAGAAATAATTTTGCTGCCTCAGTGACAGCAATCTCCACAGGCATCGAGCAATGAGGGAAAAAAAAAATCTGTGATAAACGGCTACAAGATCTTCAGCTATCACACAAATTATTTAGGACTTTAAATCAATACTTGAGATACACATCCTGGAGTTCTGAATCAAAAGAAAAAAAACTTTTAAAGATAGGGAAAGACGAAAAAGTGTGTCTGGTTGCGTTTCAAACTCTCACTACTATTTGTAACATGTTAGAAAATTCACGAGCATATCTCCTCTTGCGTGAGGCTCTGCAGCTATTTCTTTCATTCCAGTGACTCTAGAAGTGACTGGCACTGTAAGCATGCGAATGCCACGCTACAGCAGGACCAATGCCTACTACATGCTGCGACCTGAAAGAAACCGAGGCTGATCAGAAAATGAGGTGGTGAGAATTGCATTTGCATGTCAGAGGCTGCTATCAAGTCTCTGGGGGTTGTTCACACACTTTTCCAAAGCCCTTTAAGAGTGCTAGAAACTTACTGCTGGCTCCTCCTTCAAACTATGGAAATCTGGCGCTCACTGGAAAGGAGACAGCTGCCCTGCAGAGACTGCAAGCCCAGGAGGATAGATACTTGCCATAAAATGCAAGATCTTATTTTTCAGATCCCCCACTACTCCAGCAGCAGGCCACCTGGCACCAGCTGGCCGCGCGCACTCAAGAAGCGCTGTGAGAATATAATTCCACCAAGTTGTCTGCTGCCTCACGTCCCCTGCCTGACATCCAGGTCCTTGTTGCACAGGTACAGGAACATTCATGTGAGCCCTGAAGGCTTCTATTACAGCCTAAAAGAAAAAAGCGGGCAGAAAACCCTGGTGAGGATCCTGTGGAACAGATGCAAGCTGAGGGAACAGAAGAGATCATTATGAGCTTTATTTCTTCATACTTACACTATAGAACTCTAGTGGACTACACAAATTAATGAGGACTTGTATTAAACATGTAGCCACACCCTCTATATAATGAATACATAGGCTTTAAAAACCCCTGCTGCTCTGCTCAAAGCAGATGGGGTAATGCTCAGCAGCCCTGGTTTTGAATGCATCTGGTAGTCAAATGTCATCTTTCACAAAGCTCCTTCTCAGTCTCTAGACAGAGACTGCTGGTGTGGCTCCTCAAGCTACAACCGACAATGCAAATCGCCACGTAACCATCGCAGAATGAAGCTCTAACACACTTAAAACCTTAGCAACAGTTCAAACATGGTTTCTTACAGTACCTTGCAATAAGAAAACAAGATACCTTGGACTGGATTTGCAAAATTGCTGAACAAGGTTACTCAAAGAAATTATGCAGTGTGAGCCATCTACCTGCAAATACACCAGAGATCAGCAAGATAAACAGGACTCACGAGCAGCAAAGTCTGGCTTTCATTTGAAAGCTTCCCTCATCACCGGTGGAAGAAGAATCACTGCTACAACACCATCAGAGGACAGTTTTAAGTATGCATAACTTTGCTATAAGTATTTTGCATGATTCTGTCTGCTCTGACTTAAGGCTTTTCTATATGTTAAATGGTTAAGAGAAATAAGAAAAAAAAAAAGGACCATTCTGTGCGTATCATTTATTCTGGAGAAGAAATGTTTATGAAACAACACTCGTTAATGAATACCTAGGGACCCTTCATTACATGAATCAGTGACAATAGAGTAACGGTCAGTGCAATTGCACATGTAAAGGCCCTTTCACATGCACATGGCCACACTCACAATGGGGCTGGGGGGATCCTTTGTCCACCAGCTCCGCCTGGGTAAGGTTGAAGAGAAGCAGAGCAATGGCTCCCTCGGAGACGCAGCTTGGTGTATTAAAGCACATCCATAGGGTTCAGGCCAGGCATCTGAGACCCACATACGCAGGGTACATGTCCAAGGGGAGGAGACGTCTCAAAAAATGGGGAGCAGGCTCTTCAGATGTGTCAAGCAGGATGCAAGGGACTGAAGTCAACCGAAGTGTATTTGTGCGTGCATGTGCCACGACACAGGGATGGAAACGCAGCCACGGTGAGCTGAGAAACACTAACACTGCAAAATGGCGGTCTCGTCCCCTCTACGACTTGACCCGAAAAGCAGCAGTGAGGCAAGTTTGCACTTGAAACTAAATATACTCCAAACCAAGAGCATTTTTTCACTAAGCTCCCAGCTGCCACGAAAAGGCCTTTCAGAAAAAAAACAAAGCAAGTGACCCCTGTGAGAGCACAGCAGGATCCAACATGCAGGGAAAGCTGTCAAAGGCAGCTCATAAACTAGCAAAAAAATTGGAATAAAGTATGTTATTCCTTATCTTGCTTTGGGGTAACAGCTACTATGCAAGTGAGAGGAGGTTAAAATGTTTTGTAAACAGAGGCAAAACTAATTTCAACTTGATTGCATTCCTTTAAAACACCAATTTCAGCACACCATTCTGTAACAAACTTGTTCAGATTGTGATCTAAATCTGTACCACAAACACTTCCGTGATCAAAATAGTGTTTATCAAACACACACAAATCCTTAGAAGAAAAAGTAATGGCTTTAAGGGAAAAATGCAAGTGAAAAAGAAACCCGACTTTTTACAAATATATTGCCCTCAATTTGCATTTGCATATTGCTGACTCCAAAAAACTTCAAAATAAAATACAACCCATTAATTGCCTACCTGCTATCAATCCTCAACATGTAATATGTGCTTTCATTTCATGCCATCTTGCATTGACCAAAAAAAAAACCAAAAACAAAAAAAGAGGATTCTTTGAAATATTAAATAAGTACATAGCTTACACCACTAATGTCCATATAAGAGGCTTGTATCAAACTCTGCAAGTTTATGACTTTATCAGCTGGTTACGACAGGAATAAAGCTTTCAAAAAGTTCCTTTAAATGGTTATATTATTCAGCAGTTTTCTGAAACTATTAAGTTATACTCACACTTCCCACTTCCCTCACAAATCGTAGGTCTTTGTTAAACTTTCTTTTAGCTTTTATCATGGCCAAGAAAAAAAGCGATGAATTGTGGGATGCTTCTTACTCTGGGGGAGAGGTTTTGAATAGAACAGCTGTCCAGAGGCCAGGCAAAAATGCACTCCTCTCTGAGAATAAGGGCCTTTTTGTGGGAACGGAATAGGAATTCAGGAGAAGAATTCATGGAATTGGGTAGATACAATAGAAGGCTAAAGAGAGAACTTCAATCAGTAGGAATGGAAAAAGAAAAAAAGAAAAGAGGTACTGCAGAAGAGAAGGGAGACATCACCAGCGAGACGAGCAGGGAGCAAAAAGCTGAAGCAGTTGTTCAACAAAAATACAAAAAACAGTTGCTGGACTAAGGAGAGGAGGAATTCCTGCTAGCCTTGGCCCTGTGAGCACCCCGAGCACAGGCCTGAGCCATGGCATCGCTCTCCCTTCTGAAGGATGAAGCAAAACGATGGCTCCCCCCAAAACCAGACCATGCGAGTGGGCATGGTCTCCTTCCTCCTCTGGGAAGGGAGGAAAAGGGGTTTTGACTGTTTCTGTGGTGAAAGAGAGCAGTGAAGCCAGCACTCACTTCAAAAGGGCCCAATTTAGAGGAAAACAGCGGCCACAGCTTGATTTATGTGGCCCAGTATGGCAGACCTGTACTGGGGACCCTGAGTCCTGTCAGCTGCGAGACGTCAAAACAAAGCTTTTGTCACAACATATCACACTTCCCTCTTGCGTGTATATTTCTGGTCTCAAAAAGAGTTAAAAAGAGAAAGGTGGTTCTCAGACAGCGAATACCTGTATTTCTGAGCTACACAACAAGCTGGTCTCACACTTGCAAAAGGTGTTATTAACAAACAACACACAAAAAAGCTGTGTTACAACACTCTTGAGTGGGTACCCTTGTTGAAGGGCTATTTAATGTTTATCAACAGAAGATGCAGGACAGTGCCCATGTGGAAGGTACTTCACTTGTTAACCCATTTCATTGCTCAGAGGCCCGGCAGCTGCTCACATGACAGGGAAGAAGTGCAGCATCCCGTACAGAAGGCTTGCATGCCCTTATAGCTACATGGGAGCTACCACAAAAACCAGTTTTGACAAGTTTACCTCAATGATGTACCCCGTCATGTACTTAAGACAACTACTTTATTCTATATGCTGTAATCAAAATAAAATGTTAATGTAAATACAGGTACAAGCCTGCATCTTTGCGTAACTTTACGCTGTGATTAAAAACAGTTTTCAGTTAGACTTCTTCATATTTCTCAGTCAAAACAGAAATAAAAGGAAGTGACAAGTATTGGAATGTATTAATTTCCTTAAGCCTGAGCTATGAGGTAGGTTAAACACATAGTACTTAGATGCTTGAAACTGCATTGGTTTTTTTGCAGTGGTGGAAGGTTGCCTAGCACTCCTGCAGAGAGAGTATTTTTTTTTCCCTTCTTCACACACTGCCATAACAGTGGGACTAACAATGCAGCACCCCAGACAGAAAATGAAGGCTATCCTACCAAAAAAAAAAAAAGAGAAAAGGATAAAACACTCAAAGCATTTCCATGCAGCTGAAGTTTGAAGTTATTTAAGCAGGTGCTCTTCATACTTTGCTGGAACAATGCTCTTTTGCAGTCCATCCAAAACACTTAGCAGCAGAAACGAGGCTTGTTACCCCATGCATAACTGGTACTCAAAGATTTGACCCAGCAAGAGTGCTACGAGATTAATCCCCAGCTGTTCCTGCCAAGCAGCCCAGTGCCGCCAGCACCCGTAATGATGCTCTCCAATCTTCCAAAATAGGCACTGGAATTTTAATTCACAGCAGAGAATTACTTTCACTGCACCTCCACTGCACAGACAGGAGATAATTTACAATATTTTACAAGGATTAACCTTTTGATAAGGCATACATTTTCCTAGATTTCAAGCACTTTATAAAGGTGCCAAGGTTCATTTATATTAAGCAAATGCTGCATCAGCAGTTTGACAGTAGAAAAATTCTGATGCTGAGAATACCTACTACTCTGCTGGCCCTAATCTCTATTGCAATAAAATGAAGCTTGGCATTTGAGCATGGCAAAATATGATTCATAACTAACTATCATTCTTATTTAGCTTTGGAAATGTCAAACAGCATAATTAACAGGAGATACTCGTGGGTTCACACTTTCCAGATGTAGAGATTTATGTGGACTCTGCATCACCAAACACTGACAAGTTATTTGTAGTCACGTGTTTGAAAACTGCCTTTGTAGTTTCATCACATTCAGTGCAGCCAGACAGAATGAGTCAGATCTGGATGGTGCAGTTCGTGCTCCTGACCTTATCCAAGATCATGAATAGAACACAGTGTTGGTTCATTATCTTTTTGCATTCCAAAACCAGCTGTTTATAAATATATCAATAATTTTTAAAAAGTTCTGTGGCCTGTTGTTCACATGCAACTTTTATTCTTTCTCAAAAAACGGCCCCTAGAAGCCTATAGCAAATGTTACCCAGTTCTCAGCCATTCACACCGCCTACATTTATATTTACAGCACTTTTCTTCACTCTACCGAAGCAGGCAGGTATTTTTAGGCACACCATGATGCATGTTTAAACATTGATTAAAATAAATACTCCTACAGCATTTCCATTTGAAGATGAGCACATCCCACATGCTCTTCTGCTGGACCAAACCACAGATAATACGGTGCCAAAATATTTTCTTGCGAAACAGACACATCCAAACGTCACCACCCTAATACTTTGCCAAGAGCCCAAAGCAGCAACTAGTAGCTATGACATGTAGTCATCTTTCTTGCTAATGCACAGTGGGGAAGCCCTTCCACACAAAGTACAGGCCCCGGGTATGACGCTGCACCGCATTTTGAATCCCTACTCATCACAGGCCATACCCATATAATAGACAAGAAACAGAATTGCTTGGTAGATTATCATGTGCTTCCTTAAATCTACTCTGGTTCCCACTTTTTACTGTGATAAAGAAAAATCTACAGAGGAACGATTTGACACATAAAAAGCAACTTGATGTTTTCAGTTTAACTTGCCAGCAACAAATATTTTTATCTTTTCAACAGCATTGAAACATTTTAACAGTATCTACACTCACACATAAGAATGTCTAATTACTATCAACACTAGGTTTACCAGCCTTCAAACTTACTGCTGCCTCTACTCAAAACAAAATTCTTTTCAGTACTTTCTTTTGAATGATTACTTTGCTCCCTTCTTTAGGGTGTGCAGAATACCTAAATATGTATGAAACTGTTAGAACCACATTTGCAATCAGTGGAATAACAGAAATTTAATCTCTGGACAGAGTATGCATTCATCTACCGGCTATGACTAATGTTAGATGCTTTGCATCCCATACTTCAATTCAGAAAAGCACTTTCTACTCAGAACAAAATCTAGACCTCTGTATTAGCCGTATTAGGAATGAATGTAACCACACACTTAAATACTTTGCTAAAATTAGGGTCTTGATACTTATCTGCACTGCATGGACAGGTCTACCAGCAAGCAGCAAGGCAGTGGATTCAGAAATTAAAGCATATAGATATTCTCTTCTCATTTAGAGGAGGGGGGAGGGTTTGGTTTTGTTTGACCTCTTGGGTTGTGAAGGGAAAGAAAAGAAAGCAAAGTAGAAAACAGAAAAAGAGACCATCTAGGGCTTTTGCTGGGAGAATCCAGTTTTTAATCCTCTCTTTTTAAAGAAAAGTTCTCTTATAAACTATCACTTTCTATTTACTCTTTCTGTTCCTGAACTACAGAAAATTAAACAGCCATTCAAAAGAAAGCACCCCATTAATTAAAAATCGTAGATAAAATGCTGCTAAAGAAAAAGAAAGTTCTTTATTGACAGAGCGGAAGTGAAAGGAGGAAAAAAAATCAATCAAACAAACGACACACAGAGCAAATGTTCATTCCTCAAACGAAAACTTGGACACCAGATTCATCATTACATTCCCCAACAGAAAAAAAAAATATTTCTAAGCAGAGAGAAAGAAATTCTGTTCATGTCGTTCAAATACTTTTACACATCCTTAACTCCTAACCTATTCACTAAGTTCACAAGTTCCCACAAGCAATTACAAAATACAGACTTTAAGATACTCATTTTGTTCCTCTCTGGACCCATTGAAATGGGTCTCTAACTTTAAGGGGGAGAGGATAAAAGGCAGCTAAAAGACAGTGACAGAAATAGTGTTTATCTATAGCCTTATGTTATTTTTTCCCAATACTTACTAAAATAAAAGGAAACAGCCTTCATAGACTCTGGGTCGCATTAATATGGTTTAAATCAAGGGACTTAAACAACAGTTTTAATCACCATTTGCTTCTATCTTTAAAAAAGCTTATTTATGCTTAGTTATTTTGCTTAAGAAAAAAAATTCTCATATTAGCAACCTTCAAGACACTTTCATTTGAAATTAATTATTATTCTCACAATAACTCCAGCACTTTGCCAGAAATTCTATTTATATTTAGTGAATGTGATTGACTCTGCTGGTGATCATACCCCGCAGTGTTTAGAATTAGTAGATCTTCACCTACTACACCTGCTGCTGTCTGATGCCAGAAGATTAAAATCAAGCTCTCCTGTCTTTCTCATTCAGTTTGCTCTCAATTTTGAATGGAATAGCTGCTGTACTGAAGTAAATGGAAAGAAAATATTCCCGCTGTATGAGCAGCCTGCCTTTGTCAAATGCTCACACCTCAGGCATAAATCAGGCAGCCTCCCTCCACTCAGCGAGCTGATTTTTCTCTATAAGTTCAACAGTAAATACATGATTCTTTTTTTACTTACTGTAATTTCCTCAAGCCGAAGTAAATTCATGCCTCACTCTCCAGCCAGTTTTAAATTCAATTTCAAGAAAACATTGAACTATTACACCTGTTTTCAAAATAAAAATATTTTCATCAACCCAGTCTTTCAAGAAAGGGGCTTTTGTAAATAATAAATTTCATTTTTATCTCTAAATAAATAAATGTTGTAATTTTATTAGGGCATTTGGAAATTGAAAAGAAACAGGAAGAAGTGAAGCCTACCCAACAATTTTGTACAATAACCACGCAAAACTCAGAACTGAGTTACAAACAGTGCCTCAGCCTATTCTCTACTTAATGTTTCTTCCTACTCCTATGTCAATTTAGCCTTTTCTTTAAGGCACAAATATTTTCCTAAAATGACAGCAGTTGAAACAAAACCATCATTTCACTGGTTTTACACTGGCAAACAAGAACTAGCCAAACACCAAACTAATGGAAGTAACAATAATACAGAGTAGCTGAATTTACACACCACAGAAGGTGAACCCGGAATAGGTAATACCATCCCACTCATGTCTCCATGACAGCACAAACACACTTAATATAATTTCTAACACCAACATCCTCTATCAGGACCATTTCTACTACATTGTGTATTGTGTCTGTATCTTTATTTGCCTGTAGGCATGGTAAAACCAGGCGTCCGGTTACTCCATCACCAAAAAACCACGCCAAAGGCCTGCAGACAGCAGCCTGGAAGGGAACAAGGAAAGGCTTCAAGTGCTGCTCCGAAGGATTTTCATTTCAAGGTCATAAAAAGCACCAAATTGAAAGAATGAGAAGTGCATTTGTTTCCTAGGCCCACCTTTAATCTCCCCCAGAAAAGGCTCTCACTAAGCCGCGGAGCATGGTACAGCAATGGGATGCAGAAGGCGAGCAGAGCAGGGACAGACTAGCATCCAAGATGCTGACAGCTCGTCCTAGCCCCACTCCCAGCTTGGGCCAACCTTGGGGGTAGCAGTAGCTCTAAAGGCTCCTGTGCTCCCCGGGAGGACAGTCTCTATCTGCAGCACAGCCTGCTGCAGCCCAGCACCTCATCTTCACCAGCCCAGCCACCGCCAGCTCTTGCAGAGCAGATGTAAGCACCTAAGATGGTTAAGAAGCGGTTAGGAGACCTTCCAGTTGTACCAAGACTGAAATCATCACACAGTGATTTAAAAAACAGTAAGTCTTCTTCATTCATGGCATAGCAGTAGGTGCCAGTAGGATTCCTGTGGCATGTGGAAACCACGTGAGAGAATGGCTATTTTTAAGAAAATAGCAAACTCCTCCTTCAAACTGTGAACTAAAAACATTTCTTCACCTTCTACTGAGGAATTTTTCCCATCATGCAAGAAGAATACACGATAAAGACCACTAGATTTAGGAAATGTTTCTCAATTTGAGCTAGGTGATTTTGTTGGACACTTAAAACCAGAATTCTGACTCATCTTCTAAATGCTTAAATGACGCCTATTTACAATTACATCATTTTAGCTCAAGTAAATTAATACATTTCTAAATTCTCCAGAAATACTTTTTTTTGCCCAGGAGTTACTACATACAAGGGAATCTATTTTATCCTTCATACATAGCAAGGAAGAAACATCTCTGCTTTAAGTGCCAGACCTAGCTGTAGAGATGTAAAGTTAATAACACCATGTCATAATTTCTAATCTCAAGCACATGTCAATATATAAAGGCTCCACCTAGATACAGACTAGTGCTGGAAACAGAAGACAGGATCCATTTCAATTTAAATGGACTTGCCTGCATAGTACATTGTTCTTCTCGGACAAGGGAAAGCAATGACAAGTAGAAATATCCTACCAGATTATTTAGGCATTAACTGCAAAGCTTAGAAATAAAGCATTGTGTGAATATAAAAAGACAGAGCTAGCGATGAAAGCGTATCAGTCACTGGGATAGCTCTGTGATGCATGTGTGCGCTGGACCAGAACACACCAGTCAGCCAGTACGCCATGACTATAAAAAAAACACTTCTGATTTGGAATCCTTTAAAAATACATCTATTATTTTTTAAAGACCCAGATAAATCTCCACTAGGTACTTTTAACTGGATAGAGAAATAAACTGTTACTCCCACAAGAAAGATCTTTTTTTAAAATGTTCAACTAATATCGCTCCTTTTCTTCACTGAAGGAAAAATTAGAAAAAGATGTTCTCTCAACTGATCTGTTTCTTAGGAAACATCACCTTTCAAAACTCAGTCCTGATATCTTTGGATTCAAAAAGACTGTTATCAACAGATTATTCTTTATTCAGCACAAGAGGAATCATTCTTTAATATTCACTGAACAAGAAAAGAGCTCTTAATAAATCCGATATTTATGCAATATTCAACTCCCATCTGATACCACAGACAAGACCTGATTCATCAGAGATGTTTGGTGCTATCTGCATTTCAGCAAGTTTAGCAGGTACTGTTTGAACAGGCAGGGCCCTAGATTATTCTCATTTTCTCCTTTCAGCATGGCTCCAATGACCCAGCGCACAGAGGTTTCTGTACAGCTATCAAGTGCTGACAGCTTCTCAGAAGCCCTCTCCTTCCCAGGCTCACTCTGAAGGGGAAAGGGCAGCTTGCAGCAAAGCCATCCATCACTTTCACTAACGAGAATTTTCAATGCAGCCTCTTCTCTCAGGCAGACCCCCACCACAGACAGCCTGGAGATGCCATTTACACCCAGAGCCAGGCACTATGGAAAAAAGGCCACAGGCTTGTGACTTGCTCTTCCATTTTGACATCATCAGAGGGGAAAAAAAAAAGCAGCAAAACAGCACAACAAGCATAGGTAAGCTGTTCTTCCAAAATCCATCCCTTTAAAACAGAGGCATTTTTCTAGCAAGCCAAACCCCAGTGTAACAGGAGCTGAAGAGTTTGCTCCCCTTGCTGAGTTCTGCCCCTTTTTATTTGAGGCTACCGGCTACAGAACAACAAATAGAAAAATGTGAAAACTACATACCTGTGTAAATCATTCCTGGTACTCAACACATTTCTTTACATATAACCCCAGTTTTGTAGCTCATACCAACCAAACTGCGCACACAGAATTGGCAAAGCGAGTGCTAGCAGATGATGCCTGTGGGGGCATCGTAACCTTGCCTCCCAAACTGAAGGGTGTCCTACAGAGGACAACGGGCTTGCCATTCAAGAACCTGCTTGGCAGAAAAGAAATACCAAGCACACTACTCTATCAGCACTGCAAAACACAACTAATTCTGAGCAGTTCGTGCAAAAGTCAGGCTAGTTCTCCATGCCAGTCTTTTCCAGCCAACACAAATAACTCGAGCATCATTGCTGAGAGAGCTTCAACTACTTCTAACCAGATGGCCCATGTTTAGCGTTGAGGTGCCCTGTGCGATAAACAGACCCCTGCATCTCCTACAGGAGATCAGCATCACTGGTACTACACAAGTCCACCAATCCTTTTTCTCTTCCCAATTTCTTACAGTTATTCCCCAGGGCCTTCTTGGGCAAAATAGCTGAATCAAGTAAGTGCTCTTTCTCTCCTGCTGTTTTAGGATATGGAGAGGTGATGCCTATTTTCCTAAATTGACACATACATCTAACAAAATAGTCTTTAAAAGACCCTCATGTTGCATCATGGAAACCAAAGTTTCCAGGCAGGCAAAGTATCATTTTCATCATGCAGTGAAAACACCTAAGAACTGGATATTTTTGCTTTGCCTTTTCTCTTTACACATATACAAGCCCCTGGTGACTGACATCAGTTTCTAACAGTGCAGACAGTTTTTTCTGCCACTTCTTCTTGAATAGAGTGTCAGAAGATGACAACCCATGCACTGTGGATGCTGTGCAATAATTGAACATGGTTAATACTGACGAATCTGATTCCACATCCCTTTTAATAGGTACTTTCTAATTTTGACACAGATGCACTAACCTATCAGATGTGGCTACTGAAGGCTAGTCGTTACATATTTAAATCCACAATGCCTGAAACTCAGGTTCACTGAACTTATAAGACCATTTGTACACATTATCATCAGCTATACCATCTCTACAGGGGAAAAAAAAAAAACATTTTTAGCAACACTAATTTAACTAATTCATGTCTACTTTGCCCAAGGGGCTCAGGTTTTCCCTAAACAACCAAGATGGGCTCTTTGGCATGATTTGTATTTTAGTTCTGGGATACACAGGAAGAATGAATAACTTCTTCAGCCACACCATTCCTCTGGGACTGGCTTAAAAGGACTTCGATCATCCTCTTTACCTTTTTGATCCTAAGTGGCCGTCACACCTCTTCTTCAAAAAGTTTAACATCTTAAGAATCATAGTTCAAATGCCTTTAATCAAAATCCTGCCTAGAACAGAGATAGTTAAAAGGGTAATACAGGATAGGAATAGCTGGTCTGTCTGTCCTCTGTTTAAGTCTCTGAAGTAGCTCTGGTCATTCAAGTCCACATTTAACCAAAAGAGAGGTGCAGTTTTTAGTTCTTCTTTTAAATAGAATTGAACATACAACTTAACCGATTTGTTGTTGTTTGTTGGGGTTTTTTTGTTTGGTCTGGTTTTGATTTGGTCACGTATCATACAAAATACATCTGCAACTACCAACTATCACCTGGGTCTGTATGCAATTTGCAAATCACACACCGAAAGCTGACGATAAAAATACTTCCAATATCTGCAACACACAAGTGGATGCTCCCTGTTCTGAATGCCTCTCACCCCAGCTGCTACATCACAGCTCCCGTTAATCCCTGAACCCTTCCTTGTCCGTCAAGTCTGTATCCAGGCGTGGTGACAGCAGCCTCCATCTTACTGTGCTGTGCCTATATATCTCGCTCAGCAAACAGAGAAGAAATAAGGCATTTTCACTGACTTTGCACAGTTTTAGGACAGCACCACTAGCTCTTTCCAAAGCACTTGAAGCATCTAGTTGCTTGCTTTCTTACTTATCCTCAGGATATATAATCTATGTTAAAGATTTTGGTTGATTGTATCACTCTTGTTATTTTGCTTTTCTTTGTGAAACTACCAGGAATCAAAAATAAATATATAGCTGTCAGAGAAATAACTTTTTTTAAAAAAAATGTAGTAGCAAACATGCAAAAATCCACACGCAAAGCTTCTGTTACAAATACTTGTCAAAATATTAACAATGTAATAATCAGATTTGCACAAAATCCTGTTCCACCAATATCTCTTAGTAAGTAATAAACAATTTATTTTAGTTATAATAGATAGGAAAATAAAAATCAATTCCTGCATTTTTAGCCTACAACTAGGACAGACTATCCCTACTCTATTGATCCTCATACTTGTGATCTGGCTCCCAGAGGAATGAGCTTTTCAAGGTCTTTGGCCCACACTACCAGCTGAGATAACCCTGGAAGGGCAACAGCTTTTCTGCGTTATTCTAATGAGCGTTCGTTTAACTTCTGAAAAAAAGTTTTCAGCATCTTCAGTGACTATTGCATTTGAGTGATAGCTGAAATTGAATAAAAAAAACAGTAAAACACGTACAAATATATATACATTATATATAAAAACAGAAAAAATACCCTGTATCACTACATAAACCTGGTTTCTTCTCTCAACAGGACACAATAGAACTAGGAAACATGGAATGAAGGGCAAAGCAATCAAGGGTAAGAGACAGCCCCTACATGTGGCTCCTTTAGCCTTATAACCTCTTCAAAGACATCACTGAAGGAAGATGATGCAGAGTTCTCAAGATCCTAGCTGGCATGGGAAGGCAAGCAGGAAACAATTGCCTTCCTGTTACACCAGCAGAGGGGCATCGAGGAAGCCAGCTTGTAGCAGGGTTAAACCAAAAGCAGATATATTCACCTAAGTCCATTGTGGAATTCAGTGCCACTGGGTATGGTGAATACCACAGTCCTCATTGGTTCAAAAAGTGATGGGAATAAAATTCCTTAGATAATTAGTAACTACAAAGACACTTTCACTCAGACAAGTCCAAACACTTGAAACTGCGAAAGCATAAATACAAACCCACACTGTTCTTCCTGAAGCACCCACAACAGCTCAGTGAGGATCTTGAGCATATCAGCCTTTAATCAAACCACTTATACCCCCTGCAATAAAGTTCCTGAGCAGGCAATTATATCGGCTTTGTGCACACTGTTGCACTTGGGGTGCACCACAAAAAAGAAATTTCCAATGCATTTGTTATTCCTTTTTTCCTCCCAAAGACAAAGCTGTTTGACTAAGTATCACCATTCCTGGCCCTGAGCCCTTTCCCCTTCAGTTTCACTGAAGTTTCCTCTCCCAAAGGACAGGGAAAGGTAGGGAGAACTGACACCTCACTCCTCCCAGACACTGACTTTGTGCATTTCATTCACAGCAAACCAGAGACCTTCAAGGATTCCAGTTCTGACAAGGATATGACAAACAGAAAAAAAGCAACAAAACAACAAAACCCAGAGCAACCCACCACATACAACCACCCAGAGATCCTGACTGTAGAGCACACAAGTTGAGATCTAGAGCCTGACCAAATACCTGAAAAATCCTGGTATAACAATTAAACAGCTCCCACACAGAAATGACACATGGGAGAGGACTACCTATTACCTCTCCCAGCAAAATGATCAAAATTGAAGGAAGAAATCAATTTCCCTCTACAGAGGCAGGAAAGATAAACCTCAGAGGGATGTAACACACTCTGCCCAGATACTCTATAGAGACAGACTCCCAAATGGCGTTCCCATTCCAATGGACACAACTGATGCAGACGAAGGGAGAGTCCTTCCTGAGGCTTCATTGCCCTGCATTTCAGAAGCCTCTTTTAGTCCAGAGGAAAAAGGACCCAACTACAGAAGCAACACAGGAAAGCCTAGGCCGTGCTGAAAGCAAAGCAAACGTTCTTACCACCCCCACAATGTGCTCAGGGAAAGGACGACTACTACCTACAGCCATGAAAAAAACAGCTATGTCCACCACAACCCAGCCAGGGATAGCTGCCATCAGTTGAGCACATTTCAAATAAATTAGAACTTTATCACAAGGATCATGGTCCCATGGACTTGTGTGTCCAGTTTAACTATTTCCTAACATGGTCTTCCTCTGCTGTGGTAACACTTCACTCCTCCAGTGTGCAGCCAAAGTCTCACCACAGAGAGATTCCGTAGCAAAGCTTCCTCCACTACCACCCCCCATTTCAAGGTGAATACATTTGCATTCAAAATTACCTAAATACATCAGCTTAGATTTATTGCACCCAGGCCTGGACCAGGCAATCTCAAGCAAATCAAGTCACCTGCAGTATCACAGCACTCATCAGTGGTATTGCCAGATGCTGAAAAGAGCTTATGATCGGGTTACCTGAGATTATCCCATCAGAGTCCTTAGCAAAATGAGATACACCGACCGGCTCTCAATTGGATTAAAATGCCAGTTAAGGGTGGGGGGTGGGGAGCAAGAGGGAAGGAGTATCTGTTTTTCAAACTGCATTCCAAAAAACCAAAATCGTCTTCTCGCAAGCAAGAACAGAGTAAGAGTGTCTGCTCACCCTGCCCCTCTTTGACATAATCAGAGCCATGGTCTAAGAGACACTAACAAATACTAAAATAGGTCCTACAGAAGAATTATGTTTTATATGGATGATACCCTGGTTCTAGTCTCCAACCCTCAAAGGTCAATACCTAAATTATAAGAACTCATTGAAAACCTTGGACACTCACTCAGATGTGTGAATTTACTGGAACAAGCTCCAGGCATTAGGATTAATTAATGCATATAACTCAGGACTTGCTTATTCACTGCAGTTTCTAACAACAGTCCTTGGTATTAAAACATCTAGGAATTCTAATCCCCAGAGATTACAAGCAAACAGTTAAACTTAGACCAAATCATCCGCAATTCACTAATGACTTGAAGTGGAAAGTGCATAGACAGCCCCCAAACCTTTGGACAAAAACCTAGGAAAAGGTGCACATATCACACAAATAAATGGTTGTGCTCCAAGGACTCCCAGGCCTAATATTCCAATATTTTCAGAATGTCAGGTATGGGGGGGGTTTTGTTTAGTTTTTAAACGAGATACAGGTACCACAATTACTTTAAGAGTCTCCAACAAGGTCAATAATAGGAAAAGGAAGAGAGAGAGAGAAAGGCTTAGGAAAGCAGCAATACACTACTCTAGCAATAAATTAAGCCACATAGCATAAGCTAATTGTGAACAAAATCCGGTAAGCAAGAAAGGTATTTCCCCATCTTCTACGTACTGGACTCTTACTACCAAATCCTACTGCATACACAGTTAGATAAATGCCTGACTTCATATACTGAAACAATTTCCTATCTCACCTCAAACAGAGGCCTCCAGTGTAGTAAAATCCAGTTGTAAATTAACAGAAACAGAGCCAGAGAGTATATAACACTGAACCAGCTGGAAGGCAACACAAGTAAGACAGCCAGTTAAGAAACCAAAACACACAGAACCATGTTTACTCCTCATATACAAAAGCAACTTCTCTCATCTGACTACAACACTGACACTTCTCCAATACATTCTCTACACTTAATATAAACCAAAACAAACCCATTTTTCTCCTAAGGATCAAAACACCTCAAAAATCTAAACAATACTGGTTTCCCAAGGTAAGCAGCTACTCCGTTAGGCAAACTTCTCGTGACCCTTCAGAGATGTAGCACAAGGCTAATGAAGCAAAAAGTGGAAGAGAGAACTGGCAAAATAACTAACAGGTAAAGCAAAGAGAGCAGTAAGGAAGAAGTGAAAGAACACCACGCTCAGCCTTCAATTACATTTCCACCAATAAAATTAGCTTTAAGGTGATTAGAGGTCACAAAGACTTTCTTAGAATGCATAAGCACTCCCTAATGATCAATGTTAGAGACTAAGAAGAAAACGAGAGCACATGTATTGTTACGAGCTTTTAGGATTATATGAAAATCAAAGTTAATAAGAGCATTGTAGCTTCGCTTGTTCTTTAAGCAAGTAACCTACACTCTTGGATTTTTATTTAGCAAACATCCACTCTCATTATATTAAAAGGATGGCTATCGGAGGCAGCTTAAGGACATGAATTCTTCCTACATCGGAAATTAAATCCTCATTATTTTTCACATACATCCTGCTTTCTTATCTTCACCCCTATCAAACAAGGTGAAAAAAAAAGATGACAAAGGTTTCTGTAATGCATTAGGAAAAAAAAAAAATCTATTTGCAAATGGAAGAAACCTAGACAACTGACAGAACAACCAAGAAAGGTAAGTAGCACTGAAACAATTTCCCAAAGCTCATCAACAAAGGATCCCTGCAAGAAATGTGAACAAAAGCCCAAAGATAAGTGCACTAGTTTCTTTTAAGGTCCCCTACCCCCAGTGCACGCATAGTTACTTGGATTTCTGCTGTATTTTGTGTTTTGGTACATGCCATAAAATCTGTATGTTGAAAATAGTTTTTATTGTAATCTAAGCTTTGTCTAAAAATACATCCTCTCCCAATTCTGATGTACTGAATTGTTGTATTTATCCTGTGTGTTAGCACTCAGAATTTCAGATTTGTGGCATATAATAAATGCAAAAACAAAATCAAACCAAACCTCCAAACTGCTTTGATGTATGACATTCAACCAAGCTATATACCCTCAAACTTCCAGGCAAGCAAACAAAAAGGCACTACAAAAACATGCATTTTTGTCTTATTTTACACACTTGTATTTAATCACATGTTGCTTGACATAATCCATAATATATAACATAACTTAAGAATTTAGGAGCATAAGAATCAGAAGTGCTTCACTTTACTATAGCGCAACATCACTGGTCCTCTCACTTCCAAGAAGATTAAAGTGTGACAATAAAATAGCCAATGCAAGCTGCACTAAATTTCTTCAGAAACATAGCAAAGATTCATTTCAGCCTGATACATTTTGCTGATAGGGACATGACAAACAGCAGTAGTTTAAAGAAGCGCAGCTGTTTATTTGCAGATCTTGGCTCTATTCAGTAGCCCTCAAAACATCTGATGCTTCACATTATACCATGGAGATACTACTCTGACAGCCGGCTGGTGAATCTGATACACAGCATTAGTCAAAGTGATAGTAATAACCACCTCTAGCATAGTTTTTCCTACAGCAGTTGTAAATCAGAGACATACAGGATCACAGACTCCCACACAGGCGCACTCAAGCCATCTCCTGCACCCACATTAAGTCGGCCAAACAAAGGGAAATCTTATTTTTCCCCAGACCTGTTCCACTAATTAATATCTTAAGAGGCAAAAGAAGATATCAAGGATATCAAGATACTGAGGCTCCTGCCTCAGTTCAAGGTACTTTTGAGTATTTCAGGAGATGCATCCAATTTTTAAAGGAAAAAAATAATAATCACACATTAAATACAATCCATATTCACAGGAATTTGCATATGGATTTCTAGCTGAAGCTATTAATAAGCGCAGTAAGATTACCAGCAAGCACATTGCCACTCTGCATGCATCAAAGATGCATCTTTCTCTGCCTTTTTCTTCTGCTTATCTACCCTGTTTGGAATGTTAAACTTCTGTGCTATGTAAATGAAAATATTTAATTATGCAAAGCAAAGGGGAAAGGTTTACATTATTATAATTGAGTTAAATTCTTTCTGCTTTAAGCTCAAATACTGAGAACATGCTGAGCATCTGTTAAGAATTTCAAAGTCTTAAACTGCTGCTTTATAAATTTTAAGAGCTACACGTGAACAATTTGAAGCCTTTTGATGTTAATAAAATTACTTTAATATATTCAGTCTTCATGGTTAAAATTAAAGGAAGTCTGAAAGCTTAATGTAAATCCAAGGTGAGAAGCAAATTCAGAAAGAAGTTGCTCATTTGCTACAATTTTTCAACTCTTGTGGTAACTAGAATTTCTAATTGCAAATGTATAATAGAGCAAATGTCTAAGGAAGCGAAAAGTAAAACCATCTCAGGAAAACAGCACCTTAAGAGCATAAACCTGTTCATAGAAAGAGGTCTCCTGCAGTTAAAGGAGAACCTAATGTTCATAGTTACATAGACAATAGCAAGTATCTCATTAAAAGGTGTCACACATCGAAGTCAGACACATTGAAGATTCCAGCCACTTCAAAGAGAGAGTTGTCTTATGTCACATCTAACTTTGCTGAGACACTCAACAAACACATCAGTGCTACGAGCTGTAGCAAAGTGGAATGTCAAAGAATGGTACATTTTTATGACCAAACTTCATTGAATCTTCACCCTGAAACAAATCATCACCAGATCCACTTTCTACTGGGGAACAGAAGTACAAATAGTCCAAAGGAGCTTAAAAGCTCACACAGTTTGAAAGGGGGCAGAACATCATCACTCCTGTCCTTCCTCCAGCTCCACCTGCCGCAGAGCTGCTGCTTCTCAGATCTGAAACACTGAATTTAGCACGATACTTTAAAGAGGTAGCCTAGTTTCTTCCAGTGTTCAGATTGTGAGATGATAGACCATGCTGCCTGTTCGCTTGCATTTTATTACAAGGTGGTAACCCTTCTTTTCTCAGATCAACCTCATCAGCTCTACCTGGCCACAAAGCTACAGCAACCTATTCCACAGGGAAACAAACACACAATTTGCAAGCAAACATACCTGCTTGGTTGGTTTATGGTTTCTGAGATGCACTGGTTGGTGCCTTCTGAAGTTTCAGACATTCTCTGCCACATTCTGGAAGGACTGCCTTGCTCCTATGCCATGTAAGTGCATAGGAGCCTTTAAGAACAGAGGTCTAAGAAGTTTTACATTAACCTTCCTGATGCAAAGTCCTTGTCTCTTGACCATGCCTGCCTGTGCTGTTCAAGTGAAACTCCACCGGCCCTCAAGACCTGAAACCTTCCGCTCATCCAGGCTTCCTCAGGCTCTGCTGGAAGCACCGGCACTCTCAAACTCATACTCAATTGCTTCTTGCCACCCAGATGCTGATGGTTTAAATAAAGAAATAAACATAGGCAGCATTCGTTTTGTTAGAGATGTGATGAAACTGGCTTGCCTAGCAGGCTGCGTACCCTGGAATACCTATAACAGGTAACAAGGGCTCAGCACAGGCTCACTGTTGTGTTGGCAGCACCACACCATCCCCTCCTCTGAGAGCCTGGGGGATTATTTTGAAGGAAAATAATAATAATAATAGAGTCACACATACCACTCCACAATTACAACTGAAATTTACCTTCCATAGGCCCAGTTCCAACGCATCTCTCAGAGCAGAGATGGATGAAACTACTTAATTACAAGCATGCGTGCTTGTAAATGCTTAGCTGTGGTGTTAATATCAAATTACTTGGGTTCAAAATATAAGGAGATTTTAGCTTTTTTTACCACTGTATATATGCTTTCCTTAAGTAACTCAACACCAGACAGGTTCTTTTTTAGGGTTAAACTAGTGTTACCGTACCCAGTCTTAATTCCAGCCTGAGCCAGCATTTCTACCAGGTTTCTCACTTGGCACAGCCTACACTATATACTCTGCTGCATAATCCAAAAGCTCTGCCTCACTTACTTATCCCCCTCACACCCCACCCTTCCCCAAGAAAAAACCTCACACCACTGAAGGCATTAAAATGCATTAAGCTGGATGACTGCAAAATGTCATGAGTCCTTACCAACTCCCCGCTTTAAGTGTGGGTTTTAATAGAGGTAATATTTCTTCATCGCTAGCCAGCGCAAGATTTGTTACCTACACAATGACTCAACTATGACATCTTTTATGAGTGATATCTTAAACTAATTAACATTAACCTAGCAGAAGAATCAAGCATAAATTAGAGACCATTTCAGTTAAAGATACAGAGAGCTTCTATACTGGTAATTTTCCCCAAATGAAAGACTTTGACCCTTGAAGTATGAGATTTCATTTCAAAATTAATATTAACTGATTCAGAATTCTTATGCTGAAATTTTAAAAATACAATTTCTACTTGTTTTAATTTCAACGTAAAGCATGTGGCAGCTAATGTAGCAATTCTAAACCCAAGAACTGGAGAACCAAGACAGGACAAGAATCATACAAAAATTATAAGAGAAATTAAATATTCTATTATGCTTAACGAATTGTTTGCTCTGCTTCCCACTTGGAGAAATAAAAACAAGACAGATAGTAATGCCTATAGATTTTACTAGCTCCAAGATACAGCAAGTATGGCCCTACATCCAAACACAGGCATCAACTGTTCATGGCAATATTCCTTAGAGTCGGCATTTCTCATCTTTGAGCACCAAGACAAGAGGTGGATTAAGTCAAAATTCACTAAAAATACATACAACAACTTTTGTTGTCCAACAGATATGCCAATATTCTTCCACTGTGTGCACACTGGTTCTCTTTAGATACACGCTAAGTGGCTGCATCTCCCTCAAAAGCTAACTACTATCAGGTATCTTTCTGGCAAGTGGTTATTATGCTACATTCAACCCCTACCTCTCCACAGAGATTCTATTTTTGTTTTTCGTAGAAGAAATTGATCTCACCTAGGCAGAACTAGAGATACCCTATTTCACTTACTATGTTCTGCAGTGATGGCAGTATATGATCCATAACAAATTTTTGCCAAGAAGTTAATCCAGGCACTGACCTGAAATAACAGGGTCTACTTCATAGCTCTCTTCAGCCTGGTAGCCTTCAGAATCAAAAAGTAAGAATAAAGACACCTTACTGCTCTTACACAAATAATGGCCATAAACTACTGCCCATGGTAGAAAACAAGTGAAAATGTTATATACAACACGGCTCCTGGCAATCCCTGGGCTGTTTGCACAGCACTACTCACACTAAGCAACCAGAAACCTGGAATATCCACTGCTTTATTTCAGCAGCCATCTCTCAGATACGCCATTTCTGATATGGCAGAGCAACAAACCAGAGAGTCCCTTCCCCTTCACATTCAGAGACCAGACCACAGGGTGTCTGCAAATCCTTATTTTTAATAATGCTACAGACATTTTTCAGCGTCTAGAATATGCTCTCAGACAGCCCAACTATGTTTCACGGGACTGCACCAACACTTGAAGAAAAGGCTTAAGAAGTGTAACCCTGGGCAACAATCTCAAACACAAGTCTGCAAAAGAATTCTTATTCTGTCTCTATTCTGTCCTACTCTTAACTCTGATCCATCATATCTTAACTCACTACCTTTTGCAATAGCGTTCTGGGCAAAAAGCTATTCCAGCCACAACATGCAATCCAAGGTCAAAGCAGTAGATTGATTCCTTTGCATTTGCAAATGCAAAGAAATCAATCCAGGAATGGTTCTGGTCTTCCTTTGCAAACATCCTTTCCCTTGCCTCAAACAGAGAGCCACTAATACATCTACCCTGTGTGAAGTCCGAAACAAGTAACATTCCACACAGTTTTGGTGGCATTCACAACAATTCTTACTGAAGATGTTAAAAGGAGATATATAAATATACACACACACACATACACATCTCCTCTAGCCACTTCAAGTGTTACTCTGTGCATAAAGCAATGAATTCCACCAAACCAACGTATATAGCTATGTACATACATATGTGCATTATACATACACTACAGAGTTAAGCCAGATTGATTACTAGTTGAAAAAAAAAAAAATCTATTTTTTTCATGCTTGTCATAGCTCCACTTCAGATACGCCTTGCTGATTTTCAGTGGTATCTCTTTTGGGGAGGAGGAGTGAGCAGTATAGCTGAGATTGAGATAAATTGCTTTACCGCTGATTACAGTGAATTCTTTCACGCCTGATCACTACTAATTCTATAGACACCTTTCCATTAGGTTTTCTGATTCATCAGAACTTACATACAGGATGTATTTTAAGAAACTGGTATATTGGAGCAGGGTATATATTTCATTCTGTAGCTAAAAAAAAAACAAACCAAGAAACAAAAAGGGAACAGAATAAAAGACCACTGACACAAGCTGACAGAAGCAAGGTTTGGGAATGCACCAGACACTGCTTCAAAGAGTAGGGGAAAAACCACACTTGTCTCCCTCATGAGACCTGCCTCAGGCACCACACCTTTGGTTTTGGACTGTATGGTGTGCATGGCTACACATCTGTGTATATATTTATATCTAAAATACAAGCGTGTAATGTACCTGTATACACACAAACACACAGAGAAGCTCTGGTGTCTGACTTGCTTCTCCAAAAACCCCAGTGGTCCAGATCACCACTGGAGTCAATAGCAACTGTTATTTGGCTCTGCTGAAAATTGACCTAGACCACTGGCTTTAGACACAGCAGCTCAAATGTTGGTTGTTACACGGGAAAAAACGTGCACTGGATACCTCAAACTGGCTACTGAAAATATTTCAGGTGTTGGTTTAAAGCTATGATATGCTAAAATATATAAAATGAAGGTGCTAAGTATGAATTTAAATAAGACATCTAAAATAAACAAGCACCTACTTAATCTGGCATCTAGATACATTCAGTGGTCCAAAACCAGTCTCAACAGACATTAAGCAAATGGTCTGTTTATTTCTTTGAGGAGAGGGAGCAACTTTCTCTTATTGTTGCTTTTACAACTTCCTTTTCAGTCCTATTACTAGGTGAAGTGCATGAGCATATACCAGTTTACAGCCCCCTTCCTCCACTGCCCAACTGCTGGAATTCCTGCAGGAGATATACATCAAACCCTCTCCAGCTAATTCCCATTGCTGATGTACAGAGAGTAACTAAGTTGACAATATAGATTTTTACCCAGACAGCTAATTTGTTTTTGCAAGCTGTGCTCCCATTTATGCTTTAAAAGCAATAATCACTCAACTTTTCGCTCAATTTAAACAAAGTTTTTCACAACACATTCAAATCATCAACTAAATTAGGCTAGAAATGCTCATGCATCAAAGTCTCCTGAAGATGGATGATAATATTTAAATATCAGGTGTTGATACCATGGAAAAAAAGCTATTTGAAAAGAAGAAATGGCAGTTAATCCAAATCTGACAAACCAAGCCATGATCTAGGACATAGATTTCAACTATATGCAAAAATTTAAAAAAAAGCTTTAAACCGATAAAGCCGTACAATGCATAGATTTAAGACTATAAAAATAATGTATACAAATCCTGAAGATGAAAGGTATCTACATGATAAAGAACAAGCTTTTGGGTTCAGAATTACATTTCTTTCATTCCTCCGTTTGCAAGTGTAATGAATTTCAATAAACAAAAAAAAGCAAGCCGCTGAAAAAGAAGTTGTAATCCAGAACCACCCTTCCTCCAAATGTCTGTTTTTCAGTGAGGACCCACAACCAAACATGCTCCACAGGTCCAGGAGCTCAAATGAATGAAGCTACTGCTTATATTGCCTTATAAAACTTGGAATATGGGAAACTTAAGCCCCAGAGACAATGCACCTTTCATATTCTATCTTCTGTTTTTTACCCATATGATTACACATTTTCTGTAAGGGGAAGAATGCCTCTTGCAACACCGTTGAAGTCTCCAAGACTTGAAGCCCAAGCTTAAACACCAGCCTCTCTACAAAGCACAACTGAGACCGTGTTCACACCCCACAAGGAAGGTCCCCCTGAGCTACAACCAGCTCGGGTCAGCTCCAGCAGAGCTGAAGCCACATCATATGCAAACTCAGCTGAGAAACAACAATTAACAGATCAAGTCCAGTAGCACCATTTCAAAGTAACTTGCAGATCTAAATTAATGCCCTGAATGGCGCTACACCAGCCTGAACAAAAGCAGCAAGTTGCTTAGATACACCTCAGTGCTTGCTGTATAGCCCAGGGCACCTCTTCGGTATTCTGGAGCCATCACAACTTTTATTATTTTCAGAGCATATGCACAGAGCATCACTGATACCAACCAAAAATCCATTTGCAAATTCTTAAAAGATAATTGAATGAGCTGCCACACAAAGTCTCACCTCTAGGATGATCTCAAAACAACATATGGAATTCCTGCACCACTTACCTAAATGAATTTTTGCCCTGCACAGTATTGCAGAGTCAAACAGAAGCAGCTAACTTGTATCCTCAACTGAAGATTGCGGTTATTGTGGGAGCAAATTTAATTCAAAATATGCAAAGCTAAGGTTAACTTTGTTTCCTTGAACATCATTAAACAGAAACGGTTTTAACATACACCATAAAGAAGCCAATACTACTGATCCCTGAGATATTTATAACCTGTGCTATGGCCATTTAAAGATTTCACCACATTTTCCCCATTAGAAATGCTCTGATGGCACAGGCCTCCAGATGCATAAATTATGACAAACAGCTTCTCATTCATCCCTCACAAAATCCACCTCTCCTTTCTTCATCGCATCAATCACTAGCAACTATCCCTCCTTTTCAAGGTGCCTCACCACCTCCTTTCCTCACCAATCATCTCTGGCTCACAAGTAAGCAAGACTCCATCCTTATCAGCCCAGAATACCCACTCCCATCGCTCGCTTACTAAGTTTTATGACAACCACGTGCCTTCCCTCTCCACACCCACCTGCCCCCCGCGCCTCTGAGGAATCCCATGCAAATATTGGTGGCTCTACTTCACTGCTGTTACTTATCTCTGAAGGAGAAGTAATGTCCACACGCAGAGCAATGCCACACTCCCCTCCCTGTGCAGGACTTAACTCATTTCATGTACAAAATGTCTTAAGAACAGTTAAAATAAAAATAGCCACACACAGAAAAGCGATCGAAAAATTTATAATGGATCATTTAAGATGTATCAAAATATGGGACATTTTACAACATCACAAAGTGTCAACATTGTTCCTAAATAAAAAAAAGTGTAGCTTCTTTTTTATGTATAAAAAAATGTAACCACTTAACTATTTTTAGCAGGAGCGTGCACATTTAGATTCGGTATGGGCATTTTTCTCCTCTTTCTTCTTTGTACAGAATTAAATGCACTATGTTCTTACTAATCTACAATATTCATGGATACAAAGACAGGATCCACACTTGCAGTGGTCTCATAACCTTTCAGGGGAAGCACTGTCCCCGCCCTCACACAAAAATCACTATTAATTTTGTGTTAAAATATTCTTAATCTTCATTTCTTATCTATTTCCCTCTACCAAACCCAAACAACATCTATGCATTTTAAATCAAGGAGAAGTCAAGGTATCAAGCACAATAGCACCCTATGTCAGGCTTCACAAATAAGTTTGTGACAAATTTCATGTTATGAAAATGGAAGTGGAAAAAAAAAATATAAGAAATAATCCATTAGTGAGTTGGAAAGCTTCTTTCTAGATAAAAGAAATCCCATCAAGAGAAAGAAAACTATCCCAGACACCATATGCCTCTGTCCTGACATCACTGATAGCATTTTACAGAAAGCGGCTCACATGTTGGAAGCATCCTTTTAAGTTTTCATGAAAGTATTTCTCAATCGTAACCATAATAAAATGGGAGGGAGGGTGTACGGCCCCATCACCACCCCTACATTTCTAGTGGCAACTCTCTCCTTCCAGCCTTGGTTGACCTTCTTCTACCTCTCTCACAAGATTTGTTCACACAGGCTAAAAAGAAACAAAGCATACTCCAATGCTTACACTGATTCTGTAAGAGTATTGTACCTCAAGTTACCTGATAAGATGACAAACAAGTGAAAAAGAAATAAAAAAGAAAATGTCATTATTTGTAATTACAATTTTTGACTATATGAAGTTATGATTAAGCACGGGAGATTCAACCAGCATTGAGGAAAACAAACAAAAAACAACAACAACAAGCCACCACACAGCTCAAAAAACCCCACACCCAGACACTGCTATCAATACCATAATACCATTTTCTATGGAATGAAAGCTACAAAACCAGCACTGTTCTAGAAATATGCCATGTCCTACAGCTTGCACCTCACCTTCTCAGTGAAGAGCACAAAGTCACTATTTAGCATGCCATCCTCCTCATAATTGCACAACATTCTTTGGACTATTTGGGACCCCTTTCAGGGACTAACAAATGTAGTTCCCAAAGCTTTCTCGTGAAATGTTACTGAAGAGTTAAACTACCTCTGCATCCTGAGGAGGATGCTCTGGTAAAGCCTGCAGAGAAGGAAGCTCCTTTGTCCTGTACTGCCAGGAGCAGGGCCTCTCACTGGAGGGGCAAAAGGCAGCAGACCCTCAGGAAAGCATCCCTGTCTCCATTTTATATCAGGAAACTGTGGGGCGCGCACAGGTCTCCAGAAATTTCTACCTCACTTGGGAACTCTGGAGTTCATGCCTCCCTAAAAAACATTTCAGCTGAAAAGAAGGAACAATCAAAGAAATAAAGTCCTTATCACATTTTCCTTTCTACCTTCCTAGATGTTTGTTGATAGGAAAGTACTCCATATACCACCTTCTCCATCGGCTACCTAAAAATCCAAGTTACGAAACCTGCTCTTTTCTCCTCTGCCCATTCCTCACAGCACACAAGTCCAACACTGCAGTTCACCTACCCATAACGTGCTGTAAAATCATTTCTTGCAGCTTCTTAAATCTCTTCTGCACTTGTGCTCTGTTGGCCCAAGACATCCCCGTGGTTACTCTCACCTCAGTTACATGACGCAAGATGCTTTGTCATGCATCAAAGTACATTGGCTAGAAGACCATCTTAACCAAAAGCACAGTTCAAACCAGAAATTGCTACTCAGACTGTCTGGATTTGGTTTAGGTGTAAATTCTGCTATCAGCTTACAAATCAAATCACACATCCCAGGGTAAGTTTCTGAGCAGTTCAGAGCTCACTCCTAAGCCCCATACCGTCCAGAACACCTACAAGGACTTCCATCACCTTCCAAGGCAGTCACAAGCAGAGCAATGGCCCAGTTGTAACCAGAAACAAATCACAGGAACAACCCTTTTCACACACTTTAGAGCTACAGCATTAGGGCTCACATACCTTAAACCCTCCTCTCAAGCAGCAGCTCCCAAGCTCCTGACAGCCAGCCCCCACTGAAGGCAGGGCTTTTGTCTGCCCCAGTTAAGGCAGGTGCTCCCCATTGCCCCTCCCAGGGCCCAGGTGCTGCTTCTTCCCTACAACATTCAGCCTTCATCTCAGCCTCCTTCCATCCACTGCATCACCTGCTATTGCTGCTCCTTTTGCTGGGACCTGCAAATAGCAATTTTCCTGTCTCTGTGCAAGCCCTGCGAGGGTCTTGCCTCCCACCAATGCAGCACACCTACCAGCTGGGAACTACTCAACGCTTCCTAGCTGGCCCTACTTTTCCTTTCCCTGCAGATCTTATCTCCAAATATGAGAATGCTTCTTTTCATTTTATCAGAAACAGTCCAAAGAAACTTGAAGACAGATAAATTGTATTCCCCCCTCTTTACATGTTAACGGTTTTGTCACCAAGTTATTAATGTTTGAAATGTTCCAGGAATAAGCAAACAGAAATATATCCAATAATTCACATAATATATCCTGAATCCGATGGTAATGATGAAAGTTAATCTACACAAACTCTCAGATTAAGCTAAAATAAGGTGCTGTCTTTATTTTCATTAACTGTAAGTAAAAATTCACTTCAGTTTTCAGTATTGAAGTAAACGAATGGCTTTCATGGGGATACCTTTTCTGTCCAGTTTAGTTTTCCTAAAGAGCAGCTTTGTGACTGAGAAGTAACTGAACAAGAAGAAAATCAGCACAGAAAGGAAAAAGGATTGCAGTTTTGGTTTCCTTTAAATACAGAAACAAAATGACTGGACTTCTTTTCCAATATGACGCTAGATAGCGGCTCTAAACATTTTTTTTCCTGCACAATCCTTTTATTATTCCTTTTTTCCTCTTTCCACAAACAGCCTAAGACTTTCTTTTTTTGAGACTTCAGAATGAAGACTTTCATATGGCTAATTTAAGTCAAGCAAAGTTCAATAGTATAAATGTAGAAAAATATTAAGCATGGAAATCTAAATGTACGTTAATTGTGTTCAGTACATAAAAAAGCTTATCCTCAATAATCAAGAAAATTTAAGAGTAGGTCTTTATTTAAACACAGTCAGAACGAGTAAATTAGGACTGTATTACTTCTTGTTTACAGTTTACAACCGGAAAGGATAACAAGCGATTATTCGTTCAGATTTCTATTTTGCTCTAAAGTAGGCCAGCCAGCTCAGCACTTTTCTTAGGATTACGAGTACTTCTCTGCCCTACATATGGTATAGGCTGGAACCAATCAGATGAGCTCAAATATGCAGCAAAACCAAGTATTTTCATGTCATTTATTTTCAGTTATAAATCAGAAGTGCACAAAACAGGTATAAAAGGATGAGGTTTAAAATTTGCTTTGCAGTTTTCGTAGTTAACCAGGGGGGTCGCTTTCCTCACCATCGGATTAATCTAGATTTGAGAATAATTTGGTTTTCGTTAATAACTCTTTCACTGCTTGTTTTCTCCACTAGTTTTCTTTCCATTTTTGTACCTTTGTTATCTCATACGATAACAACAAAACTGGGCACTGCCTGCATTCAGTAGACTTTCACAGTACTAGGATGTTCAGGATGCAAAGGCTTTCCACAAGAAGCCTTAAATCAAAACTTTAAAAAACACATGAAACAAAAGAATTCCTTGAATTCTTAAATGAAATACTTCTGTTTGCTCTCTCCCCTATACCAGCCATCCGTAAGATTTTTCTTGCTCTTTGGAATAAAAGAGGTTAAGTAACAGAAGGTTGTTTTCTTGAGTTTAACCCAAAATAGTAACATGTTTTTAAACAAAATTGGCTATTTGGAAGATTGCAGTTGTGGAAAATGCTTTGTTTCAATTATTTTCAACTTATTTTTCTTAAAAGTTAACTAGTCTGATTTTCTACAGCTGCTAAGCACTCCTAGACTCGATGAAGTCATTGCTTTGAAAATACCAGTTACCTCTGAAAATGAAAATACTTTCGCGTTCGGTATTTTCTTCCACATTTAAGATATAAACATTTCCAAACTATTAGTAAGGCATTTCTGGCATGATTACACCACTCAAAACTATTGGTAGGTATCAGCAGCAAGGCAAAAACAAAAAAAAATAAAAGGTTACAAAGCAAGTTTGTTTCAAACAAAGACGACGCACTTAGTATTTTGATGTACAAGATATAGTATTTGTGCAACAGGGAAGAAGCATACCTTTCATCAGCTGCAGGACCTCAAAGTCAAATGGCGACATAATCCAACCGAGTCTCAGCAGCATTTTGCACAATATCCTCAAGTTTTGGCAAGAGGCTCTTCCACTTCTTCCAGGAGCCCAGTAAGTTATTTATGAATCCAAACAGTTAAGGCGTCCAGCAGCTGTACAGTATGGTTTGTACCATGTTAACCAGCCCTGAAGAATCCCAAGCTGTATTCCACCACTCAAGGAATAATGCAATATGGCACCCATCACAGACTGACTTCCTTGGCGACCATCCCATTTTCCCAACGACCATGTTTTGACCTGTTCAAAGAAGAGGAAGAAGTGTGAGTTCAGCACAGTAACTCTGCTGCACCACTCAGGAAAAAAAAAAACCATACAATTACAAACCTACATTCTTCTGAATAATTTCAAACACCTATTTCTTCACAGATTTAGACACATCCTAAACTCAAAGCCTGGTGATGGCATTTCACTTTAAAAACATCACCAAGCTGGAGTGTAACAGAAGAATCAAGCTGGATGCAGTCACTCTTGTACTTTCAATGCTTTAAGGAAAAGGCTTTCATATTTCTCTACACATTGTACAGTCTTACATTACAAAAAGCACTGAAGTGACAGGAAAGGAACGTAATATAAAGACACTTCAACTGCCCTGGCAGGTATTTCAAAACTCATGAAAAGAGTAAATCAATAAAAAAGCTCCAAGTAGCAAAAATAAAAGTCGTCTACCCTTTTGAAGGAACCATATTGGGATGGTGGAGGAGAGAACTTATCTCCTCCTTTAGTCCCGACTCAGTGTCCCTCCATGACACCTCCACCAGCAGAATGCTACTCCAGCCAGGGCTTGGGCAAGGAGCACCACTATTGAGATTTGGCCCAGACAGAGGCAAGCCTAAGCAGCCAAACCCACACTTGTCTACACTGGTACTCCTGCTGTGCCACTCCATCAGAAGCACCAACAGCAAATTTTTGCTTAGGTTGGGAAGGGGAATATGAGGAGGGGAGAGAAAAGTTTGAGTACTCCACACAGGAGAGAATAATGATGTGAAGAACAGTGTTGGATCTGCCCAGCTAGACTTGGGGAAAGGGGAAAGAACAAACTTCCACACCAAAGACAAGGAGAAGAACTAGAAGAAGCTTTTGGAACATGCATATGCACAGAGGCAAAGACAAGAAGAAAGGAGACGGTAAATATTGGTGGATGCACAAAGATTTTTGCTAGAAGCTGTCTGCATAACATGCATGTAAGGCAGATCACAGAAGAATAATTTTAGAAGAGGGACGAGAAGAAGCTTTTATGTTTGCTTCATATCAGGAAAAACCTGAGCCTATCTACGC
Organism: Eurystomus gularis; assembly: GCA_013400335.1. Taxonomy (NCBI): domain Eukaryota; kingdom Metazoa; phylum Chordata; class Aves; order Coraciiformes; family Coraciidae; genus Eurystomus; species Eurystomus gularis. The sequence continues at coordinate 28,678 of VZZY01011043.1, read as the reverse complement.
ACGCATGAAAAGAAAGGTCTTGGCAAGAGGAGCTTTTCATGGGAAATGCAAGCAAGCATATAGGTAGAAGAATAGGTAGAAAGGACCCAGGAAGAAGATAATGAGTGACAATAGAAAGTGTAAAAGTAGAGGCTTCAGAAATTCTGAAACAGACAGAAGTAAGGAGGGAGAGGCAAAATTGACAAATTAGGACAAGAAAATAACACGGGAAAGGGAAAGTAGTGGACTGGGATGAAATAAAGAGGAAAAGTAGCAGTTATTGCATAGGACAGAAAAATGGAACAGGAAATAAGACGACACTAAATTAATCAAGATAACCAAGAAAAGTACAAAGAGCACACGAGTAAGTTTTCCGAAGTTGCGAAGCTTGCTCTAGGAAGCGCAAACACCAAAAAGAATGGAACAAACCCCAAGGCGACTCTCGCTTCTCCAGAGGGCCGAAGCGTCTGCACTGCGCAGGGGGAGACAGCCGAGGAAGGGCCACCAGCCTGGACCGACCCTTCCCGCTCCCCCCCTCCGCTATGATCGATGAGGTCGGAAGAACAAAGTGCTCCCTCTGATCCGTCCCCTCCTAGAATTGTCTCTCCGCACTTCTGCGCACCTTGCTCCCCTGGGACGGTCCCACCGCAGCCATGTGGGACCCTCCACGGTGTCCCTGGCCCAGGCTGGCACCCAGCGAAGCCCCCAGCTTGCCCTGCGCAGCCCCACAGCCTCCCCTCCTTGGCCAGGTCCCTAGGATTCCCTACAATCCCAAGAACTTTTCCCCATTCTCAGCTTCCCTCTGTCCCAACTCTTGAAAATAGCCCGACCCAGAAAGCTCTCTAAGCCCACTTTCCCCCCACCCACCCACCCACAACCAGAAATGCATTAAACCACTAAAACAAGCACAAAGCAGGCACAAGGAGGAGGCAAGACCCCCCCCCTCCCCGAGTAGTGTCCCCCCCCCAGCCT
>VZZY01011043.1:3328-26412 GCA_013400335.1 Eurystomus gularis | reverse complement strand
GCCCCCGGGGTCCTCTCCCCGCCGCTGAACAAAGGCGCGGGCAGCGGCCCCTCCGCCCCCTCCACGGTGCGTAACTTTCTGGTGCCCGACCCCGCGCTCCGGAGCGGGACCCCCACGTCGGGGCGACGGGACGGGGGGCACGGACCCGCCGCCCTTTGTTCGCTTGTGTGTGTGTGGGCACGTAGTGGGGGCGTTGGGGGTGTCGGTGCGTGTCCTGGGAGGCTGTGCACGGTGCGGGCCAGCTCTGGGGGCTGTCCCCCGCCCAGAGCCCCCAGCCCTCAGGCCCGGCCGGAGCAGCCTGTCCAGGCCTGAAAGATGCCCCCAACTGCCTCTTGCTATTTTTTCTTAAAAAACAAAAGAAACCCTGAAGAAGTTACCAGGAATTGGTAACTAATGGCAGCTACACCTGACATGGTAGGGCCAGTTGTTCAAGGGCAGAAAACAGAGGATGATCCCGAGACATGTTTTTTAGAAGAAGGAAAAACAGGATAAGAAGGGCACAGTATTTAGCCTTTGGTGTCCTGTTGACACCTCCTGCAGCCCCTGCTCACCTAAGTCCCTTCCTATTTCCCTTCAGTTCACATTAATTTTGTGCTAGCAATCCAGCTCGTCCTTCTCTCCCAGCTCTTTTCCCCTCTGCCCATCTTCCCCTAGTTTTGAGGCTTGTTCAAACCCTTCCCTCCTACCCAGTGCTGTCAGCCTCAAAGTCTTGTTTTCAAAACATTTCATGTTTGTTTTTATCCTCCTGCCCCAGAGTTAACTGCCCTCAGTTCATCCATCACTGCATGTGACATGTTGCTCTTAGACATTGTCTTCCAACATTCTGTGACAATGTATTTTGCTGTTGTTTTTCATTCTAGATTTCTGAGGTGAAATGAAAATACGTAACGCGGTGTAACACCAAGTGTATGAAATGCCTCCTTGTAGTCGTTCTTCTTTACCATTACTTTCACCTTCTTCTGCCCTTCTGCATTGTGTGCTTGGGAGCAACTCTCATTATACTTTTACAATTTCCTCCTGAATTGTTTTCTGCAGATTGTTTTTTCTTTCCCTCCATTTCTGACTTCCTCACCAATCCTTCATCTCCACTAGTTCCATGGTTGTTTCATCCATCTTTCTTTTTCCACCTCCTTACTTTTGTTTTCTTAATCCTTCAGTTTCATGGGGGAAGAGGAATATCAACTGCGCCATAGTCCTTTCATTACTTCCATCCTTATTTTCTCTACTTCTCAGATCCACTCTTTTAGTAATGCACATTGATGTCCAGCCACCATGCGCTCTAATTAGCATTCTGCTAATGCACATACAGTTTTTTGGTGGATCTCTTTCCCAGATGGCCCCAAATCTGGTCGAAGGCTATGCACTGTGGCACAACCAGCAAACTTCTTATAAAGGACCGCTCCTAGCAACATTCTGGAGAAGCACAAGTTGTATGAGCAGCTCCTGGTTTTATGGGATTTCAGTTTTTGAGCGGCATCCAAGACACGTTGCATAAAGGTGTCACTTGCTGAGAATTTGTGAGGATGGTGACTTGCTCCATGGCCTGCCAGCTGGAGTCTGTGGAGCAGGTAAATAGGATCACCCACGTCCACTTCTCCTGCTGCCCCTGTAAGCTTGAGGCTGAAAGTGTCTAAAAAAAAAAACTAATCACATACTGTAATTCTCTAGTACAAACTGTGTTTAAACAAGGTATGTCTCTACCTTATTACTTCATTATGAGTGATAAAGATTAACTAATTGCTGGACCAGAGGCCATCAGTTGCCTAGGGTCCCATCATCATGCCCTGATTACATTCAGTATACACAAACAAAAGACACAGCTGATAATATGTAGCTGAAGAGCTAACTGAGCAAGGATGAGAAAAGTTAGAGAAATTGATCAAAAGGGAAAAAATATCAGAAACATTTTGACAAAAGGTGCTGCGTCTTATGGAAGAATGTATCTGATGGATAAAAGGCTGTCTGCAGGCAAGACAATAAAATTTAGTTAAAATCCCTTTGTGGTTCATTGGCCAGGTAAAGGCAAGTAAAAAGGAATGCACAAGGAGGAAGGAAAAGGGAGCAGCTGATGATAACTAACATGAAATAGAAATTAAATAGTGTAGAAAATTATCTGGAAAAGTAAAAAACATTACAGAAAAATCCACGTCTGGAATGGATGGAATTAATATAATTATATAGTAAGTGAGGAATGAAGCATCTCCTAACAATGCTCATAGGCCTGTCAGTAGACACAGTAACATTTTAAATTATGATACAAAATGTACTAATAACCTGGGTTCTGTAAGTGGAAAGATAAATACTGCACACAAATCATGACCTGTTCTTTGGTCTCTGGGCAGCACCTAGCTCCAATAAACATTAAATTCATAGCCCGAGATGCCTTGCACCCTAGCATCAGAAAATACTTGGTACTTTACGTCACAGTGATGTTCAGTTTAATAAATCCTGGAATGCCATGGAAGTTACGGAAATCTATTGCCAGTATGAAAAAAAGGGTAAACAGATCGACCCATGTTACAACACTCCAGTTTGCCTGACATCCGTCCCTTAAAAAATAGTGGAAAGCTTGACACAGGATTAAACTCAAAGACAACTAAGGATAAGGATAATGATTCTAACACAGCATCCCTTCATCTTTAATTACTCTTTTTGCTTTTGTATTTAGGTTGCACTATGGCTGTAGGATGGTCGAAGCGCGAATCTGACAGCTCCATATGCCGACACTCAGTTTGAAGAAAGCCACAACAGTGAAGAATTTGCCCATGGAGTGCCAACATTTAAACATTTCCAAATGGCAGTGACTTAGTCTCTCCTGGCTCCCAGATAATGGAGAACAGTGACCTAAGCTACCTGTGTTTATCTTTCAGGTCCTTGATTCCCCCACTGCACAACCACATTCTTCTTAATTCTTTCAGTCTCAGACATCTGATCTTTTTCTGTCTTCGTATGACTTTTACTCTGCTTCCCAAACCTCCTTGAGGAAAGGCTGCAGTGAAATTCACTCTAGACGTAAATTCAGGACTTTTAAGATCATAAAAAGTCATTAAATCATTATATAAAAGGTCAAGCTGGACAGAGAACATAATTCAGTTTCTCCTACATTTATCCTGGTTGGGCATATTCTTCTGAAGTCTAACTTCCAGCAAGGTTTTCCATGTTGCTAACAGTGTGATGCACAGCCAACCACTTCCCTTAAGAACCAAGTCAGCTATAAACCTTGATGTCAAAAAAAACCAACAGCAGCAGAAGCTGTACTCCAGTGAAAATCAAAATTTATTTGGCTTTAGCCTCTAGTTACTTTTTAAAATTTATTTGATGTCTCGCCACCACATCAAATTAGCGTGCAGCTAATTTTATAAATGGGGGCCTGAGAGCAAGACTGGCTGCACAGGACAGGAAACCTTGCTGCAGATATAATGCACTTACAGGATTGTTTTAATCTCTTTGAGGGATTACTTACATTAACTTGTTTAAGTTCCATTACATTTACCAAAAAACCATACATTTCCTTGAAGTTGCCCAGCTGAGTGGGTTTTTAGGGCTACAAGACTCATTTAACCTTTGGTTGCCACACTAACAGCAATGGTCACTTTGAAGCACACGTCGGTGCCATAGCGGTGACGTGAAGACTGGCATCCCCAAAGCCCAGAACTCCGTGCAGATGCTGTGAGCACCGAACTACACCGATCAACACGAAGGGCAGCCCAGCCCGCAGTGGATTGCTGATTGCGCCTCATTCCCATTACACATCGTATAGGTGGCTTTTTTACTTCCTATGTAAAATTCCTGTGTTATGCTGAAAATGGGAAGAGTCCAAAAGCACATCACCTGTGGACCTCTCCAGACTAAAGAGCCAGTGGCTGTTTACCTGCAGTTTTCAAGAGGCTGGATTTGAAGACCCACATGATCCCTTCGGATCTTTGCTCCTGCCTATGTAGAAGAAATTCAGACTATGCAAAATCCACTAAGCTACTACCACAGAGTGCCCCAGAACAGGAGGACTGGTTTCCGTTCTTTCTATTTTAATAGATGCTGCAGGAGATGATACCACTGGGTTTTGCTGTCCTAGCAATTTTTTTGCTTCTCCTTCTGTTTTATTCTTCTATATGTCAAGGGTGGTTTTACCATTACTTCGTTTTGTAGAAGTGCAAATCAAATCATTAGGTCAATCCACTCCTGTAAACGCAAAGACCAAGACAGACAAGCCTGCAAATGAAATAATTGTTTTGGCATGGATATATTCTTGTCTGGAAACACATACTCAGCAAATTCATAGAATGGATATTTCGGAAGTGCACATATTGGAAACATTTGCTTATTAAAAAAAAAGCCCAAACGAACAAAAAAACAACACCAAAATGGATGTTATTACAAAAAAGTAGAAAATCATGAGCTTTCCAGCACTGCATTCTTTTGAATCACCTAGAGAACCTAAAAGGTTGTTGACAACATCCATACTCTAGAGAAAGAAAATACAATTTGTAATTGATTCTCAACTACCTGCATTTTTCTTATGTTTTCCTCTAAGCCAGAAAAAGGGTAGGGAAATCCTCTCTGATCTTCTTTTCCATGACGTTTTCATCTTGATCAAGTCAAGGAAAGTCTTAGCTCAGATACCTCACTAACAACTTTTTTTTTTTTTAGGTATGTACACCAGAGCCTCTTTATACCTTGTTCTTTTGGGGTTTTTTGGTCCCATTTAACCCACCCCTTTTTTTTTTTTTTTTTTTGCAAATCAGTAACTTGACATGGACCTAGTTCCATTTTAACGGTTTCTGCCACCTTTCCTTCCAAAGCCTAGGATTCTTCTCACAGATCTCGTACAGGAAAACCTAGAGAAATAGGTATTGCCTATTAAAAGAAGGATTTAGTTCAGAAATGTTCACATACGACAGTTGCTATTTCTCTCAAGTTAAAATTTTTATGATGAAGAATGAAAGCTTCATTGCAAGCTGAACAAATGTCCATTTTATGTTATCCTTAACAAACAGGGGAAAAAAGACTTCTGTATTCTTGTTCTCATTTACTCTATATGATTGTTATTGTCAAAATAAGACGAATTTGGGGGAACTCTGGTTTCAGCCTTACTTTCTTGTTTCTTAAACTTTTAAAACATTAACTCGGCTTCTTCCTTCTGAAAAATTTGATCAATCTGAGATATACTTAGTTTAAATGTAGCTACAAAAATGAGACATTGTAGGAAGATTATCTAATGTACATATACATTCAAAATTGTTAGAAAAATATGGCAGTTTCTTTTGAGTGTTTAAGACTAATGTTCTGAATATATTGTTTGAAAATATCCATTCTTCTCACCTTCAGACAACGTTCAAGTTATTTCCAGTTGTTTTTCAACTGATTTAATTAATTATCCTCCTGCCTGGCTGCTCAGCAGTCAGTTGAACATTCGTGAACCACAGAGACTATAAAATCCTTGTCTTGAAGTGCCTCATATAAAAAATATACAGGACAATGTTAGTAGGACTCAAACCCTTTTCCTGGCAACCTTGGTCTGGCTTAACAGGACTTTGTGCACCTTGTTATCACGTGAAACACCAGTTTGTAACTTAATAATACATCTTTGTGCCTTCATATTATGACTGGATAGACAGACAGATAATAGACAGGGGGTTTGTGGCTGGCCCAAAATCTAATTTGGGACTTCCCCATCTCTGCAGCCGTAAGCAGGCCTCCAAAAACAGGCACTTCTGCTTCATGTGGCGTGGGTGAAATTACACAGTCTGCAGCCCTCAAAAAAAAAAAAAAAAAAACAACACCAACCTGAAAAACCAAACAAACCTCAGTCTACAACACAGCACATGCTACCCTGGCATGCACGAATGGACAGGAGAAAGAACCAACCCAGAGAAAGCAAAGCTGCTTCCCTTCTCCTGACTCTGGGCATCCCCCTGTGCCACCAAGGACCAGGGCACAGGAGTCTTATGCACCCAGAGGGATTTGCTGTTGCTTGGACAGCTGGAAAGCACCAGATGAACGAGGAAGAGAGCAAGCAGCTGAGGAAAGGGAAGAGGATGAAGGACAGACTTTTCTCCACCATCCTGTCAGAGGCCATGCAAGCAGGCAAAGCCTCCTCCGAGCACCAGGCTGTGAGGGCCACCACAAGCCCACCCTCCAAATTCAGCCCACACCAGCACAGCAAGGTTTTTTTTTTCCCCACTCTGCACAATAAGACATTCTCCTGGCCATAGATCCAGCAAGCCGGCCCAGCCTCCCTGCTTTGATTTTGGCCTGTGTGAGTTCTGAGCTTCCGTATCTTTAGGTCTTATGAGTTTGACCCCTTTTCACATGGAAAAAGGTATGGCAAAAAATGCAGACATATACCTGCCATTGTGAAGGACGATGGAATATAATTTGTTTTTGCAAGAAGTATCAAGGTCACCCTAAGCACAGAAATACTGTACCAGCTTTGGTGAAACCAGCATAGTAAATATAGACATGAGATAAACTAACTGTCTCGTTTTCCATTTGCCTGTGACCTCTATTACTGTTCTTTGTTCCTTTGCCTATAACCTCTATAATTGCCTTTTTGGTCCTTTAGGTCAATATGATTATCAGTCTCAACACTGCCACTGCTCTCAGATTTCTCAAATGAAACCTCATCAGGAAAGTTACAACCCTATTCTGTTTGTGACTTACTAAAAAAATTGTGCCTTTGACTTACACAGAATACTTCCTCTTAGTAATGGATCCATGTTCATAAAAGGGTAGCTATTCAGTCTTGCCAATTTATTTTCCTTTTGTTACTGTCTACACAAAATAATTTACCTACCCTGCTAATATTTTTCAAAGCATACCCTTGTTCTAATAAGCTCATATTAAAATACAAAATGTACACTGAAAACCAGCATCTGGAGGAGTCCCACTCTTAAACAAGGTTACTCTGTATGAATGGGATACATGTAATAATGATGTCAGTCTGATAAAAGTTGAATTCATCTGGTTTTAATGAGTAAGAAAATGGAATATATACAGAGTGTCAGTGAGATGTTGCTTGTGGTCCCTCAAGAAAGTTGAGCTGTGTGTCGGTCAATATGGGTAAAACAGTTTGACCATTTTCCTTAAATCCATGATTTCCAAGTAGGGAGTCAATCCAGCTCTCAGTGGTATGACTGAAAAGATGTCATTGACACCAAGCTGGGTAGTGTAATTGATATGCCAGAAGGACAGGATGCCATACAGAGGGACCTGGACAGGCTGGAAAGGCGGGCCCAGGTGAACCTCATGAGGTTCAACAAGGCCAAGTGCAGGGTCCTGCACCTGGGCCATGGCAACCAGATTATCAATATAGGCTGGGAGAGGACATGCTAGAGAGCAGCCCTGTGGAAAAAGACTTGGGCATACTAGTAGATGAAAAGCTGGGCATGAGCCACCAATGTGCAATGGCAGCCCAGAAGACCAATTGCATCCTCGGCTGCATCAAAAGAAGTGGGGCCAGCAGATCGAGAGAGGTGATTCTTCTCCTCTACTCTGCCCTGGTGAGACCTCACCTGGAGTACTGCATCCAGCTCTGGAGCCCCCAGCACAAGAAGGACATGGACCTATTGGAGCAGGTCCAGAGGAGAGCCACGAAAATGATTAGAGGNAGTTCTTTAATATGAGGACGGTTGAGCACTGAAACAGGTTGCCCAGAGAGGTAATGGGGGTCCCATCCCTGGAGTCATTCGAGGTCAGGCTTGATGGGGCTCTGAGCAACCTGACCTAGTTAGAGATGTCTCTACTTATTGTAGGGAGATTGGACTAGATGGCCTTTAGAGGTCCCCTCCAACCCAACACATTCTATGATTCTACGAATATTGATAATACCCACCACCATGCAAACCTAAACATTATGTGCAATTAATATATACAGAAAAGCACACTTTCTCCAGCCCCACTCTTGCAATCTTCCAGGCAAGTGAAGTGCTGGGGCCCAAGCTGTGGGCCCCAGGTTGGAGTTGACCTGTGGATGAGTCACAACCTAGTAAAATGTTTTGGTTTTTCTATTGGCTTCATGTTCCAGAGGCAGAACCTGGCCCACCTGTGTCTTTGTGGCTCCACCCTCACCCAGGTGGTCATGGTTGGGGTGGTGGGTGAGGCCAGGATTATATTAACCAGGAGCCAATTAGATAGAAGAGCTTCCTGTTGGGTGTGGCTTCTGTTGGGGGTGGTTGCTTCTTGCTGAGCTCTCTCAGTGGTGTCCCTTCCATGTGAGGAGCCACCAACGGAGTCATCTCTGTCTGTTGTGTCCAGCAGGCAATGATGGTGCCACAGTGGGTAGTAGAGAAGCTGGGCCCACAGGCAGGACTGTCTGAAAAAGACTTCTGAGGGGCTGTTGCTGAGTTCAGCGTTGGCCTGTGTGATCAGGCACCTGATGGCAGCATAAACCGGTGATGGCTGAACCAGCACAACAGCAAGTAACTTTATGCACATCTGACTACTGCCTGAAAGCTGTATTTTGAGAGCCCCAGTCAAGCACAAGCAAGTTCCAAAGGCAACAGCTTGAAACATTAAAACTCATCCCCAGCCTCCCCCCCGCATCTTTTCTCTGCCTGGTGTTATTTTTAATAAAATGTGTCAAATAAAAAAAAAACAATAAAGCTCAAATCAGCCTATTCTCTTCAAATTCAGTGCTTCAGAGAATGCCATGAAGGGAAAATGTCATCCATAATATGTGACTGTTTGGAATCAGATTAGAGAGACCCATAATCTGTCAGTCACCTCTGCCTGTAAGGTCAAATTACAAATTCTGTATTTATTACACATAAACACACTACATTTCCAGATTCTGCCTCCACAGACGCTGGGTATTTTATGGAGTCCATCAGTCAATAGCTATATCATATTTGACTCCAACTACACATACATAAATATTTTCAATAATACATTCACAGGAACAGCAAACAATTTAAATCTTTTTTTTTTTTTTAAAGTGAAATAAAGTGTGGGAGAGGGCAAAGAGAGGCTGCTTCCCCAGTGATGACAGGAAAAGCCTGGAAAAATCACCATGTGCATAAAAAGAGGCAAATAGTTACTAGAGAAAAACCAGGCAGAGGAGAAATTACTACCTAAAGGCTGCAGCTGGTTGTCTCTGCAGATTTAAAGGATCAGCTACCGAGACTGTAATTCTAAGAAAATCTCCTGTTAATGGATAAAACTCAACTGTGCACTGTTAAGTGCAGGCTGGGCAGTGAGAAACAAGATATTCCTTAAGGAAAAGACAAACTCTGGTCTCTCTAATTGCAGGCTACTAAATTTGCTTCACTGGTGCAATAGGTAGCCATGTCCTGGTGGCAACTGGTGGCTCCCGTCACCAGTTCATTTCATAGGTCACCAACCCACCATCAGATTGTAATGACTTCTGGCTATTTCTAACTGGGATTTAAATCAGTGACCTGAAGTAAAGACACTCATCCTATTATGAACCTCCTGAGCCATATAAATTCCAGAGGAGCTTTTTTTTTTTTAATTCTTCTTAAGCTTACTTCACACTAATATAAACGCTCACAGAAGATCTGAGTTGAAGAAGAGTCAGGCCCTAAATATTGATAGGAAGCCTCATTCCTCTCTTCTTTTAGTGAAAACTCTGTAAACGCCTGGTTTGCATTATTCATTCACCTATGCGTGCAGCGTGTATACGAGAGCTGTTTCAGCAATTCATCGGCTTTAGTGATAGCTGAATATGCAGATTTTACATTCTAATATGTGTATCAGAAATATCTGGCTACAGATATCAAAAACACTCACAAAATTTCTTGCAGTAGTTTGTTTCATGTAGATATACTGCACTGAAAAGGTCAGTTTAAAAGCACTGGAAGAAATTTCAGGAAATTTCCTTTGCTCTTAAATCACCTCCCTTTGCATCAATAACATAGTCCATGAGGTTTGCACTTCATTTGCCACAGCCACTTTAAATAAACAAAAATAAAGATCGATGTAACCCATTTTATTCCATCTTCATCGAAAAAGCAGAAATTGAAAGTTCCATGCCAGAAAAAAAAAAAAAGTTTCTGCTAATTCAGAATATGAACTGCAGGGAAACCAAGGCATTTAAAAAAAAAAATAAATTAAAAAAAGGCTCACAGACAACTGCACTTGAAAAATTGAGGTCATTATATTTAATCACATAAAATGAAGATATAGCTGTAAAAACCTGAAATTCCTGGAAATTGTGTCCATGACTAACCACCATCAGAGGCTGCAGATCAATTATTAACCTATTGTCACTGAGCTTCCAGCCACCATAGGGTCACCAGACTATTTTTAAAAATCTGTTTTAGTTGTAAACTGTCTAGTTACTTTGTTTTCTTCCTACATTTCTTTCTGAAAATAACATAAATGACATCCTTTATATACTCAGCATAAATCAAGTTGTTATCCTAATAAAGAATCCTAAGAAAAATAAAACTCCTGAAGTTAAAATGGGTGTAAAAAGAGATACTTTCCTTGCTTTACCATCAAGGAAAGAGCAAAAAGTGTCACAATGTTTTCAAACATTCAAAAGCAAAAAATGTTCTTGTTTTAAACTAATGATAAATATATCTGAAGAGGAAAGTGTCCTTTGAAGTGACCACAGACAACATGGGTTCTAGATACCAGAAAAAGGAGACATCTTACATTGTAAGACTAAACAACCAGTTAGATGAGGGAGAGTGAAATAACTGTAGACAAAGTAGATCCTGAGCCAGGTCTGTGCTGATCTCTGTGTATAAAACGTTATGTACACACACACCCCAGATAGTCACGAAACAGAAATGAAGAGGTATCAGAACTTACAAATCAGAGAAGCATTTAGACATAACAGCAGCCCAAACAACTCAAACTTCTCCAATTATCTCCAAATTCAGAAACAAAACTACCAAGGGAGGACAAAAGAGTAGCATGTTGTGATTAATTCACCTTAGAAAATTTTTCTCCACTGTGAAAAGCTGCTGTTACCTTCAGGTGCCTAGAGGAGGGTCTCCGCTGGTAGAGGCATTCTGAGGATGAGAGAAATGGGATTTATTGCCAAACATCTGAAACCCATCATGCTTATACTTTCTGGCAGTTGAGACTCCTTATTCAAGGCTTTCCGCATTAGAGAGGGCTCACACACAACTTTCTTCACCATTCCCACCATCACACAGTGCACATTGTGAAGCCTGTCCAGACCTTTGCAGAAGCAGAACACCAGCTCAGTCAATCCAGTGCTTCCCAGCAAGCACCTGGCTCTCCGCTCACACAGCGTATGGGCATCCAAAGCCCACCCAACAGCTTCACTCATGAAGAGGACAGATGACCCTGGAAGAGGAACAACAGTAGACAGTCAGAGCCTGCAGCTGATGCTGTAGGATCTCCCCAGCCTGAAGGCTGGTGCCAGCACCACCACCTACCATCACGGTTGCCACTCACAGTAATTCTGAGCATGGCTGCACAGAGCTGATCAGCTGGCAGGAACTGGATATTATTGCAGATTGCTAAAATGCTTCATTTTATTTTATTAGGTAATGGCTAGGATTCTTGGAATTATGACCCATGACCCACTCCTGTCTGGCAAAAATATACCTACAGCAGTGGCTTAAATTATGTAATAGGAGCCATTAAAAAGAAGAAGAAGAAGAAGAAGAAAAAAAAAAATCAATATTTCCCTTTCTGAACACTCCTGCACTTCCTAGCTTTAGCATGTACCTCATCCTCTTTCCTACTGACTCACACAGCCCTAGCTGGAACTCTCAGGTGACCTATATCACATCCTGCGAGTCCTCTAGAAGGCTCTTATCATATTAAATTATTCCTCAGTTTTCCAGTCATTTGTGAGGAGAATTATCTCAGCCTCTACTGACAAAAAAAAAAAATCTTTAAAATCAGAACCTGCATGTATAAACTAGACCTATTAAACAAAGTAGTCAAGTTCAGAAATGGAAGAGAATTATTTCAGAAGAGGAATACTCAAGTGAAAAATATTACTTCGGCTCCCACTATGGGCATACTCTAAAGCAGATTTAAATCACTGGTGCCTTTTCCAGTTGGGTTCAGTGCACTTTGCATCAAATTCCATAAAATATCCCTTCAGGTGTTCTCATTAGAAGAGCATGAAAGAGTAAAAACAACCAGAAACACCAAGGCATATTTTTACAGTCTTGGGGTGCATTATGGATGATAAGGTGAAGCTGGTTAATTAAGATTTGAGCCAATCTTCATTTTCTCATCTCTGGTGTTGCTATTTAAGTAATTTCTGGGTCTCACAGTGCCTCAGCTAAAGTGCAGAATAGAACAAATAGAGCAAAAAAAGGCCTTTAGCTCTGCAGGAAGGACAAGGCAGAGCTGGGACATGGATTACTCCCCGCTCCTCCTGAGCCTGCACAGCCTTCTTCGGGCAAAGCTGCTCCCTACCAGGAGCAGGAGATTAGGATTTTCTTATTCTTAAATTATGCCGTTTCAAAAAGCTATTGTCTACTCAAAGCCAGCTTCAAGCCAGCATGAGATGAATGGGCTAGAGTACAGAGGGTCGTTGCCTTGGGAGGTGTTTGCCATCTTTCTCTCCACTGTTGCCTTTGCTATCAGAGCCAAAAGGTTCAGCTTGGGTTTGTATGTGTTTGAGAAATTTGCATTCATTTAACTTATTCAGTAAGACTGCTGTAAGAACCAAAAAGTAGTCTCTTTTCCTCCTTAATTAAAGGCAATGTGATTTTGTTTACTTCCATGATAAGCAATTCAGACGGTTCAAAACTGTTTATTTTGGGAATGCAGTTTCCAGGACATACTTATATTCCACTGAACTACGACAGGCAACATTTTATCACAGTAAGTAATTTCTGTGATACCATCAGAGGCAACACATTATCCAATTTAACACTTATTACTATAGAATAATATATTAATTTATCCTTTAATCTGAACAGCTACTTTATTAAAAAAATTCTTTGCACAAAGGATCAAATTAAATCTAATCCCTGACATGACATTCAGTAAAATGGACAAGGCCTAAAGCAACTTATATCCTCTTTCATCTCCAATATTATTACATATTGCAGGAAACCATGGAGGACTGGTTATCAGCTGGTAATCAGAACTGCCCCTACAAGCAGGCCACTTTCTGAATTTTAAACATTTCCTACCTCCTATTTGTGTACATATTAAAGGAATTTATACTCTACCTGTGCAGAAGATCTTAAGAAATCCTGTCCCTATGACTTGTACGTATTGGGTATATTAATTTGTTGCAGATAAATATTTAGGGCCGACTTTGAACTAAAGAGAATGGGAGGAAAAGAAGCCCTGTTAGTGTGAGAACTCTAAGGTGTTGCTCATGAAGATATGCAGGGCTGGAGATAAATCAAGATCTTCAGCAAAGAGGCAAGAAATTCTCTAAGAGTAGCTATTTAAGGATCAGAGGAAAGGGATGTTTTGAAGTAAAGAGGACGGTTTATTCCTCTATGAAGTATAAAAATAATTGGTTTTGCTGGAGGAAGGGAGGTAATTTTCCAGCTTTGTAATGCACAGTGGATACAATAATGCCATGTCTTTATTAAAGCAACTCCCCATACATAAATTAAGAAATCTTCTTTTAAAAATAAACCCATTTAAGATATTAAGGCCACCAAACATCCAGAGAACAGTATCATCATCCTCAAATTTGAGAGGCTTAGGCCTAGCTATGACATATCAGTCTCTTTATATTTATATGGTGATGAAAATGATGCTAAAGAGGAAATTTGTCTTGTTTTCTTGGGTTGTTTTCTACCTGTCTTTGTACGTTTGCATACTACTATATATTTGAGATTGAAGGGTTGGGCATTACGTGTCTCTGCCTTTACAGAGATAAGGCACCAACAGACACAAGAAATCACGGTGACAGAAATGCTAACACAAATATGTGAAATTGGTACCTTGTTCTCCAAGTGCTGATTTAATAGTTCCTTCAATTCAATTTACACAGTTGGCTTTGCTAAATGATCAGTGCCTTTAAACCTGAGAAACTAATTATGAGCATGGATGGCCAGATAAGATTGAGATTAGATAGGACTTAATGAGTACTTTTATTTTTCCTAGGTTTGACTGTCACATAAGACATTTCATTGAAAAAAAAAGAAAATCAGATTTACTTAAGCAGAAATCAAGAGGTAGAGTTAACAGTTTTTTACTAAAAAATCCAAAACAAACAAACAAAAGTTTCTGGCAATTTGTGACCTCCTTCATACTTAAAACTACCTTGGCCAATCAGAGTAAGAGGACCAAGAGATTTTCAGAAAGATCATTTTGGGGAAAGCTTTAAACCACTATTATTTAGGCTTGTCCCTTTACAATTCAAACCATCTACTTTGTGTAGATCTTGTATGTCTTGGGTGATATTCAGGGCACCTTTGCTGTGTTTAGTTTTATCACATATAGAGATGTATGTGTAACACTGAGGGTCACATAGACCTTCCAGCTGTTTTCATTCAAAACTCCCTACAGCCACAGTAGCTTCACTACCTAAAGGAACAGGCAGTGATGAAACAGTTTACACTCACAAATAATCTTTTGTCATCAGGATGAAAGGTAGTAATTTCTTGATTTAGTTGATTAAATCAATATGTTCAAGATATCCCAGTTAGCAAGGGAAAAATTCTATCTTCCTCATTGCTCCATACCTAAAAGGCTGTTAAAGACCTTGTAAATGCATTTAGATTTTAAAAAGAAAGTATCACAAAACTTTGCTGTATTTTTGCTGATTAATAAGTATAAATGCCTTCTTCATTGTCAAAAACTAAATAAGTTAGGCTTCCCAGCACAGCAAACCAAGAACCTTCTCCAAGGACCAGGTCTTCCAGGAGAGCATCATGTTGGTACCAAGACACACAAAGCAAACAACAGGGATTAAAAGCAGAATGGTCCTTTTTTCCTGTTCACTTAGGCTAAAATGTGTTACAAGATACTGAAATCTGTTTCTAAAACATGGGAAGACACAGTGACAGTTCAACTTCCCAACCACAGACCATCCAGGTAATCTAACAATCAGTTAGGATGTACTTTGCAGAAGTACTTTGGCACTAAATTTCATGATGGTGCAGGGGCAGAAATAACCCATTTTGGTCAAAACCACTGTTATGAGCTACTTCCAGCAGGCTCTGAACCAGGACACCTTGTCCTTGTGGCTCAGGACAGCTGGTGGCTTTTCCTCTTTCCCTCACTCTCTACTGACACCAGCTTGCATGGAGAAGCTACCACTAACCTTGCAGGAGCTCCTGTCCTTGGTGGCTTCCTCCCCTTTCTCCTGGCCCAGACTTCAGCTTCACCCCACACACTCCTTGGACTCAAGAAGGCCCTCAAGGTTTTAGCAACCCTACCTGGTTGGGTGACATGGGCAACAAATGCCCCACTAAAATAACATCTCATAGCTACAAGTCTGAAGTTGATGGCAGATCTAGATGTTGATTTTTAAAAGAAACACATTCTAACAAAACTACTGTTTAGCTACCCAGCATATTTTAACTAACACCCCCTTCCCTCCAGATTTTATGTATTTTTAATGAAAGTCTAATTACTATCCAAATAGAGTTTGAAGCACTGTATGAGGAAAAATAAACATAATTTAGAAAGTCAGAAAATATTCATTAATTATTTTTCCAGCATAATAAAAGTGTATAAATTAAGAATCCATGTAAATATATGTTAAACTACCTAAATATATACAGACGTAGCAGGCACATAATCCTCATGGCTGGAAAAAGGAAATGCTCAATTACACCAGCCAATGTGAATTAACCTTTATTTAGAAAAATACTTAGGAAGCACAAATGCAAAACAAGATGAAAATAAATTCCTTAAATCAAGGTTTCCAACTTAAGAATTTAAATCATTATTAGTATCAGCAATATAAGTGACTCTGATCTAAGTCAATCCCCTTGATGCGAAACTAGCCCCCATTCTGCTTGTCATCATTATTGTCCTCAGAGCACCCCGATGAAAATGTCATTTGTAAACGTGCACATGTGGATATTTCTTTACGAACACACTTTGCTCTACATGCTTGCAATTCATTTATGACAAGAAAAGCGTTAACTACACCTACGACACAACCCTATTTACCAAAAAATATTATTAAATGGGAATTTTATTTTGCAAGGCACAATACTTCCCGTTGTTTCATAGCATTCTTACAGGGCAATTCAGAATTTACAGAGGTTCAGATCACCAACAGACCTGCCAGTCACAGAGCCACAAAAACGTTAGACCTGCCATTTGGCATCCAGCATCCTTCAAAGAAGGCGACAAAACCTTAAATGCCTCCACAACCCATTTCACCAGCTGAAGATGACAATAGGCAAAAGACTCTTTGAACTTGCCTTTTTAACCGACCTTCCTGAAGGTGTGTCACACTCATGTCTTCATTCATTCATCCCTCTGTCTGTAGTTATGACAGAGGGAGGCTGTGGTCCCAAAGACCACATTTCTACAGGCAGGCTTTGCAAAGGGAGATGCCCAGGAATAAGGGTGGAAACCCAGGCCTCAGCTTAAATGAGCTCCTGAGGGGTGGGTGAGAGTCCCAGGTGGGGCTGGTCAGGGCAACAAAGTTAGTGCACTCCAGGCCCTGCCAAGTAGGTTGCATCAGGGAGTAATGTACCAATTAGACATCAGAGAGTCCACTCAATGGAGCTCTTCTGAGATACACATCTGTAGAAACCAGGTTCCATTAAGCTCACACAATGATTTGCTGACGTCCTCACCACAGAAGAAATTAAAATCTCATCCTTTGTATCTACCATTGCTTGCAGTTAATCAGCCACCTAGGTTGTCTGCTCTGCCTGAATTAAACAAAGAAATCCATCTCCACTAGGGTCTTAAAGCCTTCCTCCTACCTCTTTCTCATTTACTGCCATAAGACACCAGCTTCTTGTTAGTAACCAGCAATAATTCTGCTTTAATATCCAGGCCATGCTTTGATAGTACTGTTTTTTTCCTAAACTTTTCTTCTTGAAGTTTGCGTCACCTTGGGTCCCAACTACTGCAGCAGTTTTCCCCCCTTCTTCCCATGCATTCAGACTTCCTAATTCAATGACCATTTTTATGGCCCATGATCTTGACCATGATAACCCAATCTGTGCTCTTGTCCCCTTTCACAAGTATGCCTGTTTCAGGGTCCTTTCCAGCACCACCACATGCGTATCAAGTATCTTACTGTTCCCGTGCAGCAGCAATGAGTTGTCTACAGTCATCTCATGATCCCAGCTTCTTAACTGTTTCTTATCTCTCTCATCACATGAAATACTCTGGAAGAGACCCCTGTTCACTGGTGCAAATTGATGTGTGTTCTCTTCCAAATCCCTCGTTAATACCTGTCTTCATCTGGGATACCTGCACAGAAGGAAAGAGCAGCTAGGTGAGGCTGCTGCTGTAGTGAGATCAGTGCTGCCAAACCAAACGGTAACATTCCTTTGTTTTCTCTTCGTGTCCGTGGCTGCTTTTCTGTCCTACATTTAAACTACAAACAATCTGCAGTGAGTCTTCTCTTTGTCCTGCAGTAGTTCACCAAGGGCATGAACTACTGAGCTATGATTAAAGGCACCAACAAGGTGCATAACAACAATAATAATGCAACAGAAGAGAAGAAGCGAAGACACTATGACTTCATCTCTATCTAAACCTGGAACAGTTTGTTAATGGAATTAGGAAGCTTCCTTTATGCAATTATCACTGAGTACGTCAGCCGAAGCCTAACTCACAGTGTGTATCTTTCACTGTGATAATACAGTATTTTAAAGCTACACGAAATACACTATTTAGATAAGCTGAGCTGGAATTTATGACTCTCCATTTGTGACCAGCTCCAGAGAACTAGTGTGCATTTTCAGTTCAGGCTAGGGAAGCGAAGGACTCAATTTAAAAGCCAAGTCCAAGTTCTTAAAAGCAAGGAGAGAGCTCAGGTACAAAACATTTTCACACTTTCCCCCCCCCCCCCCCCCCCCCCCCAGCTTATCCCAAAGAACAAACCCAAAGATTTTTAAAACTCCCAGGATTCCTCCTTTTTCTGAATGAGAAGCTGAAAGTTCATTCTTATTCTGCTCCATTACCTTGTTTTCTACAGAGAGCATACATTTTTAATTTATTAATTAAAAAAAAAAAAATAATAATCTCATATCAATGCAAAGGAAAGCAGCATAACAAGATTTCCCAAACCATGTTGAGTCTTGGATAAAGCATGCAGCGAGACCAGGAATTCATCTCAAGATGCTTGTTTCTGACCTCCTGTTTTATCCACTGTACCACTCTTTTATCTACAGCTAGAACTGTGCAAGTTCTTTTATTAGAAAACAATCATGTTGTTTTCTAATTACAGAAAGAAATTGTTTTCTGGAACAATGGAATATTTACAGCAAATATGTCCCTCTCTCAAAATTAAGCCCTGAAGTTATACACATATGGAGCACATAAGTACTTGTAAACAGAAGCTACCTCACATAATATTAAATTGCTTTGCCCTTCTTGGTACCCTGAGTAAGTCTGAATCAACAGCATGACAGGAGCAATACCTCAAATGCCACATTTCTGAATCATAGCAGGCCCTAGCATCAATTCCATTGAGTCTGGACATCTGAATTTCCTTTCATGGAAGTAAACCAATCCAGATCCAGGTGTTCAATCTGGAGAAATGCCCAGATCCCCCTTCGGAGTGCCTGATCTCCCTTTAAAGTGCCATTCCCTTTGCCATTCACCTCATCCCACACCATCCTGTGTAACCTGCGGTCATCAGCATACCAGTCGCTTCATGTCTAGTCAACGCACCCTCATTAGCAACTGTTCCTCTGCAGCACTAATCACAACTTCAGCAGTTCCAGGGCCCTGGAAAAATCAGGATGCTTGCTTCACTTTCTTGAAGGGGCAGACCGTGAGCTGCACGTAGTCACGAACTTCAGGCATGCTGCTACAGCAAGAAGGCACGCTGTTATGTTTTCTCTGACACATCGAGGCTTCTCCCATGTGAAAGATGTGAGTGGGCTTTAACCTGAGTATACAGGTTTCAGTGAGGTGTGCTGAGATCACACGGTCAGATCTTGTCTGGTTTCATAGCAATCCCATTTGTTCAAAACAGTCAACCTGAGCAACAGCCTTTTAAATTATTCAGTTAGATACCAGCTGTTTTTATTTAGCTTTCAGAGACACAGTCACAGTTTGTACCCAGCTTGGTGCTATTTCTGAGGCAGACAATGTGCAGAGATACCTTCATCCAAGAGCCTTGGACTAAGCTCAGGATGATAATGTAGCATGGGTACATCTCAGATACATCTTAAATTAGATTTCTTTTCATTCTACTGCCATGCATTAGGCAATGTGCCTTTTGCAAGGGAAGGAGATGAATACTCAGAAGAAAAAGAGGGTCAGGAGAGATACAACGTTCTGGGCCCACTGGGAAATTTCATCTCTAACATAATAGTAGCAAAACTGCTTTTGAAGAAGGTTAGGAAGACATTTGGAAAGAAGCAAGGTCAGGAAAAGCCATGTAAACTGGAGACTGGGCTGGGGGAAGCCCAGGGAGAAACTGAGAGAATTACAGAGAGAACAAAAAAGAAAAGATAAGAAGGACCAATGTTTTCCTTTTTTTTTCTTCCAAGTCTACATAACAAGGGCACTGCCAACACAACAAAGTATAGCTTTGCCGGTAGAACACACATTTGGTCTAGTATTTTGCTGGCATAACACTGTCAAACAGGACTTAAAGTCCATAGCTACCTGGCTGATGCCAGGTCTAAGTTTCTACTTCTACCTAATTCCCATCATTTTGAAAGACTCCTTGCAACCAACCAGCCAGCCTTACTCCTTTTTCAGCAAGCCCTTTCCCTCCTGCTGTTCAAATAAGCCCATGCTGCTTATGTTAAGGATGGGACACACAGGGGTGCATGAAGAGACTGGTTAGCATTTCTTAGCTGTCAACAGATGGCATCAAGGCCAGGTTACGGACAGCTAACCTCCTCTGTCACAAACCAACGAGCGTCATCCCACCAGCAGCCACTGTTCTATTGTCATTTGCTTCAGATAAACTCACTTAGAAGGAAAGAAGTAACATCTGGAGTTTGGGGATACGCTTCTGCCATGCAGGAGAATTAAGCTTTGCTTGCAAAAAGACATGGAGGGGCTAGTACAGGGGGAGAAAGGATACTAGGAGTTAGTATATTGGTAGGAAAAAAGGCATAGGAAGTGACTGAGAACAGTATAATCTAGCCAAAGCTGTAGTACTAGGAAGTGTTGCATAGCCGCGTCTATGAGTTATGCCTACCTCACATGCCAGGAGATTTAATTCTGTTGGTGGTCTATAGGTTGGCTACTATCGGTTCCGTGTGTGCCACTCCTTGCCTTGAGATATTTATTTACAGTGCACAAAAACAAGCAGTCACTGGCCAGGTAGTTTCAAAGGGCTGAATAAG
Source organism: Eurystomus gularis (assembly GCA_013400335.1). Classification (NCBI taxonomy): domain Eukaryota; kingdom Metazoa; phylum Chordata; class Aves; order Coraciiformes; family Coraciidae; genus Eurystomus; species Eurystomus gularis. The sequence goes on along the minus strand of VZZY01011043.1, from coordinate 6,031 downwards.
TCACTTTTTGTGCCACGATATACCCATCCTGGAGACAACCACGTTTGTTTTCCTCTTTTGGGTGACAGAAATCATAGCTGATGTTTAGAGCTCACTCGAGGACCCTGGAGAGGAGAGGCTGAAATGGTGGGAGGTGCATAATCACTTCTGAACTCTGGCATATCAAGATGATCATAACATGTGTAAACCCAGGAGGTCACATTGTAATACCTTGTTAATGTCTTCAAAGCTTTTCAGAGACCTTTATGGAGTTACTCTACATGAAAAATTAACCCTAATACATACATTCAGAAGTAGATCCAATACACAGAATAAGGAGCCCTTGAGAGGAGGGTTAAACTCTAATATGCTGTGTTTTCCACTTGCTTGTGGAAGCAGATGTGACACCAGAGGAGCACTCACATGGCTGCTACTGTGTCATGTATCAGGTAAGTGGATGTCATGGCAGCTAACGGGGAGGCTGGGGAGGCCTCCAGCTCAGGACTGTCCTTTCCGCCCAGCCAAGTGCTTTCTGCTGGACATGTAACGCAGGAGTATAAAGCCTGCAAATGTGGTCAGCACTGCTGGGTGCCCGGGAAACCCTACTTTGGTGTTGGAAATGAAAATACAACGCAGTCTATGCATGCAGTCACGTCACACACCACTTTACGAGGAAGGCAAGGAAATGAAATGATACACAGGGGAGGCAAACCTGATTACTGAAAATTATATATACACTCTCGAGGTGAACCGTCTTCATCTAATTTGCAGGTAAATTAATGATTTACAAAGATACATGGTCTATTAAAAAGAAACTTTAGTGACAGACATATGCGGCCTATTATGATTATTTTTTTCATTTAAGTCTTCTAGTTCAATTCTTTTCTGTATCTCTGTGCACCATGAGATGAGCTGATGGAGAAACAGCAGAAAGCTATAAAAATGAGTGCTTAAGAAAAGACAACATTGTCAGAGTATAAGAATGGACAAAATTACACCAAAGTTAAGATACAAAATAGAAACTTCATTTTTTTTTCTCTTCACACACAAATTAATTCACTCAGCACTACCACACGACATTGTGGAGGCCACAAGCAAGACCAGGCTGTCATGGAGGACAGAATAAATGAATGGAGCAGGATTCACGGGTGGCAATGACCACGAGCGGCTGTAGAAGTCTCTAAAACTGCCGATTACCAGAGTGAAGGCCCAGCAGAGAAGGAGCAATTTTGGTGTTGCCCTGTTCTCTTCAGGTTGCAGCTTCCAGGAGCGGGGCTGGGGCCACTCACACCGGCTGGGGCAGAGGCCCCGGCAGCGCTGGCAGGGCAGTGGGAGGAAGCAACAGCCACAGCAATCTCGAGTCGGAGATTTCACCATGCTGTGGAAATGTGCCTCTTTAAAGGCACCCGCCACGCTGGCCCACGTCCAAGAGAGGATCCGCTGTTAGGCAAACCTACAGTCAGACACCGGTTGTGATTCCTAAAATCTAGTTGTGTTTAAACACTCATTAAAAAAAAAATAGTTGAAATAAATTTGCTAGCTTTCACATTTGCTTAAAGAGCTACTACTTTTCCTTTCAAAATGATTCTATTACAAATGCGGGCTGTAAAAACGAAGGAGCACATTTGGTGCTATGTGTTTGTATGCCTTAGGTCTGGGTACTTCCGCTAGTGACACCCTTCCCTTGCTCCATATTGCAGGCAGCAAGGAACATAGGAATATTTCCTGTTTATATATACACGCACATATGTAATGTTGTGCGAAAAAAAAAAAAAAAAGTATGTATATTTTAGCCAGACTTCCACTTGAGCTATCTGGAGGCAACTACTTGTGTCACCAGAGAATCCCCAGAGAAAAGATCCGTTTGGCAACACTGGAGTTTATTAGACTTGAGAACAAAAACAACGTACGCAGGAAACCATAAAACCCTTCCACTTAACCGTAGCCAACGGCGAACAACGGGCCTGGAGCCGCAAGTGGCCGCAGTCTCAAGCTGTCACCCGTCCCATCACCACCCCTGCCCCTTTCCCTCCCTGGCTTGTGACCTGTGCGCAGTCCCAAGAGCAAGTTTCTCGCTAACCACGGCACCCGGGCGCTGCAACGTGCCCAAGCCGAGAGGGTTTGGGCGGACACCCCCCGGGCAGGGTGCCCGCCCCCCGGGAGGCGAGTCCCGGGAATGCGCCGAGGCCGCCGGCTGCGCCCCGGGACTTGCAAACGGCCTTGGGAAGGAAAAGCGCTGGATGCAAAGAGGCCAAACGAGGAAGCCTCCCAGCAACGGGTGGCGGGGAGCTGCGGATCAGGGGGTGGTTTGCATGGCAAAGACAACCCAGGAATTCCCGGGGCTGAGGCGGGGCAAACATTACCCTCCTGTGCCGGTGGCTTTGCCAAACAGCCGGTACCGCGTCTCTTTCCGCTTGCTGCTCCTTTTTCATGGAAAAGAGTGTATGGCTCAAAGCCAGCTGTGAATTAACAGCTAAGTGAAACCATTATGTCAGTGGGATGCTTTAGTCGGGTTACAAAACGCTGTTCGAGGTACGCTGCTGCGGATCCGGAGGCAGGAGGGGAATGCAGGCGGGTACCTGGGAGGCCGAAAGCCAAGAGGGTCACCGGCCCCGGCCCCGGCCGGGCCGCCCGCCACCCCGGAGGCCAGCGGGGATGCGGGGGCAAGGACACTCCCCTCCTCCTCCACCCCCCGGGCCCCCGCCCCGCGCATTCACACGGCTA
>VZZY01011042.1:0-12936 GCA_013400335.1 Eurystomus gularis | reverse complement strand
GAAGAAATTTAGAGAGAAAATATCTCAGATGATTATGTTGTCCCCAAGTAGATTTCACATTTGCTTTTTATCAGTTACCAGGCATGTCACATGATTTCTCAAAGATAACAGAATGGCCTCACAATTACAAAGAGCAGCTCCCTCAACATGATCAGATGCATACTATCCTGTTGTATTGAACTGCATACACTCAGCTTAACCAACCTGTCCTTTTTAAATCCCCCTCTACTAAGGTTAATGTATCTCTTTCTTAAATTTCCCTGTGAGGAATAAAGACCTGGGAGGCATAAGAGCACAGCTTGCCTGTAAAGGCTGGAGATGGAGAAAGATGGAGAAAGTCTTAGGTCTGTTAGTTGTTTCTATGGTCCTCATCATTAGGTCATTCACTCCTGTCAGCAGCAGCTCCACATTTTTCCTGGTCTTCATTTAGTTGCCAGTGTACCTGTAGAAACTCTTTGCCTTTTACATCTCTGAAAATTTTCAACTCTATCAACACGGAATCTAATCCATTCGTACCCAAGAATTCAATACTGATCCTTGAGAAACTGTCCCTATTTCCACATTTACTCCCACTGTATACACTTGCTTTTTCTATTAGCATTTAGGAGAACAACTTAGCAAAGAGGAAAACACTTTCTCCCTGTCATCTTGATTTTTATCCCACTTTTCATGACAAGCAAGGCAAAGCTTTCCATAAAGAGCAATATTTTTAATTACTTTTAAAATTTCATATTGTTCTCATTGAAATATAAATAGAACTTGCATGTTTAGGTTTTGTTTTTGTTTTTGTTTTTGTTCTTTTCATCAGAGATAAGAATCCTTTCCAAATGAGATCAGTGTCCAAATTTCTCCAGAAGAGGAAACTAAGGCATTGAACAGCAAAGTCAGATTACATTTAGATACCTAGAATGTTGTGAAGGGTTAGTTTATGGGTTGCTATCAAACATAACAGTCTGGATCTAATGTTCAGCTCAGGACAAACTGACTGAAAGGATCTAGGAGGGTGTATCACAAAGTTCACAGAAGCCAACCCTGACTCTTTACAGTTTCCTAAGTTTTTCCTCCTGAACAGTGCTGGAGAAAGAGCACTGAGCTAGAGAAGCTTTTATTCAACTCAGAATAGAAATCGTGAAGAGTCAGCCTCTTCCACATCACTATTTTACACCAGTAGACCTCCAAAACCAAAGCCAATTCTCCCTGATCCATGTGTTACACTTTGCTAAAAGATAGCCTTGTCAGCTCCAAANCATGTTTTTCAAACTACACACACACTCCACATATTTTGATGCCTGTTCTTTTTTTATGATCTTGGCTTGTATCTCTGGAAGAGGTCAGAGTCTCCCCAGGGAGGCCATCCTCACAGTTTGAGAAATGCCACTTTCTATATCTTCTTGTCTTATGTTCTGCTTGACTTTAGAACCAGGAATCTGCTAACAGATGTTCATAATAAAAGCTGTCTCCCTGATTACCACAGGGGTCATTCTTATTATGAAAGGGTTTCGTATGTTCTTGGAAGCAGGCAGGATACCGTTCATCTATGACAATGAAAAAACACAGGTAAGATGAACAGAAAGGACACAGGAAACAAGTGGGAGAAAAACCTCTTTCAAATAGGGAGCGAGACAATCAAAAGTAAAGGTCATACTACGTAAAAGAAACATGTGAAAATGCACTGTTGACTTAAGGAAAAAAAATAATCAGAATTTTTGTTTACACAACAGTTGAGAATTTCTTCTATCTCAGGAAAGTTTTTGACAATACGGTCAAAGATTATTTTTTAGCAGCAAATTATTTTTAAAGCCAAAGTACAGCCCTCCTATATCTCTCTTGTTAAATTATTTTACACACACAAACATTACAGTTGACTTCATTGGGATTACATATCATTCACCTGATACTGCTTGTTGTAAAGCGTTGCTTTTCTTTTACCTCCTGAAACTGATTTACATAAACAAAGTATACTGGTGAGAAGTGCTGTGATAATTATTTGGCTTTCACTAATTTTTCAGGGTTGAAGGGTTTTTTGTGGGGGTGGAGTGTAATAGCAAGTAGCTTGTAATAGATTATTTGTAAAATCAAGCAGCAAGAAACTTGCAGCATCTCAAATGAGAAAGCATCCAGATAGGAAGTTGAGTGGATACTATACCACTACTAATCTAGATGGGACTTGCTTCATCTGGTTTCTGCCACTGAAGAGGTAGTCACCTCTTCTACATTAGTCTTCAAGCCTCTCTACAGCCAGGAGAGAGAGAAGATCAACTCCAGAGAGTAATTCAGTCCATCCTCAGAGAACTCTTTAAGATACCAGTGATGACTTTCCTTTGTAGCTCTCTTTCTACCTCAACAGAGACTAAATCAATCCCAGCCTCTGAGGTCCATGTTATCAGCCACAGCCCCTGGCTAGTCATGTTCTTCATGCATTTGGATGATAAGGCATGTCCTCCTCTTCATTTTAAACTTCTAATTTGGTTTCTAGAAGACTGTTTTATTTCCAACAGAGTTCAAAAGGTCAAGAATATGTAACATCTAATGCCTAAAGCCAATAGAGGATTTTTCTCTGCACAGCACCCAGCAGTGGGCAATGCTATCCCTCAGCATGGGGTAAGTTACACTAGGAGTTAATAGACACAAAGTTCTAAATCTGCTGCCTTTGCTCCCAGGATTCCAGCATGCACCAGCTATAGGGTCCTAGCAGCAACACAATGGAAAACAAGAAAGCGTTGACAGTATCAGCATCACTTCACACACTCTTCTTGCCTTCCTCCTATTTCCAGTCATCTTTTCAAACAGCAACAACAAAAGAAGTTATATAGCAAAGATACAGAAAAAATTGCAGCAGGTGGTACTCGGCCACCTGTGCCAGCCTAAACCATCTGCCACATCACTGGGAGGAAGGAAGGGAGCTGAATAACAGCTTAGACACAGACCAAAGAAAATGCAGAGGCTCTGGCTTAAATACTTGAGAACAGGGATTGATTCTTCCCTGTGTCAAATCCCTATACTGTTCTAGTTGTACATCAAACCCCTCTCTCACAATCCTTTATGCCTGCCCTAGTAAAGATACAGGAGCAGTTCAAAATGGGATTAGTATAAATGAGAATTAGCCCATAAGACTGAAGTGGAAGTGGATTATTATTATAATCAGTCCCTTGATTAATGATCAGTCAGTGTCTCATGCCTTATAATTACAGGAAGGAATCCTTGCTTCTGTTATAAAAGAGCAGTATCCCTTCTGTGAATTTGTACTGGGGACAAAATGCACAGGCCTGATGATGGGAACAGTATAAAGATAAAAGATGCAGTCCGTGTTCCTAGTAGACTAATGTCTTTCTGAACTTAATCTGACAGCCTTCCAAGGCAATATTATGAACTCCCCATTGTAAAAAATCAGTAGCCTTTTCTTAACTCTGGGAACGTACAAGTATAAAGCTGAGACAGATCCTGAAATTAATTTGTAATACAAAAGACAAACAGCAGCAACAACATTAAGACTGTTGAAATCAGTGTGTATTTATCTGGTTACTCCTCCCCCTGTTTAAGATAATTTATTTACATCTAAACAAAAATAAGCAAGAAGAAGGAGAATAGTCATGACAGGTGATGTTTGCTGGAAGACACAGGTATGATTTTCACTTTGGTGACAAATAGCAGCACTACTTCTTAGCTGCTAATTTCCAGGGTTTTCTGGGGGTCACTGTACACTTTGGAAATGGAGGAGATAAACTCACCTAGGTAAGTCAAACGACAGGGAGCACCTCAAGACCTTGCATATGGGCAACTTTGGCTGAAAACTTTCTGAAACAGCTTCTGTCTCTTGCCCTTCCCCTACACTTATGTCCTTACATTAGACCTTAGCTCAGTATTCTTTCTGAAACCTACTGTATTTGAATGGAAAGAGATGGATTCTTTCACACTGGTTAATCCATCTTTGATCTCTGACTACTGGAAAGACTTTATGAACCTTTAAACTTCTGAATGTAATGACTGAATTAATTACTTTCATTTCTTAATCTGAGTTACTACATCAGGTTAACTCAAGATGACGTTAGCCTCATCTTCTTTCAGATGACTCTAAGACTTTGAACTGGTATGTCTAAATCTTCACTCTTTTTGAAAATAACCAGTTTGTGAGGTTAGTTTGATTACTGACTTCTTAAAATCATTATGCGACACACTCTGTTTTCATAATTTGTGAATTCATGACAGTTCCCACATGTGGTCTTAAAGAATAAGGTTCCACTTCTCTTTTGAGCTATGATACTTCTTCCCGTCATGTCTGGTATTGCTCACAGTCTCAGATCATGCAGGATTTAGCCTCCTAAAGTGCAGGTGCAGATGTTCCTTCACACCCTGAACACTGATGTATTGCTATTGCACTGCCACAGTCACTAAATACAGAGCATTTTGTATAAACTTGCTGTTCTATATTCACATGCTGCTCTGCTCCACAGCTGGCTCAGAATGTAAGATTGAACCACATCATCCTGGTAGAAAAAAATAAGTTAAGAGAAAGAAATAAAGACAAAAAAGACAAATGAGACAACTTCCAATAAAATAACCTAGGACTTCAAAAAATAACATCACATTGTGACCTTTCTTTTTCACTAAGCAGCTACTGAATAAACTGCACTGGCACTCGGACCTTCTCTCCAGAAGTAGCTTCTTTGTGCTGATGTTCCCAATGTTCCCACATTAATTGCCCTTCCATCTTCGGGTTTATTTGCCACTTTGCTACAACTCTGCTTTTGTTAACTTTATTAATCCTGCTGGTCCAAAGATGATTTCTCACATGAAGTAATGAAAATATGCAGTCCTTCATCTGGGAGATGATATCTACTTTTCATTCACTCCAAAATATGGATGAAATCACCATATCAATTCTCCACAATGGTAGTAAAATGCTTCGGTGCTACACTCCCCAACTCAGAGGATTGTCTTTTTCTTTCATATTAATGTTAATGGTTTCTCTCTTAGGGAGAAACACCTTAGTAATTTTCTTCTAAATGCAGGCACTGAAGCAATCTTCATTGTTAACTACCTCTAAAACCCCCAACAGAATTTGGTTTATCGTGCACGGTATAATATTTTTCCCCTCTCCTCATTGGTATGCGAGAAAGAATAAAGCCAATTTTCACCTTTTATCACAAATGCATCATAAATGGTAAAAGGAAAGAATTAATAGCTTGGTAATTACATTTCAGTAAACAGCAGAGGGAAAAAAGAAGACATCAAGCCAGTGGTGAAGAGGCAATGACTGCAGCTGCAAGCAAGGGCTCGCCAGGGATTCGAAAAAGCTCTTGTCAGCTTACATGGGCATTGCAGAATTGCCATCTTCCCCGGTGAGGCTCGTGCAGCCTTGCAAAAGTGAAGCAGGAGGCTGTGGAGTCAGACAACTCATTGCTCTGATAAATAACTGCAAATGATATTCTGGCTTGCATATATATTCTTTCATGATGACTTCCATAACAAGTGTGCTTAACTTGAAAATTCCACAACACAGGTATTTCTCTTCCCTCTCCTGTGCCCTACCCACCATCAGAGACATAATTTGAGCTAAGAATCTGAAGGCGGGGGGGTGGGGGTGGGGCAGGCAAAAGAAGTAAAAACAACCTGCACGGTGGCTATTTTAGATTTTTGTAGCGTTTAGTAAATTGTGTGCTCATTTCTGCCACTGAAATTTAGCTTAGTGTTTATCTTAGGGTTGTGCTCCCTGGGGAACTACATAAATCATCACCAACAGGAATGTGAAATAGCTGTGTTATAGCTGCTCTGATTCTGTATAGCTTACAATGTTAAAATCTGGTATGACTCTGTGACACAAAAGGACTAAGTTGTCGTGTTCCTGTGACTTCCAGCATGAAGAATATCCCACTGTTCTTTTTTCTTTGCATTTGCACAAATATTTCTGCTGCAAGTGAAATGGATAGGTAGCATTATGTGCACGGTGATAGGTGCTGGATTTGCACCTGTATCTAAAGTCCTGCAATACCGCTCTCAGTTACCTTCTGGGGACTTGTGGGAACAGAACCTTAGCTACAACATCAAGAACATGTGTCATCTCCACTGTGAGTAGCTCACAAAATGTCTCTAAGATACCTTCATACAAAACGCGGTGATCCCACACTAAGAGATGTTCAGTGGGACCAATTAATTTCTAACAATTCAAACAAATGTCTAACATTTTAGGAAGCTGATCATCACTACATGCATTCAACATACAGTGAATATTTCGTCCAGAGCCATTACAACATTATTGAGACACCAGAGTAAATCAGGAATAGTTTAATTGAAGGTAATTCACTTCTGGTCAGATAATGACCCTCATTTTCAGATCCATAGCCTCTGTGTCTGCCTATAAAGCACAGGAATAATTATCATTTCTTTAGGAAAAAGCTCTGAGTACAAAGAGAGAGCTCCAAAATTGCAAGTCTTGAGGTATCTAGGTTAGATCAATAGATCATGAAAGATGCTAAGTAGTTTCTGAGGTATGCCAAGACTGCTCAACACAAAGACACAACTCATCTGCAGTTCTGAGTGTTAGCGGAGTCTGACTTCTCCAGCTTGCTTCAAGCTGTTAGTCAGGTAATGCAAGCAAGAGAAGATCTAATTTCTTACTCAGGCACAATCAACACAACTACTGGTAAGCTTTTGGGTTTTTTTTGTCTTTTTAAACAAAAAGATTGTTTGGTGGCATGGTTTGTTTCACTTTATCCTGCTCTTACGATAATGACATAGAACTCCCATGGAAACAATTTATTCTCCTCTGCCATTAGGCACAAAATAAAATCAGACACAAATATGTATGCAAGCTATGCAAGCTTTCTACTGTTGAAGTTAGAAAAATACATATCTGAAATATATCTAGTTTAAATAAATAATAATAATAAAAACAACAAAAAACCCAGAAAATGTTCCATATTGTCACTAATCATTTTCTTGAATTTCTACTTTGTTGTTAATTCCCTCTTTTAAAATTCTGGGTAGATGCAATAACATGCCTGAGATTATAAAGGAGAGGTGACAAGCAATGGAATTCAAAATGTACTGAGGTTTAGTTTTTCTGGTTTTTTGGTTGGTCGGTGTTGGCGGTTTTTGGTTTTTTTTTTAGGTTGGGCTTCTGCATTTTTTCCAGGTTCTGGGGCAAAACTATTGGAACTGCAGCTGTGAAATATGTCTTTTGATTTTAGGCTACTCCTCCTGCCAGTGTGACCTAAAATTAACATCTTTAGAAAGCCTCTTGCAGCCAAATATCTTATGCAGTTTTGCAAGTCAAACATTTGGATGATTCAGGTAAGACTATGTAACTTTTTGCTCTCTTCTGTTTTTTTTGTCTGGAGGCACCATCACTCAATTTATTGGTAGAGTATCCAGCAGCTACAGACTAGGTTAAAAGACACATAATTTTTGAAAATTATGGTTCTTTGGGATCAACCCCCTTTTCCTGAGAAGCTTAAACGCCTCCCCACTCTGCAAACGACTCCTCGTCATTTGTTATTGTCAGGTCAAACGGCACCAGGCAGTGCCGTTACACGTTTGTTTTCTCAGCATGCAAACCAATTTTTTAGTCCTGGAAACACCTTTTTGATGTGAATTTTGTGAAAATTGATGCAGGTACAAAACAGTTTTCTCTCCTCTGAAGTCCTTGGTTTGTGTTGAGCTGCTTGGTAACAAGTAGCTTTTGATAGACAAACCTCTGTAAAACGGAATTCCTGGTGAGATTATCTAGGACAGCTGCACATATATAAATAAATCAGGACACAGTTACAGCATGACCAACATCTGCTGAAAGTAACTTCAAAGGGCTGCAGTGCCATTCAATATTGGAAAGAAAGAGTACACAATACAGTTTGTAATGTTAGAAGAAAAGGCAAACTTACTCAGCCACAGTCTTGTGGAGGACCTGGATGAAGTTTAATCACTTGGATGTGTTTATATATATGTTTTCCATATAGTGTGCACCAGAATACACACACACACAAACTTTGCCGCTTTTATCAGAATTTGTAATAGATTTTTTTCATCTTTTAAATTTTCTTATTTTATTCTAAAAGTTGTAAATCATTCAGCTGTATCATTGTATATGTATCTATTTTTGGAAGTTATTAGATAGGGAAAGACAAAGAACAGTAAATAGAAGGCATTTCAAGAGAAAAAAAAAACAAAAACAAGAATTTATTGAAAAATGATGTTATTGAAAAAGAATAGATAACACTGCAAAATATTTCTCCACCTGCAATATGGAACCACTAGTGTTGACTTTGCTGAAGTAGAATGGTAGCAAGGGGCAGGAAATCAGTATCACTAGATTCAATAAACCCTGATGTTCACCCTAAATGCCTGCTCCCTGCAACATCTTATTGCACCTGTTTATCAGAAAGATAAATGCAGGCCTAGAAATACAAACTCATTCATCCTTTATTGCACCATGATTCATTCATTGACAGGGATGGAAAAGGAAGTTGGCAAACTTAGTTGCTGGTTTCCTGTTCTAGATAAACTAATATACTCTTTTTTTTAACAGTATATGCCTAAATCTTTCCCCACCGAAGCCAGAGATTATTTTGCCCATATTCTGAAGGAAATCGGAGTCAACCTCCAATTTCATCTATGATTTACTGGAACTGTTCTTCACTACATATTTGTGCCAAATAAATGTTTCTTCAAATTCTGTCCATTCCCAAATAAAATGACTTGGTCACGGGAGAGATTTTAGTTCTTTCTAGAAAGTACAGAGCAGTTTGTCTCGAGAATTTACCAAATTTTCAGTGCTACAGTTTGACTTTCTAAGTATGTCATTATCAATCTCTGAAACAGCAACATAGAAAGAAAATAAAATTAATGTTCTTCACCTAATACACTGTGTTAATGGTTGCTACTTAGTTCACTATCACCACGCTTTAAAAATAAATGTATTTAATTTATTCCCTATAGTACCTAGCAGAAAGTGCACAAAAATTATTTTTCCCTTAAAAGAACCTGCTGTAAAGGCCCATTAAAATATAATTACTGACAAAAAAAGCATTTTACATTTTCTTGAGATAAGGTGCAGCAGTGTAGTTTGAAGCTCGAGTTCCATTGATTCAGGATTAGAGCAGCATGTGTAGGTAATAAGCAGAAGGATCTCAGATAACAGCCTGAGTAAGTCATTGGACTATAGTGTTTAGTCTGAGAAAGTGTGTTTATTTGAAGGGCTCTTGGGACTAATACAGTTCCTCTTCAAAGCTTGAAGCAGGGGGTAAAAATCACAGTCCTGGAGGTTGGCAGGATAAACATGTCCCGTGATTTGCTAGCAATTTGAGAGATGGATTTCACTACAGAGCGCATTGTTGTTGTCAGGTTGAGATGTGTCTGCCTGGAAATGAATTTGTGTGCACACAGCTCAGACAAAGGAAAACCTCCCTAAAATGGCATGCCATCACATTTTAAGGCCAATTTCTCAAGCCTCTGACTCACACCTGGGAAATATACTGGTGCACTAAGTTTATCATAAAGAGCTCACATTTTAACAAGCAAAAATTGGTGCAATAATCTTGAAGGGTACTGTCTCACTGACAGGTACAGAAATCCATTTTTCCCTATATTTGCCTGCCTCATGTCTGAAAATAAGTTTACCTTTTTTACATAAGGGTCACCTCAGATTGGTTTTTGGAGAAGGGAAAGCTGTCTGATGCTCTTTTAATATTTGGTGTGAGGTCTAAAGAAGGAGGATGGATAATTTGTCTTCAGGAGGAAAGCAGTGGCAAGAATAAAAGCTCGTTTGCCAGTCAAGAGTTTATACATGCAGCAGGAGAGGTAACTGCTGTGTGTGCTCCATGAGGAGGAATTCTTCATGCTCCAGAAGTAGTAACATATTTTTAAGTTAGAAGAGAGAGTGAGAAAGCGTAAATGAGTGAACAGGTTTCTATAACTCTGTGTGGAAGCTTTTTGAGCATGGTTGGAGCAGTTGGAGGTTGTCATTCTCTGATCGTAATTGTGAAGGAAACAGAACACAGAATAAAGGACTTGAGGTCTGAATTTCTTTTCATTTGCAACTACAAGTTTCCTGGAAATCAAAGAGTTGATATAAGCTTAAATAAAATATATGCAAAAGGAAATTAGGTTTATGACACATTGGATAAGAAAAGGGAAATCCTAGAACTACCTTCCCCCTAACACTTTTCCAACCTTTAGGAATAGAGACAGGCACATGGGTGAATTTCAAGGGAGAGTTACTAAAAAAATGTCCCATGAACATGATTAAACAAGGAAACTCAAGCTATCTTTACAATTTGCATTTGCAGAATTCCATTAAAGTTTTATTATTTACTCCACATGCCAAATAGTAGCTAACCTAGAGAGTTAAAAGCTAACCAAATAAATTTCCTCCTAAAGCTCAATATCACATTTACTTTCTCTTTGGTTTTACTTGCTTTCTGGTTTTAATCGAAATGTAGATGTAAAAAGAAATCTTTCAGCCTAAGTAGAGAACTTCTAGTTAAGGGAGAGTGAAAAGCATCATGGGTAGCTTCTTCTAGAAGCAGACATGAGGCTAAGGATACATGTCTTCTAGATTCAGTTGTGCCATTGAAATAGGAAACCAACATAAATTTTTTATTCCTCTCCTTCTTGCAGTGCACCAAGTTTTCAAGACTTGTGGTTGGAACTGCTCAAGTAAGTGCTGGTTATGACAATTCCGCTACAGGCAGCTGCATCAGGCATACCCACTCTTGAAACTCTCAGAGGAAAATGTAGCCTTATTTTGTCTGAAGTTGACCATGGCTACCCTGCTGGCAGGTGTAGCAGGTGGTGAAAAGCATGGATAGTGAGTTCGGTGAAGTGGAAGTACTTACACAAGCCCTGCATACATTAAGAATGTGCCTCCTGGTGTATCTTCTGTGGAAAAGCGATATTGGAAGAGCACTAGAGGACAATTGATAATGTGGAAAATACATATTCAGAGTTCATGGAACATCAGTCTGCTTCCTGAGAGAAGCAAACCATAGCATTTAATGAGATCACTGTACATGCATGAGAAGAGGAAGACCAATAACTACATGAGAAATACTAATAGCTGATTCATCTTAGTGATTTTCATTTTGTTTGATAGCTTTTTTAGCTTCAGAAAGTTGAGAACCACAAATGTATTTCTGAAGTACCATCTATGCTTTTGGTGCTCCAGACTGCGTCTGTTGGTTACAATATTGGAGATCCAGTTTCAGATATGAAATCAGACAAGGATTTTTAACACTGGACTTGAAAATAAAGAACTACATTAATTATTAATAAATCACAATATTTGGTTAGTGTTGAAGTATTCAGTTAGTGCATAGGCACAGAAGGGAAAGGAGAAGCATATTTGGTGAAACATATTCTGTGGAACCACAAAATCCATTAACTTCAGTCATTTTCTATATTGACTTTTTGAGTTTCCCACATAGGTAAGAATTACAACTTTAGCTCTTTGATCTTCTGAAGTGATTAAAGTCATTATTCAAAGTTGTTGAGGAAGTGTTTATGGCTGTAAGGACATCCAGAGAGAAATGAGATTTCCACTACATGATTTAGAAGCTGTAACATGAAACCCAGCAAGGTAACATGATGTTACCTATGCTTATGAGCACAGTATCAGAAGCATAACTAGGCACTTTAGATTTCTATCCTGAGTCACTAAATTTATAGTAGGATTTCAGTTTGAACTTCAGGGAGAGCAACATTAAGCCCTCTGTGGGGAAAGAGTCTATTTTAGCTGTTGAATTCAATGAGAATTGGATGGATATTGTCTTGATTTATTTTGGAGCTGTGTAGTGAAGATAGAGAGGCAACAAATTCAAAGACATTGGCAGAGATAAGCTGCCAAATCTAGGCACAATACTTAGAATGGACAGTTTCTGAAAAATTGAGGTGTAGGAATCTGGGAAGAGCTTCCTAGCACAGCTACAGTGAGACATGTTTCAGAGATGACAGTCTGCGCTGGAAGAAGAGAGAAATTTCAAATAGAGATTTTCTTCTATCGACTCAGCTTGGATGTTGAGGTAGAATAACCACACCCAAGCTGTACAATGTCCTGGGCTGATGTATCTCTAGAGTGTGGTGCTGCTGCCACAGGTCTCTGCTTGCTCCAAAACCTCTGCACCACATTTCATTACACGGTCATTGCATGCCATGGGCTTCTAATATTAAGGATATTTTGGTTCCTCTTGAAGCAAAACTTAAACTTCTCCAGTCTTTCCCTACTATTGTTCTCACCAGCTTTCACGGTTTCCATTATTCTGATTTCTTTTCTGAACTTAGACCTGTTAGTTCTGATAAAATTCACAATATTGAACAACAGCCCCCCACCCCACAATTAAAAATGAGCCTTTATTCTAGCTTGTTTGTATGATCAAAAATCATGTAAATATTGTACAGTTTTGTGGGAAATACTTCCCAAAAATTAAACATGACTTTCAAAAGATGAGATTTTTTTTGAACTGAGAAACGTAATGTTTTCAGCTACTTAGAAAGTCAATGCATAGGTATATTTTTTTATTTTTCCTGAATGTGAAAAATTCTTTCAAAGGGCTTGAAAATCACAATGCAATTTTTTTCTTCATTTTAAAAGAAGAGTACAGAAAATAAAATAACATTTAAAAATACTTGTATTGGGTTTGTGTAGCAAGGTTTTGGAATTGGGGGACTACACATATGGCTTTTTTGTGAGAAGCTGCCATAAGCTTCCCCTGTGTCAGATAGAGCCAATGCCAGCCAGCTCTGAGACAGATCCACTTCTGGCCAAAACTGTGTCCATCAGCAAAGGTAGTTGAGCCTCTCTGACAACATATTTAAGAAGGGGAAAAACCTGCTGCAAAACAGCAGCTGGAGTAGAGGAGTGAGAATATGTGAAACAAAACTCTGCAGACATCAAGGCCAGTAAAGAAGGAGGGGGAAGGGGTGATCCAGGCACTGGAGCAAAGATTC
>VZZY01011040.1:8857-125519 GCA_013400335.1 Eurystomus gularis | reverse complement strand
AGGCTCAGGGGAGACCTTCTCTTTCTCTGCAACTCACTAAAAGGAGGTTGTAGATGGGTGCTGGTCTCTTCTCAGAAGTAGCAAGTGATAGGACAAGAAGAAACAGCCTCAAGTTGCACCAGGGGAGGTTTAGTTTGGACATTAGGAAAAAGGTTTTCATTTGAAGTGTTGCCAAGCCCTGGGCCAGGCTGCCCAGGCAAGTGGTTGAATCACCATCCCTGGTGGGGTTTAAAAGCCGTGTAGATGTGGAGCTGAGGGACATAGATTAGCAGCGGACTTGGTAGAGTAGGGTTATGGTGGGACTGGATGATCTTCAAGGTCTTTTCCAACCTAAATGATTCTATGAAGGTCATTTTCGTTTGGGTGCCACAATCATTGTAGGCATAGGACAATGTTTTAGCATTTGTCAACTAGTGTTGGTATGCCAGACTTCCCCCAGAGCAGAAATCTCCGCCCGGTTTGTCTTCTTGCTCGCTCCTGACAAGGGGGTGAGTGTGGCTCTGCCTCGCCACGACGAAGCCCCGTGGCTGTGACGGTGTGTGCGGAGCCACGGTCACCCTGGGTGACACACCACGTGCGCGCCCGGTGCAGGGCCAGCCTGCTGCGTCCCACCCGCACTTCACTCCTCCCCCGTTTAAATTCTGCCGTTATTTGATACATGTGGTTCAGGCCACGGTGTGCCCCATGAGCACTGACGTGCTCGAGATGTGGTTGGAAGCATCAAGGCAGGAAGAGGTCTGCATAAGACACAGTGGAATGTGCCTTTTTGCAGTGGGTTTATATTTTCTTTAAAAAGCTCCACTTTACCCTAGATTGGCCCATTTCCCGTTCGTTGCTTTACCCGACATTATAGTGCCGTGATTCTCCTGCAGCTGGAAACCCTGGTTGAGGTTCTCCTTCAGAGTCCCCAGTGAAGGTGGCAGAGTCTTTGCAAGATTTAAGCTCTTGCTATCAGCAGCTATTGGCATTGGGTTTTTTCTGCTTCATGTGAGACCAGCCGTTTTATCTCAAGGTGGGAAGAGTTTGGGCCTGGCCGGCTGCTGGGGAAGGACACGCTGAGAAATAATGTGATTGATCACGGGAACAACTTGGGTGCCAATATGGTGCATCCCCCAGCCCCTGGGATTTAATGTCACTTTGGTGTGTGACAGCAGAACGAGGACTTAGCCAAGCAAAATTCTGTTATTAACCTCAAAATCTATGGGGAGTTTTGGTGATTGGTAAATAAATTAATGGGTGTGAAGAAGCAACATCCTGTTTCAAAGCACAAAAAGTCTGTTTTTTTCCTACAGAAATGAGACAGAGTTGTGGTTTTTTATGTCTCTTTTTTGTGCTCAAGTGGAAGAGTGAGAGATCATTGCTTGCCGTGGAATTAATCCTGCTCTGCCTTCACAACTCCTCGTCTAAGTGTTTAAACGCCTTTGTCTTGTTTCTTGGTGTAGGAGCAAATTGCTGCTCCTTGTGTTGGTGCCTGTTGACCCACGGCCGTCTCTCCACATGAAAGATGTCTTCCATCCTTCTTATCTGCTCTGTGGTTTTTGTTTTTAAAACAGCCTCGCACAACTTTATTTTATTTTACTTCTGCGTACGCATTTACATAAAAATAAATTATAATAAATAGCATTAATATAAATATTATGGTTAAGATTTAAGCTAAACACAAAGAGGCTGTTCAGAGCTGTCTTCTCCACAGAAGCTGGTGAAGCCCCTTCCTGCCTGGCTTCTTGGCTGTCTGTAGAGTGGGACACGGGGCACGTTATACACGTGGGATGTGGACGGGATGGGGGGATGACTCTGCGTTTGGCATTTACTCAGTTGAAATCTCACATCTAACATCTCACTAACTTGGTTGCTTGCCTCTAAATTCTTTGCTGTTTTTTTTAATTAAAAAAACCCGTTCTTTTGTTTCTTCTCCCACTGAACCAGAGCTTGGGCACAAGCTCGGTAGGCGCAGGGGAGTCAGTTCTCAACGCGACGAGCCGAGCTGCACTGTCTGTGAGTGGCATTTCCTTGTGCAAGGACGGGGACCGTTGTCCTGCTCAGGGCTCTCCGTGCCAAGCCCGAAGGTTCAGCTCATGTTGGTTTTAGGAGCAGGTTTAGAATTCATGCTCGCACCCTGGATGCCTCTGAAAAATGTCTTGGTTGTCACGTTTTCATGCTTGGCTATCTGGAAACCTGCCCCGTGGGACTGCATGAGCTGCTGTGTTTGGGTGGGTGTTTGTCGGTGTGTGGGTGCAGGAATTGCTGCTGAATTTACTCCTGGAGAACCCTGGGGTGTGCTGGGTTGTGGATTGTGCCGGGCTGCGGGGCAGGGGTCCTCTTTTCTGCCACCTCCCTCACGGAGACAGCAACTTTCTGTAGTATCTGTTATCTTCCATGATGAAAGCCAGATGAATAATTGCTGCTACTTATACTATTGAACTTTCCTGCAGAAATTCTCCACTGGGTTAAGAACAAGCATGACGAATTTCAACCCAAAGGAATGGAGGCGGGGAGTGGGAACCTGTAAGCCATGAAAAACAAGCGTTCTGAACGGCAAATGGCTTCACACCGTAGCACTTGGCACTCACCCTTCCACGCTCCAACCTGTGCGGTCGCTGCAGCCAAGAGAAAAAGGGGAGCGAGTTGATGGCCTCAGCCACGGCAGCCGCTGCCCCGGTGCCAGACGCAGCCGGCCGCGCTGCTTCGTGCTGGCAGATTTGGTGAGCAGACCACCACAAACTGCGTCTTGCTCTGGGCAGAGGGCACCTGGCCCAGGGGATCTGCAGACAGGAATTTACGACTCAGGCATTTTGGGGAGCGCTGGAGGCCAAGGTTGGTGAAGGGCAGGGTGTCACTTAAGGAGCTTCAGACCCCACCAGGGCTTAGCAAACTCTCAGCTGCTCTTTGGTGGCTCTCTGAGGTTTGAGGGGCTGCAGAGATGAGGGGAGCGCTGCCAGGGGCACTGCGGGTGCTGTCACTGTTCACAGACCCTCCTGAGCTCTGCCCTGGAGGTGGGTCCCCAGCATGGGCTGGGTCTGCCTTGGGGGTGGCAGTGGAAGGAGATGAAGACATGAGCCATTGTCCCATCAAGCCATCGCTGTGTGCTGCCCAGGCCCTTGCCATTGGGCTCTCTGCCCTGAGGGATGGGGGCAGACCAGGGCTCTGCCCCCAGGCCTCAAAGCACCACAGTCTTAGAGCTGCCACAGGGCACTATTTGCAAATCCTCGCTGGTGGTGGTGGTGGCATCGTGGTAGAATTTTGCCCCAAAGTCCCCAGTTCACCCTGACTCCCATGTGAGACCTTTATTTCTGCGTGTTTCCCTGTGAAGCTCAAAGGGCCACAATTCCCTGGGGAGGCAGAGGGGCTCCTGGCCCTGCCTCAGCAGAGGGACATGCCACCCAGGTGAGGGTGGCAGGTCCTTCAGCCACCCTGCCAGGGCTGGACAGGGGACAGGAGCACCACAGGAGGTAGCGGGGTGGGCAGATGCCCTCCATGCTGCCTGGGAAGGGTTAACAAGAGGGGCTGTTGGGCCAGGAGTTATTTTTCCAGTTTGCTTCGGCTCTGAGAGGATACCTGTGACCTCCTCCCCGCGTGCCAAAAGTGGGGGGCTAAGGGCAGTATTGAAACCTCAGAGGAATATATTTTAAAACGTGTTTTCTTCTTGAACTAATGCAAAAAACAAAGAGTTGTTTCAGTGCTCTCCTCCTCTTTCAAACTGGATGGGATCCTGGATTTTTTAAAAGAAAACAAAGCATATTTCAAACACAGGCTTTCTTTTAGTCTTTTTTTTTTTTGATTGCCTTCCAGTTGCTTTCTGTTTGCTGACAGAGATTTCAGAGCCCTGGGGAAGGTGCATCTGCCAGTGATGATCTCGGCCCTTCTTGAAGCACGGGCCCAGGGTGGGGGAGCTCTGTCCCCCTCGCTGCCCCTCGGTACCGCTTCCCCCCCGCTGAGACTGTCATCTGGGCCAGCACAGGAGAAAAAGGGCTTTAGATGTACAAGCTGCTGTCCCCAGATCCTGTCTCCTGTGGCAGCTCCAGATGCTCTGGGCAGACGTGATGCTGCATTCAGTTAAAGACTCAGACAGTTCTTGGCAGTCGTGGACACCCACCTTTGCATGCTTTTGACTCCTTGGCTGGAAGACCCCGCTTTTCTTTCTGGAGAAACTGGGGCAGTGAAATGATCCGTCTCGTGGCCTGTGGGAACATTGGTGGCAAAGCCCTGGTTTGCAGAGCTAGACCTCCAGGACACACCAACTGAAGAAGCGACGTGTTAGAGCCCTGTCGTGGTGTTAGCTTGACATTAACTGCTAGACAAGGAGCTTGACAACCAGCAGAAGCCAGAACCTTAGCAGTGCCCTCCTGTGCCTTATCAGAGGAAAATAAATCTTGACTGATTAGTTTTTTTAAATGAGAATTCTCAGCAAATAAATGAGCTGCCTGCATGGTGATAATAGGCTGTTTGGAAAGCGAGTCTGCGGAGTGTGTATGTGGCTGGAAGTCATCAAAACCATCTTATCCTGCAGAGTCTCCTGTGCTGAACTTGTGTTTACAATATCAGACAGAAAAAGGAATTTCTCAATGGATATTTTCTGATATACTTTTTTTAGCCAAGCATCAGCATAATGAAGGCCTGTGTAGGGCTGGGGTATCTTTGGTAGCTGTGGAGACTTGACCTTCTTTTCTCCATCCCTTTCTTACTATTCCGACACGTCTTGCTGCCGTTTAAATCTGTGAGCTGAGGTCTGATGGACCCTGAACATCCCATGAGGAAATTGCCAGTGCTCCTACGGGACTGTCGGTGAGGAGGACAAGCTTACCCAGGAGGTGAGCACGCCTCTTCTGCCCTCACCCCTTCCCACGGCTCTGTGGTCTGCAGGAGAAACACAACTGGGAAGGATGGAGTCCTTTCACTCAGTGAAGCTCCTGACACCATCTCTTGCTGTGATTTAGAAGCATTGTCGGTGTTATCCACCAACAATTTTTTACTTCTTTTAAGATGTTCTCTTAAATAATCCTGACATTCAGTCATTAGTTATAAGCTGGACTAAGAATGACCTTTCAGAGGATGGTCATAAATATTGATCATAGTTCACCGTGCTGTTGGTTTCCCCTGATCTTTGCCTCTCTCCTTCCTTTCCTGCAATCATCTCATCCATAAAGATCCCTTTGTACGGTTTCTGTTAAAAGTCCGTGTGGGATAATTGGCCAATTTCCTGCACGCTGGCAGTTCCGTGGCTTCATTGTGCTCATGCTCCTCTCCCTCGCTGTGTGTCGAGATCACCTCTGCTGGTGACCCAGCCAGGGCTGCAGGTCAGCTCTTGGGGAGCACCATGCCAAAGCCAGAGCTTCGAGGGCTGTGTGTGGAGACCCTGTCATTGTAATATCCTCCTGCAGCAGGCAAGGAAATGTCTGCACGGAGGGATGCTGAGACCCTACTTCAGGGGGAGCATTAGAAAAAAATCTCGAGGTGATTCAGCTCGGATTGCTGGGTCCAGCGTTAGGTACCATGGAAAACATGCAAATTGAGCTTGAAGCCCATTCTCCCAATTGTTTGTGTGTGTGAAATCTCTTGGCACCTCACATCTCCTCTCTGTAAAGCTGGTATTTTTAGATTTATGACAGATTATTTTTAATGGTGGAGGCCTTAAAACTGTTCTGACATGAACCTAAACAATTCTGCTATCTTAAAAAATGAAGTCTTAAATGAGAACTGAAACTTATTGAACTATACTTCAATTACAATATAGCAGAGCACTTTAACATGTGCCTGGAAAAAAGCCTGAGAGGAAGGGGAACAAACCTGAAAATGGGTCAGAAACTGGAGCTTTTCAGAGGCACTACACCGGTTACCCCTTTCTGGAGCCGGACCCTGGAGAAATCAGCTTTGCATGCGAAGCTGTCACCATCCAGCTGCGAAACCCGGCTGAAATGTAAACTCCTCTGAAATGTTCACGGGCGGCTTGCATCTGGATCTGTGTCTGATTAGCTGGAGTTGTGCAAAGGCAGTCGGCTGTGCTGCCAGTTCTTCCCTCCTTACCTTGACCCACGGCTTCACTCATTCGCACGTTGTTTTGTCTTTGGCTTGAGACTGTCGTCCTCTGCGTAGGTTCAGCAGCAGCCACAGCGAGAGCTTCGCCTTCTGGGTCTCCAGGCAGCAGAATGGTGGGAAGGCTGAATGATGCTTCTGGTTCCTGCGGACAGTCAGGGTGCAGACGACAGCGAGACAGCTCACCTGGAGTCGGGGAGGATGAACTTGGGGCTGGAGGTGGTCATGAGCCCAGGCTTTCTGTAATAGGATTTTCATGATGATTTGCTTCCCCTGTCATGTTGTTTCAAATTCCTCACAAGCCATACTTTTCACAGTCTGGATTTTCTCTCATGAATTTCTCAAGGGGCTATCCGGAGGGGAAACTATTTCTCACCATAACAAACAACCAAAGCCTTCATCGTTAAAAAATAAAGCACTAACATGGCCCTACAATGGACCCCTTTGTCAAGTCACATCTGTTTAGATCACCAGAAATTATAAGCCTTTACTTTTGAAAGTAACTTTTCTTTTATCAAAATAGGAAAGAGGACTGCAAAGCATTCAGAAAAAATCTGCATGAAAGCGAAGGCATGTGACAGTAGTCCTCTGTTTTACACAGAAAAATCAAATTGCCTGTATATACACGTACAGGACTTGGGGTCTTTAGCTGCAGGTATGGCTGGCTCCACGGCACCGGTCACTATCGCGCTGGTGTAAAATCAGCGTGACAAAAACCCCGGACTGGCTGGACAGAAAAGCTCTGATTTCAGCGCTGATACAGATTACCGTGGCTTAGCCCCCGAGCTTAAAATGTGTTTCCCAGAAGTTGTCTGTCGGTAATTGCCAAGTTGCAGAGCAAGAGGATTCACAGAGGGAACGGTGTAAAATACTACATGAGGTGGATTTGATCCTTTGAATTAATCTGCAGACATTTGCCCCTAAGTAATGAAAATGCCTGTGCACGCAGAGAAAGCTCCAGGTGCTGCTCCACCTGCGCCAGGCTGGTGTACAGGTACGCAGGAATGCTTCTCGTTCCCTTTCCAGTGCAAACAGCCTTTCTGCAGGTGAGAAGCTGGTGACCACCATCGTGGCAACAGTGCATCCCGTCTCCATCCTCAGCACTGGTCCCAAGTCAAGCTTCTGCTTTGGAAAGAAGCCGCCTTCCTCTGAAACAAGGGCAAGATTTTGCAAGGCAGTGGGGCTTAGGACAGTGGATGTAAGGGTCAGGACTTGGGGGTACGGATCAACAACCGGCTGAAGATGAGCCAGCGTGTGCCTAGGTGGCCAAGAAGGCCACCAGCATCCTGATTTGGATCAGCCCTGGTGTGGCTGGCAGGACTAGGGAAGTGATCATCTCCCATCCAGCACTGGTGAGGCCGCCCCTCAAATCCTGGGTTCAGTTTTGGGTGTCTCGCTCCAAGAAGGACATTGAGGGGCTGGAGCATGTCCAGAGAAGGGCAGCAAAGCTGGGGAAGGGTCTAGAGCACAAGTCTGGTGAGGAGCGGCTGAGGGACCTGGGGTTGTTTATTCTGAAGAAAAGGAGGCTCACAGGACGCCTTATCGCTCTCAACAACTCTCTGAAAGGAGGTGGGTGCTGGTCTCTTCTCAGAAGTAGCAAGTGACAGGACAAGAGGAAACAGCCTCAAGTTGCACCGTGTGAGGTTTAGGTTGGACGTTAGGAAAAATTGTCTCACTGAAAGGGTTGTCAAGACCTGGCCCAGGCTGCCCAGGGCAGTGGTTGCATCACTGTCCCTGGATGTGTTTCAAAGCCGTGTAGATGTGGTGCTGTGGGACATGGTTTAGCAGTGGACTTGGTAGAGTAGGGTTATGAGCTTGATGAGCTTGGAGGTCTTTTCCAACCTAAATGATTCTGTGATTCTAAGTCAGCTCTCACTGGATCATAACGCTTTCCTGGGTGCTTTTGAAAATCCAGATATTTGGGCTGAACTCATCAGGTTTCAATTCCAGTAGGTCTCTGAACCCAGGCTGTGGGGAAAGCCCAGAGGCACTGGGGTTTGGGGGATGCAGATGAGCTTGGTGTGGGCCGTGGTTCTTAGGAAATTGAGCTACATGGATCTGAGCTCTTAAGGTAGAAGTATTTTGTGAAAAATCCTGCTCTGCCTGCGGTCACATCCGTCTTGCTGCGGACCTTAGTGAGGCAAGGAACAAACCTGCTGGTTTCCATTGAGCCAGTTGACACAAACTGTGCTCATCCTGTTCCACCAACAGCTCTTCAACCACCTTTGCTGCATCACCACAGAAAGTTTCACTATCAGTGACTGAAACATCCCCAGCCTTTCATCTGATGTGAAGCTGGAAATAAACTTTAAATTCACCTGTGCTCAGAACTGGAGACCTTGTGTTCACATCAGGTGTTTTCGCTAGATAAAAGAGCGGGGAAAGGAAGAAAATTTGTTTTGATGGAACTTTTTTTCCTCTTAGAAAGTCCTTCAAAGCCTTTCCAGGGGCACCGTCAGTGGAGATGAATTACAGATCATTCCTGTGCATCCAATAAAGGAAATGCTTGTAGAAATTCCTCTAATTATATATAATTGGTCTTGAAATTAAATGACCTGGGATTTCAGCGAGTGACTCTGAGAAGGATTACTGGCTGCGAAGGAGGAGCAGCCTGTTGGAACGAGATAGATACATGGAAGTGATGCTGGCAATAGTGAGCTTTAAGAATTATGATACCAGACTAAATAAGGCCAGTTTAGGTCAGTGAGTGCAGAGAGATTCCCCATTAACTCCTGCACTGCAGCTCCCGTGTTCCAGCAGCTCTGGAGCGACGTGAGTCCCTTTGGCATCCTTGGGGGAAAAGGCTGCCCAGCGTGTGCCGAGGCAAGGCTGGAAGATATCACTCCTCCGTGGTTTTAATGTGAAGTGATAGTAAGCAGAGCTGCTTCTTGCCTGTCCTTTCCCCAAGCATTTGATTCTGTTAAGTGGTTTAGTTCATTCACAAATGACCTCTGGACTGCACCGTCATGCCAAATATGCAACTGTCTGGGTGAAGAGGTACAAACAAGGTGTGCCTGATTCCTGCATGTAGTTACCGCAACAAGTGCAAACACGCACCAGGAATCTGAATTGCGCGCATGGACAGACATCCAGGGGAGCAAAGAATTTCTGAAGGCAGAGGCCTGATTTGAGCAACAAGCCATGGCGTCGGTGCGTGTAAATGACGTGCGCCGCTGCACATGAATTTCAAAACTCTGTTTCTAAGGAATATAGATATTTCTATGTATTAGACCACAAAGCTTATCTGAGTTCCCCTTTTTAACCATAGAAATGAGATCACTGGAAAAAGAGTTAACCACTGTTCATCACCCTTCCTCTTTTTTGAAATCCCATGTGTTAAACGTCACGCAGTGCTTGGTTCAGAGCTTGGATATCTAGGGAAAACAAGACCCAGAGGTGGAGATGGCAGAATAAGGGAACTCACAACATGCGGAGCCGTCTCTTACATGGCAATCACAAAGAGATGGGAAAAATGCAGAATCCAGCTCCCGAGTTCCAGGAGCCTCCAGCCTCCTGAGATGGAGGTTGTCAGTGTGGGAAGGACACTTGTTCCTCTCCACGTCACCTGGACCGTGCCACTGCAAGCAGCAGCAGCACGATAAAGCCTAAAATGACAAAATGATGAAAGCGCTGTGGAGAGCGGTCTCCTGGTGTCTGTGCTCACCAGGCTCTGTCCCTGTGGGACTCTGACCTTTTTTTGGGTCCTTGCATTTCAGACAATATCAGAACATGCATCTTTCCTTGTGCTCTTCGTTCACAGACAGAGGGAAACAAAAGGACGTTGACCTCTGTGGGCTACCAGAACCTGAGCACTTGCTGGTGCCCACCTTTGAGCTGTCTGGCTACAAACTCATCCATCACAGGAGGCATCAGCACTCACCACTTTCAGATGCAGTTTAAAAATACCTGCAGAGTCACACTGGCCTCCCCCCAGTCACAAGGACGGACAATCTGAGCCTGGTCCTGGCCTTGTGTTTCCTTTTCAGCTGTTGTGCGAGTTCCGAGGTGGTTGCATCTATCACCAGTGTTGTCCGTGCTCCTTGTCTGTAGCAGAAGTCCTTTTTCAGTTATTACTGTGCTCTTCTGAAGAGGAAATGCTGTTTTCTGTTTCAGAGCTTTGAAAGAATCTTCTCTTTCAAAATCCTTTTTAGAAACCTACCTTGGAAACTGGTGTTTGGTGAGCAGGTGCTCACTGCCACCAGGCAGCTGGAGCAGTGGAAAAAAGACAAGCTACATTTAGCTACTTAAAGCATGCAAAAAAATTATTTTAAAAAAAAAAGAAAAGACATGGAGTGCAAATAATTTGTCTGTTTGCAGGGTTGGATGCAGCACAAACAAGTTCTCTGTGTTGGTTTACCGCATCGGGCAGCAAACAGCTGTGTCAGCAGAAACGTGGGACCAGCATGTGCTGGGCTGGGTGGAAGAACACCCTGAGCTGACAAAAAATGGGGCCAAGGACTGACATGGACCTGGCCTTCAGGGAGCAGAGAGCCCTCGGGGGCAGAGCCGATAGTTTCTTCACTATTCCCTTTTTCCTTGTCACTTTGCTGACATAGCACTAGCCTGGGGACGTTGGCTGTGACCCTACTGAGTAGCTAAACTGTGTGGCAGGTGTCTAGAGTCAGTGAATCAGAGAATGGTTTGGGTTGGAAGGGACCTCAAAGATCATCTAGTTCCAACCCCCCCTGCCATGGCAGGGACACCTCCCGCTAGAGCAGGTTGCTCAAGGCCCCGTCCAACCTGGCCTTGAACACCTCCAGTGAACTGATGAATGCATCTATGTTTTTTTATTATTTTTTGCTCACATTTATGGATGCTCTTGCTATCTCTTAAGTTGCCCTCCACTTTCAGGCCACTGTGACCAGGTGTAAGTGCTGTGGTCCCTCCCTACTTGCTGCAGTGCTGCCCAGTTTGCAGTGTATTATGGTGCTTGGTGTATGGATCTCTCTGCACCCACGGCCAGGGTGGCACGTGGGCAGATGGGAGCAGGGTCATACGCACATCACATTTTGGGGATTGTCTTTCTCGCTTTGCTCCTGAGGTGCCATACAGCTCTTGCTACCAAAACTGCAGGGCAGGGTCAAATCTCCATAGGGCTGATGAGCCCAGAGGTGTGTTGTGCTGGCTCAGCCATCATCATTTGATGCTGCTGTCACCTGATCACACAGGCCAGCGCTGAACTCAACAACATCCCCTCGGAAGTCTTCTTTCAGACAGTCCTGCCGTAAGTTCCTGTGGGCCCAGCTCCTCCACTGCCCACTGTGGGCCCAGCTCCTCCACTGCCCACTGTGGTGCCAGCATTGCCTGCTGGACACAATGGACAGAGATGGCTCCTCAGTGGCCCTTCACATGGAAGGACACCACCGAGAGAGTTCAGCAAGATGCAGCCAGCCCCAACAGAAGCCATACTCAACAGGAAGCTCCTCCAACTGATCTGCTCCTGGTTGATGTAGTCCTGGCCTCGCCAGCCACCCCAACCGTGACCACCTGGGTGAGGGCAGAGACACAGGTGGGCCAGGTTCTGCCTCTGGAACACAAACCCAGTAGGAAAAACAAAACATTCTGATGGGTTGTGACTCATTCATAGGTCAACTCCAACTTAGGGCCCACAGCTTGGGCCCCAGCACTTCAAGGTGGGTGCTGGTCTCTTCTCACAAGTAGCAAGAGATAGGACAAGAGGAAGTGGCCTCAAGTTGTGCCAGAGGTGGTTTAGGTTGGATATTAGGAAAACTTTTTTCACTGAAAGGGTTGTCAGGCACTGGAGGAGGCTGCCCAGGGCAGTTGTTGAATCACTATCCCTGGATGTGTTTAAAGGCCCTGTAGATGTGGTGCTGAGGGACATGGTTTAGCAGAAGGTTTGGTAGAGCAGGGTTATGGTTGGACTGGATGACCTTCAAGATCTTTTCCAACCTAAGTGATTCTATGATTCTATGATACGGCATTAAACCAACACTGAGGACCAGTCACTGCTAGTGGAGCCACGGGGGAGAGGGGCTGCTGTTGCCCAGACATGTGCTGTGGGTACCTGCACGTGACAGCTCTGTAGGGCTTGTGGAGGTGAGTGGGACATCAATGAGAGTGCAACAGGCTTGATGAGTGGATAGGACTTGCTCCCTTCCGCTCCACCACTGCACAAAGCCAAGGTTTCTCAAGAGGTTTCTTGCACCTTCTTGGTGTTTTGGCGATGAGTGCAGGGGCTGAGCAGCTGGGCTGCTTTCTGGAGGTCATTGTGATGTCTGTTGTATTTTCTGGAGGTTTCCCATCTTTTCTTTGGAGATCACTGACCATTGCAGCACATGCCTGGCCTGACACCAGTGCAGCGCTTGTTGGTACAAGCTGTTGAGCCCCCGGTGCTTGTCATGGAGCCAAGACAAAGCCAAGTGCCACCTGGAGCAAGGAGGCTGCGAGGGGCACGGCTGCTGAGCACCACGGGGTCCTCCTGCTTCTCCCCAGGCTGTGCACGACGCTCTGGTGACCTCCATCCAGGTGGGATACTACTGGTGAGCTTCAGCTGTGCAGAAGATTTGTATGAGTTAGAAACCTGTGTGTTCCCAAGGCAGAGACGCTGCGAGCCTCAGCCAGACGCAGAGCGTGAGGAGCCGTGAGCAAGAGACATGCACCAGTGCAGAGTTTTGGATGTTCTCTGGTGGGGCACGCTCTGCACCAGCAGGCCAGCCAGTTCTGGAAAAAAAAAATCCTGTTTTCTTCTTATTATCCTCATCAGACCTGTAGTGAATGAACTCATAAAAAAAAATCATCTTATCCTTAGAACCAGTAGCCAAATTTCTGCCTGTTTACGTCTCGTGTTGGAGACCAGGTAATTTAGGGAGATTAGGGCAGTAAACAGAGTTGTAAACAGAACAAACCTGGAGAGCACTGCAAAGGGCAGCCCTGTGAGATGTTGTTCTTGGTGTCAGTGTAATTTGTGTGCGGTTTCGTTTGGTTTATGAAGCCAGTGCAGCGATTGGATACGCTGGATGAGATAATTGGAAAATGCCTTACTCACCGCCACGGCTTCAAGGTTTAACTCTAAGCTTCATCTCGCTGCTAATTCCAGCCAAGCGCCCAGGCCTGGGGTTTAGCTCTCTGTTAATCAGGGCTGATTCTCCAGCTCAGGAGCAGAACAAGGTTTTCGGTGCCCGTCCAGGTGTGCGGGAGGGACCGTGCCCGCGGCGGCCGGGAGCCACGGACCCTCCTGGCAGCGCTGCGCGGGGGAGCTGCCACAGCTATGAGGTCATGCTTTGGTTCTCAGGCTATTTTTGAAGCTAGCAATGCGAGTGTAACCGACACTTCAGCATTTTCCCACACCTTTCATGTGACACAGGACTGTGCCCAGTCATAGGACTCTGTCCCTAGGACTTAAAATTGTCACAGTTTCACTTCCCTCGTGGTTTTTTTTTTTTTCCTTCCGTTCCGGAGCTGCTTCCCTTTGCTGCCCCGGCAGCTGCGGGGGAGCTGCCTGGCACAGCTCCTTTCTGAAAAATTGCTTCCTTTGAGAGATTCTCACCCATTTTGAACAGGTGTTGCAGGCAGGTAGAGCCCTTTTCAGTCTCTCTAGATGTGTATCACACCAACTGTCCTGTATCTTGAAACTCAGAACCAGCTCTTGGGGTTCGAAAAGGAGCTTTACAGGTTGTTTTATAAATAATATCCACCTTAACATGGTTAAGACCAATGTTTAAAAGCAATAAAACGTACAGCAATTTGCATCTTTGTCATGATGGGGGTTGTGGATGCTCCATTCCTGGAGGTGTTCAAGGCCAGGTTGGATGGGCTGCCATGGCAGGGGGTTGGAATGAGATGATCTTTGAGGTCCCTTCCAACCCAAACCATTCTAGGATTCATTCATTCTATGAAAGCAAGCAAAACCCCAGCTCTTGTGTGCAGCCCTTGCCCATCCACAGCTCTCGGGTGGATTGGTGCCTGGTCTCAAGCCTTGTGCCCTGTTGCTGCGGGAAGCGGGGAGCTGCCTGGCAAAGGTACGCGGGGAAATCGGCCGTACAGAAAATGCTTTGGTCGTACAAACAAACCCCAGCTCCCCAGGGAAGTGCTGGTTCCCTGCTCTGCTTCGCTCGCAGCCGGGCCGGGCACTGCTGTGACACTGGTCATTACGCACGCTCGGTCGGCTCTGCAGGTTTTAAGTTGATGGTATTCCTTTAATTCTGATGTGCTCTTAGAATGTTAATTAAAAAAGCATACCGAAATGAAATGCTCCTTCGAGAACCAAGAACCTGTCATTTGCGTGAAAACCCTGGATTATAAACTGCTTCTTCTACTTTTGCTGCCAAATATGCAAAGTAAATTGCACAATTTCAGGGACGCAGTTGAGCCGCTTTGTGTTTTTCTTTCTCTAACTGAGAAGAAACATTTTCTTCCATCTGAGAGGGAGTCGTTTGTTTTTCTTGCTGCGTAACACGTACGGGCTCTCATCAGCATTAACACAATAACTTTTCCACCGTTTCTTGTCGCGCTTTATCATGGCGCTGTGGTTTTTCCAAGACAAGGATTGTTTGTTTGCCTGCTGTAATTTCTTAGTTATTTTTCTAAATAATAGAAAGTGAAGTGGAGTTTAGCAAGCAAAGCGGTGATGGCAGCTGTGAGCCGTACGGAGCCTTATTCCCATCCCTGCCCAGGCGTGAGAATATTCCCAGCCAGTGGGACTGTTCACATCCAAACTTTCCTCTTCCTTAGTTGTCAAATACCCAAATCATTTACCCGAGCTTCAGCCACAGATTGCACAATCAATTATTGCTTTATGACAGATATTGGGACGCTTTCTTATTTTCTTAGTGATTTTTTTTTTAATTGCAGGATCATAAAATTCCAAATAGTGTTTCACCAGTGTTGCGAGATATATATATATATATTTTCCCCCCCCCCGCCCCAGGAGAAAGGGATGGGGAGGCAGTTAGAAACCTACCTCAGTAAATCCTTAAATTAATGTGCCTGCAGCTCATTGAGAACAGGTTTCTGAGTGTAATCTCCTCAATGGGAGAGGCAAATTGGACACACTGGTCCCAGTTGCGGGGATGGGAAGGAGCAGGCTGGCACAGAAGGTGGGTCTTCCTGGGGAGTATTTACACTATCATAGAAAGCTTTAAAATATTTTTAGAGCATTTTGAGTCTGATGGGCTTTTGCTAGCTTATATGTTAATTGTAGAAATTAGAATAGTTTGGGGGCTCAGTCGTGGTCCCTTTATAGGCAAATTGCACGAAGAGCTCAGTGGTCACCGTAAGTGTCCAAGCCTTGTTTCACAGGTGGGATGTCCGGTTTCCCATACATATTCCGGAGTACGTGACCGGAGCTTGGTCCTTTTTCTATTACCACTTTGCTGTCCTTGTCTAAATTGTCACTTTGGAGTTTTGTTTTGGTTTATCCTCCCAAAGTCACACCAGGTCTCTCAGGGCTGTGCAGTAGCAAATGAGGCCAAGGGCCGGGTCTGGCCAGGACCAAGCGCAGCTCTGCCAGCTCGCAGCCATCCCGGCAGGACATCCCACCTCTGCAGCGTTTCTCAGCCCACATAACAGTGTAAAAGCTTTGCCTGTTTTGCTGTTGCTGATGATGTCATTGTATTTGTCCCCAAAAGGCTTTGACAAGTAAAAGAGGAAAATGATTTGGAATCCTTTAACAACTGAGGTTAGAAAGGAGCTCCGGCGGTCCCTGAGGTTGGGACAGGATTGGTATGAGTTTGGTCTGAATATAGAAAAAGGCTGTGAGGGTTTACATGAAATGGTTCTCTCTTTAGGTTCATCTCAGGTTCTTCTGAAGTCGGCACAGAGGCTGCCTGTGACCTTGAGTGGCGGTTCTGGGATCCTTGTGCTCACATTCCTGTCCCCGGACTTTGGACACCTAATGATTAGGCAGCTGGTATAAGCTCCTGGAAGAGACACAGATGTCTCCAGGGCCACTGCCATCAGTCCTGAGGCACATGGGGTGTGAGTGACCTCTTGCAGGTCCCTGTCTCTCTCCACCAGCTTTTGGGAGAGCTTCTGTGACCCACTCAATGAGATGTTCCGGTGAGAGGTAGGTAAGAGGGACCTTTACTTTGGTGAGAAGGTCTAGGTGCCTGGCTCTGCTGAAATCAGTTCGTATGTTCTTACTCATTTCAGGATAAGTGTTAAGAGAGATTTTAGTCTGTGATAAAACAAATGACTTGCGAGGCCACCACAACTCTTAAGGATTTGCTGAGGCTCAGCGCCCAAGTGTCACTTCACAGCGAGGGTTTTCCTGCTGGTGGACTTCAGCTGCGCTGCGCGAGTGCACGCGGAAGAGAGCTCAGCCAGCAGGATTTAAGCCCAGAAGCGGAAAGCATCAAGCTGTTACCATAACGTGGACTTGCTTGCTCTCAAAATGTGTTTATAGACAAGAATTTGGGAATTTCCAGGGAACCCACAAAGAAAATGGAAGGGTGACACACCATGAAGTGAGACCACTGCCGTGGAAAGCAGCTGGGTTGAACTTTCGAAGACTCCTTTCTACTGCGAAGAAAATCAGGGGTTAAGAAAGCAGTAGGATTGTTGCAGGCAGTATTCGGCCCCCACCACAAATGTTATGAGATTGAAAGTAAAATCTGGTGTAGAGGGATAGAAGTAAGCTCTTGCATTGATATGCTGTAGAGTTTTAGGACCAAACATTTTTGCGGGGAAAATCTTTTGCTTTCAGGGCAAAAAAATCAAGATTTGTGTTTGAAGTCTGGACAGACGAAAAGCAGACCCTTTGGATTAACCAGAGTTCTCTGCGTGTTTCAGGGTTTGCTGCCCATGTCCCTGTGGCAGGTCTGCGATGCCCTTTGCCCTCTGCTCTGCTTCCTATCATCTGATGCTCCAAAAAAAGAGGCTGCAGACACATCTGGCTGAGCTGCACAAGTGCCACAAGGAGGAAGGGCTGCACAGCTCTCCTCTGCGTGGTCCCCGTGGCCATCCTGAGGTGTAGGCTCTCCCAGTTCTACTTGGCATGGTCCCATGGCCATCCCAGGGTGTAGGCTTCCCCAGCTGTCCTCTGCGTGGTCTCCGTGGCCATCCCAAGGTGTAGGCTCCCCCAGCTCTACCCCCTGAGCTGAGCTCTGTGCCGCTGTTTCTCTCCGGCAATTGCAAGTCACTTGGCTGAGCCCTGGAGTTTCAGGGAACATCTTTGATAGCAGCCGAAGGTGCCCCACAGTAGCATTTCTGGATCCAGAAGTGTTGTCTTCCCACAGCCCAGTGAGAAGTGAGGGCTGAGGTCCCATCTGTGGATGAAGACTTTATTTGTAATCCTTCCTAATGTGACAATATAGGGACAACACAGGATCTTAATGTGTCTGCATGTCTAGACCACCAGACTAGGGAAGTGTTTCCATTGAAGCTGATGCCAAACCCAGCCATTCTTGCCCAATGCAGGATGGGAATCACCCCTCATCCCTCCAAAACAACTGGATCTGGCAGGAGCTGCGGCAGCCTAGCACCTTGTGAGCAGAGCAGAGGTGTCACATCCCCGTGCTTTACCAGATGCTAACCTTGAAAACCTGCCCTGGTTTGCAGCCAAATTTGATGTCTCAGCCTGGCATCCTTTTTCAAGGACATTCAGTGGAGAGAGAAGAAGTATTGTATTGCAGTATAACGGCAGATAGGATCATAGAATCATTAAGGCTGGAAAAGACCTCTAGGATCATCAAGTCCAACTGTCAACCCAACACTACCATGACCACTAGACCTTGTCCTGAAGTGCCACATCTACCCGTTTTTTGAACACCTCCAGGGATGGTGACTCCACCACTGCCCTGGGCAGCCTGTTCCAATGCCTGACCACTCTTTCAGTAAAGAACTTCTTCCTTATATCCAATCTAAACCTCCCCTGGCACAACAAGAGGATGTTTCCTCTTGTCCTATTGCTAGTTACTTGAGAGAAGAGACCAACACCCACATCTCTACAACCTCCTTTCAGGTAGTTGTAGAATGCAATGACATCTCTCCTCAGCCTTCTGTTCTCTAAACTAAACAGTCCCAGTTCCCTTAGGCACTCTTCATAAGACATGTTCTCCAGATCCCTCACCAGCTTGGTTGCCCTTCACTGGACTTGCTCCAGCCCCTCAATGTCTCTGTTATCCTGTGGCACCCAAAGCTGAACCCAGTACACAAGCTGTGGCCTCACCAGTGCTGAGTCCAGCGGCACAACCATTTCCCTACTACTGCTGAACACACTATTTTTGATACAGAAAATGCTCTGGGGCTGCAGTGCTTGTAATGGCGCTTCTGGTGTCCAAAGCAGCCCTCTCACACATAATGGTCTTATAAAGCTGATGTTGAGCTCCTGACAGGCTCCTAATCCATCCTGACATGCACACAGATGCTCAGCTGAGTGTCATTTCCTGCTCTGAGGAGCCCAGATTGCTCCTGACTGGCCCTTGGGTTTCAGCAATCAGTTTAATTTTTCTCTCTCATTTATTTCCTTTGCCGGAGGGAACGGTGCTTCAGCCCCTTCTGGAAACCTCCTTATCGTGCGGCATGTGAGATACACTCGGCAGGGGCAAGGGCTTTATTTATTAACTGAGCTCCTGCTGGGTTTAGCGATGCTGCAGCATAGGAGCTTTGCTCGGGGTGCGTTGCTGCTCCAAGCTCCATTAGATCACAGAATCACAGAATCACAGAATGGTGGGGGTTGGAAGGGACCTCTGGAGATCATCTAGTCCAGCCCCACTGCCAAAGCAGGGTCACCCAGAGCAGGTTACCCAGGAACACATCCAGGTGGGTCTTGAAAGTCTCCAGAGAAGGAGACTCCACAATGCATGAAGCTGCTTCCACGAGCTCATGTCTTCGGCGTGGTGCTGGGGGGAGCGTGGGGAGAGGGGCTCTGCTGCTGGTGGGAGGTGTGAAGGGCTCCAGCACATCGCTGTTGAACCCAAACAAGGTTTAGGCTGAGCAAAGAGCAAGATGCAGCGCCTTTTCGGGACACTTGCTCCTGCTCTCACGCCCAGAACAGTTCAGGGGAGAAAAACCACCGCGGAGGTGGCGGCTGCAGAGCAGGGCCACAGCAGCAGATGTCCTGGGACAGCTCTGCCTGCTCGCCTTTTGGAAGGGAACGCTCCACTTGGAGTCCTTTCCGAAGCAATTTGAGGTTAATTAGCAACTTCTGGCTTCGCTATCTAGCTGGTCTGTTTATCTTTTGTCTCAGCGAGTCCTCTTCTCTTCCTGTTGTTGTTCCTTCTTCCTGAGTGAAGGGGGGGCTGCGCAGACACCCTGCCCCACCACGCTCAGGGATGTGCTGGCCTGGGCAGGCTCCTGCTGCCGCCTCCTCCCCACTCCCAGATGGTCCTTGCCTTCTGAAACGTCTCTCCTTACCCATCCAACCCTTTAATTTTGCTTCTGCATAAAGGAGACCCGCTGCAGTGCAAGGTGCTGGAGGCCAGAAGCACGGTGCTGGGCGCAGCAGTTGGGAGGAGAGAGCTTGGAAAGCCACAGCCAGCCGTGCCGGCTCAGAGGTCTCACCTCCCACGAGCTACCGCGAAGCACAAACACAGCCGGCCAGCCTGGTTGGGACCCCGTGCTCCCCGGTGCTGAGCTGCTGGGGCCCTCAGCACATCACCAGAGCCCGTGGGTGGGTGCTGGAGCACAGAGATGACATCTGAGCTGCCCTTGGCCGCTCCTTGGAGCCCAGCTGTTAGCGCTGGTGGAAGCAATCCAAATACCAGCACATGGGCTCCAGCTAAGCCTTGGGGTCACCCCTGCTTTGCAGTGGGCTTGTACCAGCTGTAAATATAGGCCACTGTGTTACTAATGCACCCACCATAAATTGTTTTATATAACCTCATAAACTTGGAGTAGCTGTAATCCTATAAAGCCTGTGGCCTCTGCTGGGCTGGCATTTTAGGTGAGAGGCCTGGAAGAGCCAGGCCATCTGTGGTGGTAATGAGTTTCTCATCCTTTCAGAAAGAGAATAGTCCCTTGGTGGCCTTCTCCATGAACTCTCATGTGCTGAAGACTGCATGGGATTTTCCTAACTTGCATGTCAGCGAGGATCTAGTGGTGTGGCAGGGAGAACCTGGAGCAAAACTGCTGGGTATGGCCCTTAAATCCATCCATCAAACTGTTGCCATGGTAGGACAGCCGAAACAACAGATACCGAGCAAGGAAAGATCATCTGCGTGTAGAGCGATTATGCAGTCTCTGAACAACCCCCAGATCCACACAAACCCAGAGGTGCTTCTGAACACAGCTGTTTATTTGGGGTTGAATTAAGCTTTTCCCTCTCCTCTGTAAGAGGGACCTGCCCGGAGGCCCCCTGCGAGCTGGGTGGCAGAAGGTACCACCAAAGACTTGCTGGGGACTGTTTTTGCAGGGACCATTTCTTATCTCTTGATGCCTTCATTTCTCTGTTTTGATCGTTTCTGAACTCCTTTCACGGAGGACTTCTCTGCCACGCAGTAATGCTAGCCCCGCAGCGACAGTTATTGCGTGAGGACCTCCACCAGACTCCGCTCCCTCCATCTTGCGGGAGACCCTTCCTCCCTCTTGGCCCTCTCATCCTGGAAATCCTGCCTGCTCTGCTCCCGCTTGTCCAGCCCAGCGCCCAGGCAGATGGTTTCTGTTGCAGCTGTCGGAGCACAGCTGTGTCACTGGGCCTCGAGACGGTTGATGCTCTCCCAGCATCCTGCTTGCCCAGCGCTGCCCCAGCCTGCTCCTGCCCCCTCCTTGGTGGGACTGCTCCCTGGGTGAAGGAGCTTGCTGACGGTGCTGGCAGGATGGGTTGGACGCTTCCCTTCTTCACTAGCTCTGCCTGCACAAGGGAATTGAGCGGCTCAAGCAACAGGCACAATGCAAAACATTCCCTTTATTTCTCAGTGGGTGAATTCATCGCCCTAGCCTGCAGGTTTGACCTTTGAGTGGTTCTGCTGGGTGTTTCAGCTCTCTTGCTTTCTTCAAGAGAAACCTTTCATCAGGAGTTACCACAGGAACATGGGGACAAGGGAAAACTTGCTGTTCCTCTGGCTTTTGGAGCACATGCCCAAGATTATCTACCCGAGGGCCTAAAATGTACTTGGGGTGGTGACACCAGAGTAAGAAGATAACAAGGGAAGAGCAGTGCTGGTGGAAAGGACCCTCCCTTCACGCAGGGACTGGACAGAAGGCAGTTTTGGATATACTCGATGAGAGATGTGCGTGGACGTGCATCTCCCAGTATCAAACGGTTTGCTCCTGTAGCCAGTCATCTGGTCACACACATGCCTTGTCTGCCTGGAAATCTCATTTTCACACTCCCACTGTCTGGATTTTCAATTCAAACACTGCCCCAAACATGCATCTGCTTTCCCTTCCATTTTTTTGGCTGTTANTTCTGGACTAAGGTATTCAGCCAGGAATGGCCAGGGTTCCTCGGTTCCTGAAACGCTGCCTGGCCCTGGGCTGCTCTGCCAGCCACCGGCCTCGCGGCCACGCTCCTGCCAGCTGGCCCGGCCTGTGCCGCTCGCGAGCCCAAATCCTACAGACCCCTCTGCCAGGATGAACCCAGGGTTTGAGTTTTAGCCTGTTGGTCTTTACCAAACCACTTTTCTCGGAAATCCAGGCCATGAGAAACATGTGCAAATGCTTCCCAGCTTCCCAGCCTCCTGCTTTCCCCACTGACCTCCAACGCCCAGCGCAGGCAGTGCCCATCTCTGCACCCATCTCTGCCTGTCCTGCGTTTCAGGAGCTCCCCCGAGCTCTGGAGCCTCTCCTTTGTGGGAAGAGCCACGGAGCAGCATTTTCTGTGTGTTTGGTGAGCAGGTGAGAGACCCCAGTGCTTGTTCTCGCCTGCCAGCTTGCCTCGGGGACGGCTGTGCTCTGAGCCCATGTCCAACGTGCTCCAATTTCAATGGGATTTCGTTTCCAGCCGCAGTGGTTCACATGGTGCAGCTCGGGCCCCGGGCTCGGCCTCGCACGCTGCAGCTCTGCACCAGAGAGCCCGTGTCCTGCAGAGAAGAGCCAGCTCCGAACGGAACGTGGGGCTGATATCATTGCAACCGATCTTGGCCCCATGCATGGGAGAAACGAGTCTTGGCAGAGAGCTGTCCTTTGCTCCTCTGTTTTCCTCCCGCCTGCTGACCTTCTCCTGGAGAGCTGCGCCAGGGACCAGCTCCCTGAGCTGGGTGGCTTCTGGGACTGATGGAGACCTCTCCCGCTGCGAGACGACTCCTGGACCTCCTGACAAACCCTCTGGTCACCACTAGAGCCTGTTGGCTCTGATCACTGAGTGCAGAGCTCTAAGCCCCTAGACCCGTCTGTTGTCTCTCCAGAAATGCCTGAGCCTGTGCACAAGCCAGGGCAGCAGCCTGAGCTCTTTTTGGGGAAGGGGCTGGAGGCAGCTCAGGCAGGATGCCACCTCCTGTGTCAGGGCTCTGCCTTTTCAGGCCCTGCAATGCCTGGCCAGCTTCACACAGAGCATCTCCTGGCAGGCTGTGCTAACCTTCCTGCCCACGGCTGGGAGGGGAGGGTGGAGGAGGTGACCAGGGCAGGCTTGTCCCAGCTCAGAGGTGGGAACTTCTTTCCTCCTTCTCTCTCCCTCAGTAAATTTGCAGATGACACGAAACTAAGCGAGACTGTCGATCTGCTTGAGGGTAGGAGGGCTCTGCAAAGGGATCCGGACAGGCTGGAGCGGTGGCTGAGGCCAATTGTATGAGGTTTAACAAAGCCAAGTGCCAAGTCCTGCACTTCGGTCACAACAACCCCCAGCAACGCTCCAGGCTTGGGGAAGTGTGGCTGGAAACTGCCTGGTGGAAAAGGACCTGGGGGTGCTGGTGGACAGCCGGCTGAACATGAGCCAGCGTGTGCCCAGGTGGCCAAGAAGGCCAACAGCATCCTGGCCTGGATCAGAAATGGTGTGACCAGCAGGAGTAGGGAGGTGATTGTGCCCCTGGACTCGGCACTCGTGAGACCGCACCTTGAGCACTGTGTCCAGTTTTGGGCACCACAGGACAAGAAGGACATTGAGGTGCTGGAGCGGGTACAGAAAAGGGCAACGAAGCTGGTGAGGGCTTCGTTGACATGGAGAACATGTCTTATGAGGAGTGCCTGAGGGAACTGGGACTGTTTAGTCTGGAGAAGAGGAGGCTGAGAGGAGACCTCATTGCTCTCTACAATTACCTAAAAGGAGGCTGTGGTGAGGCTGGTGCTGGTCTCTTCTCCCAGTTAAGTATGACAGGACAAGAGGTAATGGCCTCAAGTTGCGCCAGGGGAGGGTTAGATTGGAGATCAGGAAGAAGTTCTTCACTGAAAGCGCGATTAGCTATTGGAACAGGCTGCCCAGAGAGGTGGCACCATTGCTGGAGGTGTTCAAAAAACGGATAGATGTGGCGCTTCAAGACATGGTCTAGGGCTTAGGGAGATGTTCGAAGAAGGTTGGACTTGATGATCCTAGAGGTCTTTTCCAACCTGAATGGTTCTATGATTTTATGATTCTTCGGGGTGGGAGGTCTGCACTGTGAGCTGTGGATCTCCTCCCTCCCCACAGTGTTACGTCTCTGTGGAGGCACAGGGTGGATGGTCATGGTGACAATCAGCTCTTCAATGAGGTTTTCTCTGCAGGGGCTTCACAAGAAGAAGAGATCAGAGGTGTCTCAGGCCATCAGTACATGGCAAGAGGAGCTCCACTGTGGGTGTAGAGCTGGCCCTAAGCTCACAAGGTGGTGGAAATCAGAACATGTGATGGAGCCAGGTCAGGGAAAGGGCTCCAGGCCACCTCCTTTGACCAGTGTCTCTGGGAGCAATGATCAGATTACTGATAGGAAAACCAGAGAGGAGTCAGTGTGGTCTTTTGAGGACTGAGCCACTTTTAAGCCTTAGAGGTGACTGAATGAAGTCTGGGGCTCCTTACTGCAGGTCATGGACTGATTGTGCCATTTCTCCTTGCTCTCCTGCTGTTCCATGTCACTGGTAGGAGGAACTATGGCCCTTGCAATAGCTCCAGCTCATCTACCAAGTGTGGAAACTCCTCTAACGCTCTCTCAGCTGCACCCGTAGACCATTAACATAAACAAAAGAGCTGGTAGGAGACCAGATTGGAGAACTGTGGTGATGCATGGGGCAGGCCAGAGCCTGGCCCATCCTGCCACCACTGGGTCTGCAGGCAGATGGAAATGTCCTCTGGAGACAGACCAGGCGTCAGGGACATGCAGGGCCAGGATCTGAGTTTGGAGGTGGCACATTTGCAACTGTTTCTGCTTGTGATGCTATAACTCATGGCTGGGAAAATCCCTGTTAATTGGTGGAAATTTGGATCAAGTGGATTAGTGGGAATGCTAAGGTGCCAAGATAAGCCATTCTTTTCCTGAACATTCAAGTATGCTCTGGACAGAGTAGGAAAACCAGTTTACAGGTGGAGATGAGTAAATCATCCAAACTTCACATGCGAGACAGGACTCACAGGCAGCCTGAGCCCTGCCACGCCTGCCCAGCACCACTGCTCCATGCAGGATGGCCCTCGGGATGCCCATCGGTACCGGCACCGGTGGTGGCACAGGCTGGCAGTGAGAGCCAGGACATCTGGCTGCGGGTGAAACCCACCCTTCCTCGGCGTGCATCATTTCTTCTCCTCTGAGAGAGCGGTGCGCGTTCTGCTGTGGGAGCTCCTGGACCTGTAAGGCGCCTGCCGCAAGCTTCGCCTACACGCCACTGCCCCTGACCACAAATTAGGAGTGTTTAACCAGTCAAATTCGTTTCCGTTCCCATGCTGCTGCTGTAGTTAGCTTGGTGCAGGTCAAAAGGTGTGGTGCCGTGATTTTCAAAAAGCCCAGTGACTTGACATTTCATTCTGGGTGGGAGGCGGGTGCCCCACGCTGAGGCATGGGGAAAAGGAGCCAAGCAAAGCAGGAGGGAGAAAAATGCTGCAGGCATCCGAGACACCGAG
Organism: Eurystomus gularis; assembly: GCA_013400335.1. NCBI lineage: Eukaryota > Metazoa > Chordata > Aves > Coraciiformes > Coraciidae > Eurystomus > Eurystomus gularis. The sequence continues at coordinate 100,636 of VZZY01011040.1, read as the reverse complement.
CCCTGGGGCTTCATCCAGCAACTGCTACCTGTGATTAAGAGTCTGTATCAATCTCAAAGTCAGGAAAGTCACCCAGACCATGAAATCCCCGTGTTCGGTGTGGAAATATGGCATTTGATGCATTTTTATTTGAAATGCGTTAAATCTGCGTTCGAGGGGCCATGGGGAGTGTTTGGGCCTCGCCGACCAGGAGGAATCCTGCTGGCTTGCTCCCTCCCGGGACGCACGGATCCAGCGGGTCCTCACAGCTCATCCGTGACAAACTGCAAAAATCGTGGAGATGTTTGCCACGGTTGGCCTGTGAAATCAGCCTCCTCTCTAGGAATGAGAAGCCTCCGGAGCTGTGATCCAGGGCAGCCCGGCTGCCAGAGAGCAGCTCCCAGCAGCGGCCAGGCGGGTGGCGAGGCGGGCAGGGCTGCGCAGCCTCCAGCATGGAGAAGCAACGGGAAAGCGGGGTGAGAACAAGAAGCTGTGGTCGTTTGATGCCCCACTCCATTAACCTGAAACTTGCAGACACAGTGGGAAGGGGATTTCAGCACCCGTGGCCTTTCACTCACGGGCTTTGTGCGGCGCAGGCTGTAAAGCCGCTCTTTGGGTGAGACTCTCTGCTGGCAAGTCCACTGTGTTTTAGCAGCCAGATGGCCCTGGGGATGTCCCTGACCGTTCCAGCCATCCCCCGGGATCCCCGCTTGCACCTGCGGCCAGAGGGGAAGCGGTGAAGCCTGTGCTGCCGCGCGAGAGGAGCTGCTTGTTGCCGCACAGGGCTCAGGGTCTGCCCTGGGCTTCCTGCAGCCCGGCCGCTTGCAACTACGATTTAACGCACGTGCTGATTGATAACTCTCCGGAGTGCATTTTCCCTTCCTTTCCACATAAAGTCCTGAACTCAGCTCTCCCTTTGACAGTTCCCACTTGCAGAGCAAAGCCGGGGGGGTTTTGTCTGAAGAAGGGGCACGTCAGAGAGGCCAGCAGCGGATCCCGCGTGGAGCACGGCGGCCTGGCAGCGTTTGTTTGTGCGAGGTAGAGTTCTCACGCTCTAAATATACAATCTGCGATAAGGGAAGGGAAAAAGCCCAGCATGGAAATATTCCTTCTGTAAGAGAAATAATTTGCTGCTGCTAAAAATATATGTTCATATTATTCCTGCCTTGGTCTCTAGCTGGATGGGAGAGAGTGCACGCAGGCTGCCCTCAGGGGACCCGGCTCCACGGACAGACCCCAGGCGCTCGGAAAGGCTCCGAAAGGCTCTGAAAGGCCGTGTGTGTCCGCTGGGGCTGGAGGCGTTGCGGGGGGGCTCCTCATCTTCCCCCTTCTTTACCATCCACATCTTCTCTTTCTCAGGGCAGTAAAGCCGTGATACGGGGTTACCCCGAAGGTCGTAGGAAGTAACCTCTAAGCAGGTGCTGACAGTGGGAAAGGAAAGTGATCTGCGGCGTTCCCAGAGCAGCTGGGAGCCTGTTCTCAGCCCCGGCTGCACGGCGAGGCAGGAACGGCTTTGTTCGAGGGGGACGAATGTTCAGATTGGTGGGATATGTGTAATCCCTTCCTGTCTCATCTGCGAGCATCCCGGGCCTGGTGCTTCCTTCCCTGCTTGCTGCTCCCGGGACCTGAGTCCCCATTCACAGGCGCTTCCGTGCCCGTGGGCGAGTGGAGCCCAGCCAAGCCCAGACGGATTTCCCAGGGGCAGCCCCTGGGCCAGGGACGGAGCCTGCCCAGGATCCCTGCCCACCTTGCCTCTGCGCTGCGGGACTGAGTGAGAAATGAACAGCGTTCGCTGCTGCCATGGCCTCCGCTGGCACGGCCTGGCACGGCTGGCTGAAAGCTGGTTAGGAACATCTCTGTGAAGCCATTCCTGTTAGAAACAGGTGAAATCTTTGGCATTTTCTGGCAGATCTGCTTCCAGAGTGTGGTAGGTGGACACAGTGTCTGCTCAGGAGCACGTTCTATCTCCTGTCTTGAGAATATGGTCAAGGAGCTGACCTGGCAGAAGGCAGCAGTTGTACTGCAGAACTCAGTGATGACAGACCTCAAACCCTAGCAGAACCTACTGCATTTTTTGTGAATCATATATTGCCTTGACGTTGCTTTTTTTGATTCTCAAAGAACTCCTGCCCCGTTTAGGACCCAATACCTGTCCCCAGAGCATCCCCTGTTATTTGTGAAGTTGCATTAATTTCCAGGGAGGTGATCATGATGGGAGATGGTAGCAGCATAGTTCCAGTTCAGGATCCAGCAGCTGGTCTGCTTGGCAGGAAACACATCTCTGTGAAACCTGAAAGATGCCTCTTTTTAGTACATCCTCATTCAGACATCCTTTTGAAGCTCAAACATACCCTTATGAATCAGGCACGTTCATAGGCAGAAGCATAACCAAGGTGATTTACAAAAAGTAATGAGAAAAATCTTTGCTCTTCAAATGTGCTCCAGAAAGCCCTTGGAAGGCTGTGTGTTGGTCACTGACCATGGTTGTGAAGCATCACTGGCTTTGCCAGGTGAGCTGACGAAGGGCAGCATCCATGACTCGTGTTGACTTGGCTACAAACCTTCTCCAGTCTGTGCTCCATCTGGCCAAGGTGGGTTTCAGAAGCCTCTTGCAAGCCTGGAGGAGAGCTGAAGGGGTTTCTCCTCTAGATGCTTAAGGGAAGCGTGACATCAGTGGAAGTGCTGGCTGAGAGCTCCGAGGTGCAGGAGGCCGTGTTTGGTGGTGCAGAGTGTGTTGCACCCTGGCATGTCCCCATTGTCCTCCGCTATCACCCCGCTGTGAGGGCGATGGGGAGGGACAGCTGTGGTGTGAGGCCACAGTGGGGCAGGAAGCAGGTTTGTAGGGGCTGTGTCTGTCCATGAGGTGTGGGCTGGATGCTCTCATCACTGTGGCTGCAGTGACAGCAATAGCACAGCGTGTTTTATCTCCGGTTAGAGACTGGGAGAAATGCAAAACATTGACCCCAGAGCAGACCTGGTGTCAAGCTGCTCCGAGCGCATCTCCATGTGGACTTTGAGGGGTGGCTTTGTGAGGAGGTTCCACTTGCCCAGCCTGTTTGTGCAGCACTGGCTGAGTCAGAGCCTCGTATCAGCCCTCGCAGGGAGCTGCAGGTTTCCTCCTGGCCTCGGCGGAGCCCCCGGGACCCTGCCTCCGCCCTGACGGGCACTCGCTCCCCGCAGGCTGCCCGCTGTCCACCCTGGCACCGTGTCAGGAATGCGTGTGTGCTGGGCAGGGCAGGGGAATTGCCACCCAAAGAAAGGGAAAAGCTGCCTCCTTGTTTTTCCTGCTCCAGCCCCTCTCCCATTTCAATCGCTGGGAAAGGCAGGGTTCAGCCTGGCTCAAGGTTACGTCCTGCTGCTGCCTGGCCGTGGGCCAGTAAGTGTGAGAGCGAGCTAGACACAATAACAGGGATGTCAAACGCAGGATCACTTCCCTGAAGCCCAGGCGAGTGTGCAGGCAGCACTGGGAAGGAATTAGCAGAACAGGGCTAGTGGTGGGGCTAAAGCGTGTCCAAGCTATTAAATAGATCCTTTTTGCCAGGTATTCTTCCAAAAAAAGGGAGCCTCCCACCTCTGCCCAGCCGGATTTTGGTGTGCAGAAGTTCTGCCCCGTCAGTAGTTGTGCTGCTTGCTGGGGTGGGAAGAATTCAGGCTGAGAGAGTTGGGCTTGTTCAGCCTGGAGAAGAGAAGGCTCCAGGGGGACCTCATTGTGGCCTTCCAGTGTCTGAAGGGGGCTACAGGAAAGCTGGGGAGGAACTTTTTACAAAGGCCTGTAGTGATAGGACAAGAGATAATGGCTTCAAACTGGAAGGGGGTAGATTTAGATTGGAAATTAGGAGGAAATTCTTCACTCTGAGGGTGGTGAGACACTGGCACAGGTTGCCCAGGGAAGCTGTGGATGCTCCATCCTTGGAGGTGTTCAAGGCCAGGCTGGATGGGGCCTTGAGCAACCTGGTCTAGTGGGAGGTGTCCCTGCCATGGCAGGGGGTTGGAACGAGATGATCTTTGAGGTCCCTTCCAACCCAAACCATTCCATGATTCTATGAATTTGAGTGATTTTGCAGAGCCTGGGCACAACTTGCTTGAAGCCAAGGAGACAGAAGGGGTGGCTGGGGCTTCTGCTCAGCCCTTGATTTAGGCAACCAAATGCTGGTGGTGGCTCATTGTCTTGCTCCCATCATCAAGCCCACGCAGGGCTTGTCTTTTGGCTATGTTGGCTTAATGCAATGGTTGGTCCTTGTCAAGAGGTAAGAGCAAGTTTGGGTTAGCTGCTGCCCAAGCAAGGCAGTGTAGCACGGGCAGCCTGTGTTGTTGGAGGTCAGTTTAAAATAGCCTTTGTCTTGCTTAAAACCCAGGGAAGATAAAGTGGATTTTAACGAGCACAGGCATGGCCAGAATCACAGAATCACAGAATCGTTATGGTTGGAAAGGACCTCCAGGGTCATCAAGTCCAGCCTTTCTCCTAGCATCTCTCTAACCACTACACCATATCCTCAAGCACTGCATCTATTCGTTCTTTAAACACCTCCAGGGATGGTGACTCCACCACCTCTCTGGGCAGCCTGTTCCAGTGCCTAACTACCCTCTCAGTGAAGAATTTCTTCCTAATATCTAATCTAAACCTCCCCTGATGCAACTTGAGGCCATTTCCCCTTGTCCTATCATTACTAATTTGAGAGAAGAGACCAACACCAGCCTCGCTACAACCTCCTTTTAGGTAGTTGTAGAGGGCAATGATTTATTGATGGCTTCTTGTCCCTCATTGCTCAGCCTTCTGCTACTCTGCCAGGGAGAATGGCTTGGCTGGGGGTTCAGAAGTTTGTAGGGTCTCTTCTCCTTTCTGCCATAATGGAAACGCTGAAGTTTCTCAATACAGCTGGAATTTGGGTTGGGAATGCTCTGAGGAAGAGCAGAGGTCTTTTTCCCTCCCTCTGCCCTCGAATCACTGCCATGCTGAGACCAGCCACCGTGCTCCTGGGTGGCTCACACCAGCAATCACCAAGAAAGGGAAAAGGAGACAGGACAGTTGTGGCTTAAGGGAGGCTGCAATCAGAGCATTTGGGATAACTAAGGAAAGATGGTGGGTGAGGCGATGAGAAGGGATTGACCAGAGATTTCCTGCCAAGCTCAATTAGACCATCACGTTGGTGTTGATCTGACTCGAGTTGTGGGGCTGTTCCTCACCTGGCTCCTGCAGCAGCCCCCTGCCTCAGCCAGAGCAGGAAGGTGGCAGTTGTGCGCTGTCCTCCTCTTGCTAAGGGAGAAGTACTGAAATGTCGCCCATCAACCACAGCATCAGCCGCAGGAAGGCCCTCGCTGGTTTGGGTGGGTGTCCATGCCCATGCCTGGTGTGCCATGACGCACAGACAGCCCAAGGATGCAGCACGTGCCATTGAACTAGGGACCTAGTTCCAACCCCCCTGCCATGGGGAGGGACACCTCCCACTAGATCAGGTTGCTCAGAGCCTCATCCAACCTGGCCTTGAAAATTTCGAGGGATGGGGCTTCTACTACCTCTCTGGGCAACCTGGGCCAGGGGCTCACCACCCTCAGTGTAAACAATTTCTTCCTTCTCTCTAGTCTAATTCTCCCTCTTTTAGTTTAAAACCATCACCCCTTGTCCTGTCCCAACAGGCTCTGCTAAAAAGTCTGTCCCCATCTTATAAGTCCCCTTTAAGTACAGGAAGGCCCCAAGAAGGTCTCCCTGGAGCCTTCTCTTCTCCAGGCTGAACAAGCCCAACTCTCCCAGCCTGGCCTCCCAGCAGAGGTTCCAGCCCTCCCATCATTGCTGGGGCCTCCTCTGGCCCCGCTCCACCAGGTCCATGTCTCTGCTGTGCTGAGGACTCCAGAGCTGCCCCAGCACTGCAGGGGGGTCTCCCCAGAGCGGAGCAGAGGGGCAGGATCCCCTCCCTGCCCTGCTGCCCACGCTGCTGGGGATGCAGCCCAGGAGGACGTTGGCTGCTGGGCTGTGCTTGCACATTGCTGCCTCGTGTTCAGCTTCTCACTGCCCAGCACCCCCAAGTCCTTCTCCCCAGGGCTGCTCCCCAGGCCTTCATCCCTCAGCCTGTGTAAATACCTAGATGTGATTCAAGTATTGATCACTTGGATGTGGTTCAAGCTCCTGCCGCACTGTTGCACTGCGGAGCAGCCCCAGCTAGGAGAACTCGAGTTCTGGGCGCAGAAACCTGGGGTCAGCTCGCTGGTATCCCTGGCCTACGGGCACCTTGCTGGGACCCAGGTAGAGCAGGGTTAATGCTAGCGAAGTGTCCCTGTGCAATGGGCTTTTTATCTGCTTCGATCCAGTGCATTTCCTGGTGGAGTGGCTTGTGTCCGGTCGTTAAGGCTGCTTGGCAGCGGAGCAGAGAGGAAGGCTGGAAGTAAACACAGGCACTCTTGGATCAGTAGCTGGGAAAAACAGCGAGGAGCTGCATGGGATTGCCGTCTCCAAAACCTCCTTGTTTCCTTGCCTCGCAGACAAGCGGCTTCCTGCCAGGGACAGCACACACTGCAAGGCACCGCAGCAGCACTGTCCCAGCCTGCTCCCCCAGCATGGCACGGCACGGCATGGAATGGCATAGAATGGCCTGACATGGCACGGCTGCCAGCCCTGGCTGCAGGGGCTCTGCCTCTCCTGAGCATTTTCAGCCGCTCGCATAGATCGGGGACTTGAAGTGCTTTTGAACTTGGTGAGATTTCTGCGCCCAGTTCCACAAAAATCCCAGGCTGTGTTAACTTGAAGTGTTGATCTGTCTTGGACCAAGAGTCTTGATCTGCACTAGAGCAGCAACAGCCACGTCCATCATGCCAGGGACAAGGAGACTGGCCACATCAAACACCTGCCATCAGGTCCTCTCATAGCGTTCAGGCTGTAGCACCTTGGGTGTGCAGCTGCTCCTGGCACAGGGATGACAGAGGATTTGGCTGCTGAAGTCCTGACTTCTAAGGTTTCACCTTTCTTCTTTGAACCAGACACTGGTTTGAGCATGTCCTGGGGTTTCCGTACAAAAGAAACGTGTCCGTAGATCCCTGCCTCTCTGGGGTCGAGTGGGAAGGCATCATCATTTGAGCAATTCAGAGCTGAGTCATCAAAGAGGATGTGACTCTCCCACAGCTAACTAGGCGGTGAGAGCAGGACCCCATCCTGGAGCTTGTCTTGAACAGCAGCAGCTGAGCTGCCCAGGCTTGGATGTCAGTGTTTGGTTTGGATAGATGATACTGTGGTCTCAATGGTGATCACCTCGCCTCTTAAAGCTTTTCCTCTTCTCTAATTCCCAATGAAAAGCAGTGCTTTTCGAGGCTTCTGCTTGGAGTTGGGTGAACGTAAGCGCACAAACTCCAAGGCTGACAGGAGATCAAAGATTTCCTTCCAGGTATGAGACAGCTATGGAGATGTCCAACATAGAGTAAGGAATGGGAGCTTGCTTGAGTCCGCTCTGCTGAGTATGTCTGCCAGGAGACTGTCCCAAATAATGAAACTGTTCACCTGTCTCTGTTGTTCTTTGTCCTGCACACATAAAAAAAGGGGGAAAGAGAATCATAGAATCATAGAATGGTTTGGGTTGGAAGGGACCTCAAAGATCATGGCAGGGACACATCCCACTAGACCAGGTTGCTTGAGGCCCCATCCAGCCTGGCCTTGAACACCTCCAAGGATGGAGCTTCCACAACGCCCCTGGGCAACCTGGGCCAGGGTCTCACCACCCTCAGAGTGAAGAATTTCCTCCTAATTTCCAATCTAAATCTACCCCCTTCCAGTTTGAAGCCATTACCCCTTGTCCTATCACTACAGTCCCTTCCCACCTTTCTTGAAGGCCCCCTTCAGATACTGGAGCACCACAATAAGGTCTCCTTGGACTCTTCTTTTCACCAGGCTGAACTAGCCCAGCTCTCTCATCCTGTGTTGTAGCAGAGGTACTCCAGCCCTCTGATCATCTTTGTAGCTCTCCTCTGGACCCTCTCCATCAGGTCCATGTCCTTCTTGTGCTGGAGGCTCCAGAGCTGGATGCAGTAGAAGAATAAAGGTATTTTGCTGCTGGATGCAGAAGAATAAAGATAGAAGGTTTGAGGTTTACTTAATGTCTCTGTTTTAGATGACACATCTAGTATTTGGCTACAGAAATAAATAATCCATCACATGGAGCTGTAGCAAAGGCTCAGGGTCAGAACATTGCTCTGCACCTCACTGCGGTTTGTGCAGAGAAGGAAAGAGCCACTCAGGCTGGTTCCACAGAAGCACCGCTGGTTTCTCATGGAGGCCTGGAATAAAAAATAGCCTATTTCCCCAGTCTGTGCTTCCCACGGTAAGGTCAATAATCAGAAAATGCACGAGACTGGAGGGTACCGGCATCCCAGTGGAAGCATTTTCCATGTCAGAGGCTTGTTCCGAAGCCTCTGTGTAACTGTGGATGGCAATCGATAATGATGTCACTGGTTTGCAATGTAGGCGCTGCCTCTGGCCTGGCAGTGAGCTTGCCTTGGATCCCCACCAAGGCCTCATTAGAATTTCGTGTCTTGCTGCAGAAGGGCAGTGGGCTGATTTCGTGTTCCCACTGTCTCAGCTCTTCTCAGCCCTTTATATCCATGGACTTCCCTGGATTTTCCCTGGAAGCAGCGTCTGACCTGCCCCTTTCCCTTTTCTTACATGCCATTTCTCTTTCAGCCAACTGCTAGATGCATGAAAAACCAGTTTACTTGTTTGTGGGAACATGTTGACAGCCTGGCGATGAAGGTGCTGTGCTCACCTGAGCCATTGCAGGGGGCTGCAGGTACCACGGGCCATCCCAATGGACACTGACACTGGCCATTGGTGTCACACAGAGACTCTGGCACTTGAGCCATCCAGACTATTTGAAAAGCCATGTCCCTCACAAGTGATGCACTGGCAGCTGAGCTGAGCACTCTCTTTCCAGTTATCACTCAAAAAATGGGTGGGCTCATTTTTGCTGTCCAGCAAGGCCACGTCAAGCTGAGCTCTTTGATCACCCCCGTGAGATGCAAGATTTGGGCTTTGCTGCTGGTGTGTGCAGCATCCCTAGGAAGGGGGTGGATTCCTTATCCCGTGAAGTTTTTGAGCCAAGATCGGGTGCATCTTGCTCCATCACAGCTTGCCGGCTGGATGCTGGTACCTCTTGCCCTGCTCTGAGCTGTGACGAGCAGGATCTGTTCAGCTTGTTACTGATCCCCGGTTCTTCAGTCAGCCTGGGCACGTGTCCAAGGAGCCTTTGCTCAAACACACAAACCAAGAGCAACTACTAGAGAAGCTTTTTGTCCTTAAATATCAAAGCTTCTATATTTATTTAGAAAGTGTGAAAGGCTCTGCTTCTCCGACAGATCCACAGTGCTGTGTTACTGGGAGTTTCTCTTTGGTTTAGCATCATGGCAGGAGTGTTTGAGAAACCAGTCAGACCCCAGACGTGCCCATGTGTCTTCCAGGTGAGAATCAGCTGCAGGATACCAGGGCTGAGAGAGTGGCATGGAACAGCATGCTCAACTTCCCTGTGTTTCAGAGCAAAATTCAGGCCTTTCCCGGTGTCTCTGCTCCAGTTTGGATGTCGGGGATCACAGCCATACCCTCTGGTTTCCAGCAGTCTGCCCAAACCCAAGCCCGAGCCTTGCTTGGGTCTGTCTCTGACTTCCTACCACTCCCACTTCTTCCTCTGAGGCCTGTGTAGTCCCATCCGAGTGGATGTTCACAGGAGATCTTGCCAGGCTTATGGATCAAAATAAAATATTTGGAGACTTAGGTTTTTTCATGAGCATGTTCCCTGAATCTGCTCACAGGAGGAGCCAAGTCCCTGCGCCGAACAACCTCCTCCTTGTTGCAGCACGCACACACTTGCCTTCAGATTTGCATGGCTGAGTCCTTACTCACCGCCCGGCCAGCACCGCACCGGGCGGCGGTGGGAGCTGGACAGGGATGGTGGAGCCTGCACTTCAGGGGAGCAACATGAGAGCGTGTCTCTGCACTTTTGGGAGAAGAGAGGATGCTGCGCATCCTTGGATGGCAAAATGAGCGTCAAAGAGGCTTTCAGCCCACGCACTCAGGTTCCTGCTGCGAATTCCTGTCTCTGCACATTGGTGCTGGAATAACCTCCTGGCTGGAAAATAGTTCTTGAAAGAGCTGTGGAGAGAGCTGGAAGCCTCCCGTGGCAGTGCCTGGGGACTCCGCGGCACTTCAACCCTCTCTCCCTCCTTTTGTGCCCCTGTGGGTGGCAGCTGGGGCTGGGCGAGCTCCAAGACCAGCCAGCCGTGGGCGCGCAGCGTTAGCCAGTGCCCTGGTCACTGTTTCTGCAACAGGGATTGAACTTTCCTTCTCGACTGAATGCTGTGAACCAGCTTGGGGTGCAGTAACCTCTGCTATGGCTCTAGCACCAGCCCTTGGAGGCTCTCAAGCTGCTTTCTTGCCACTGGTTAATGAGCTCTCTCCATGCCCTTGAAAGGCAACCGGTTTCCTATAGCTGCTGGTAGAGCTGGGGAAAGTGAGACACGAGGAAGTGAGGGGATGGCTCTGGGCCCTGTAAGGTGCCAGAGGTACTGTATGTGTCTCTTGGCTGCCCTTAGCTGTTAGACCCAACTTATTTAGTCAGTGTGTGACCTTTACTGCTTTGTATAAACATCGCCAAGACCATAATAGTCATCAGACTCCAGTTATTCCCTGAACTTATGTCTGACTTCTCCTGAGGAATCTGATTCTGTTTTTCTACCCATCATGGACATAGCCCAAAGGCCCTGGGACTTTGTGAATGGAGGGATTTCGCTGCCTACAAGATGCAGAGCGAGGTTCCAGGTCAATCTGTGAAGCTGAACCAGGAGGAAATGTCAGTAGGGAGGAGCCTCTGTGCAAACACCCCAGTTTCCTCCTCTGCTTTGGGGGTTTTCCTTGGATTCCTCCATCCAAGAGCCCTTCCTGGGATCCCTCAGCATCCTGCAGAGGAGGAGGATGTTGCCCTGACTCCAGGTCCCATGAAGCATGGAGGGTGCATGGCCACCCGCATCGTGCTGGTGTTTAACTCTTCTGCTGCTGCATATGGAGAAGTTCTGCATCAAACTTACTCCACTTGCCCAGTGCAATGTTGCAAGAGCTGGAGTCTGTCTGAGAAGTGTCTGAGGTTTCTTCTTCCATTAAGATAGTGAAGTGTGCAGAGAGGAAGGGATCTCCTGCTGAGGGGAGAGCAGACAGCCACTAAATGGGGCTGTTAAATTATTTTGCTAGAGAACATCCCCCCGATGCAATTTTCCTGTTGCAGGATCACAGCTCTAGTTGAGACCTGCAGAACAGATGTTCTGCAAAGACCCTTATGCTCCAAGCAGCCAGTTATTAATGGACACTGTGCTTGCTGGTCTGGCCAAGCCCTTCCAGCCCCGTTCCAGCCAGCTCCACAATGCCCATAAAGCACTGCAATGGCTCAGGGACACTGCAGACATGGGCAGGTTGCCGTAGTGTGGCAAGAGGCGAGAGGCGGGCAGGCTGAGAGGGGAGCAGTTGACCAGCCAAGGGCTGGTCAGCCTTGGTTGAACAGAAGGAGATGGTCAGAGTGGTCTTTCCTCATGCTCCGAGGGCTAGCATTGCCCCAGCATCCTAGGTGCCCATGGGATGTGTGCCCTGTGACGGGGAGGAGCCCTGAAGAAGCAAGAGCCCTCCAGCACTGCATCTCACTGCCCTGCTCCTGGCCACAGCAAGGGTTTGGAAACTCTCCTGCAGCCCAACACTCGCTTCCTCCAGTGGCCCTAGTTCCTGAGAGGCCATCAGGAGCCTTGCATCGCCGTGTCCCCCAGTCCTGCCATGAGCAAAGAGGCTGTTGTGTGTGGGGTGAAGAACCAGCTTTCTGGCTTCGCTGACTTTGTAAATAGAAGGAAGTAGGAGAGACCTGAAATCTCTGATTATCTTCCAAGGGGACTCCCATCCCCTGCAAGGCATGTCTCAACTTCCCAGCCAGGTCTGGAGCCATTCCAAGAGCTGCAATGTTTCTTGTCCTCTTTTGAAGCACTCTCCTTTCCTCCTCTACAGCAAAAAACCTTCTCAGTTGGTGGAGCCTCGAGCCCTGGTGCACAAACAGCCTGTGGCCGGAGCATGCGGCTCCGCTTCTCTTCCCACCGGAGGGGAGAGCTGTACCAGGAAAGGTGCTCCAGAGGAGTGACTCTAAGCAGCACTACAGGTTTGGAGTCCTGCTCCTGGGGGGTTTGCTCTGTGCTCAGGAGCTGTGGGTGTCCGTGAGCTGGGCATGTGGGTAGGACCCTCTGGCAGTGCTGCATGGCGAGCCTTTGTTGGTGACTGGGGCACTGTTCCTCCAGCAAGGCATGCTGCTGCACAGCTGTTTCCCAGGGCAAGTTCCTAGGGTTTCCCTCCTCCCACCTACTGCTTTCCTCCAGTTTTGTGGATCTTTGTGAGTCTGCACTGAAGGCACTCTGTGCTGCACTGTTCAGTGGAGCCTCAGCCTGCTTTGGAGAGCGGCTGAAAGGAAAGAGCTAAAAACAATAATGATGATTATCAAGTTCTGCTTGATTCCAAGAATCTGCCCTGGCAGACATGAGCCCCTGCCCAAGCTGCATCTCTGACAGCCGGGCACGGGCTGTGCACTGCCGAGGGCAGGAGGGATGGAGGCCTTTGGCTGGTGAGCATGTTCTGAGCATCATCACTCCCTCTGGCAGGACATCTCTGCCCACCTGCCAGGTCCGAGGTAGGATTAACCTCTCCTACAAAGGCTCCTGCTCCCCTAGCCCGACACAGATGGGATGGCCCATGGCCTTGCAGCCAGGAAGGCTGGGAATCAGGAGCAGCTCCCTCCTGCTGACTGCAAGCCCTGCCCGCTTCCCATGGCAGGGAGAATCTGCGGGGACAAGGAAGTGGCTACAGGGCTGGTGGGTGGCAGGAAGGGGTACTGCGAGGGAGGTCAGGGAGTCCAGGGGCAGCAAAGACCACTACTAAAAAACAATTTTTGTAGAGCAAGCAAGTTTGAAAGTAAGGCTGAATCCAACCTTTTTCAAGGTTACTAAAGGAAATCGCAAAAGATGGGTTGCACAGCTCTTGGAAACTGTCCAGCCATATACATGAAAGGGGAAGCAGGAAAGAAGAATTGGGACTGGTATGCGCTGAGGATGGGACAGAGACAAAAGGTCATCTATGTATATTCCTGAAAGAAAGAAAATGAAAACTTTGCGAGGTTTTTGGTAGTGCTGGGGATGCTGGCCCAGGGGAGAGAGGCAGGATGGAGGGGTGGCAGGGTGTGGGAATGGGAAATGCCCCAACCAACGTGGAACCAGCAGTCAAGGATCTCTGAGCATGCCAACAGGTGGGACCAGCCAGCTTCTCCTCCAGAAATGAGAAGGGACTGGCATAAAGCTGAAGTCATGGAAGACGGGTTTGTAATAAATCTGTCAAACCACAGGGGTTGGCTGGTTTGCCTGGAGAACAGCAAATAGAGGTCTGTTTATTGGGGCAGGGAGGATGTGTTCTTGGCACACAAGAGTCTTATTGGTGTAAATCTATTAGCGTGCAAAGCTTTAGAATAAGTATTAAGATGGAGAATAATTGAGGACATGGAAAATGGATAAGGTGAGATGTGGATTTTCTGAAAGTAAGTGATACCAGAGTAGATAAAAAAACCTGATCTTCTTGACAAAGCAGACGGGATATATCTCAGTTGTCTGGTCTTCAGTAAAGGAGAATTGTTAAATCAATTGGAAGAGGAAGGTGCTGGGCTGCGAGGGCTGTGCTAGATGGGTTTCTCAAAAATTGGTCTTGGAAATGTTTCTTATTTTTAATGGCCTTGGCACAAAGCATAGCGATTGCTGATGAAATTTGGTAATCACCTGTAACTGGGAATCATCATTGAAACAAAGGAGTTGGAGGAAATTACGCACAAAGGACTGTGTGCCGTTTGGGACAGGAAACAAGGAGGGAGAAGAAATGACAGAGTCAAGGAGTTACACATGGACGGCTGTGTGGCTTGGATGTGCAGCTCCAGTGGTGAGACCTTCCCTTGGAGCTCCGCAAGCTCTGACAATGTGAAAGGCCCCAGTGCACGGTCAGCCCTCGAGTCGGCGAAATGGGGCCAAGGAAAGAGGGGAGGGGAAGAAGCGCTGCCCACTTGGGCATGATGCATAGCTGGATTTGGAGCCTGCTGTGGTACCAGATATGTGGTGCAGATGTCCCACTTTCGGTTGTGGGATGTCATGACAGGGCTGTCTGCATCCCTTGATGTTCTGAGCATGTTTGTTCTTGAAACCTGGGGAGGATTCTGTCTTCCATGCCCTGCCCTCCTTTCTGTCTCACAGGATGTGATTTCATAGGATGACCTGACTAACTTTAACACATCACTGCTGCTGAAGGGAGAAGGTCCCACTCCACCCACCTCTCCTTGGTGCACTCCTGAGCTTGAGTGGCTGGTGAGGCTCCTCTGACCAGCCAGGAAGCCAGTTGATGCCCTGCAATGGCAGAAAACAAACCTGGCCAAAGAAGAGGAGGGAGTATTTCCATGTTTTCAAGGTGAATGGCTCTTGTGTGATCTGAAGTTGTGCGGGGACCCGTTCAAAGGTTTGAGCAGGCACTGAGAGGAGGTTCATGGAAGGGGAGCTAAGACAATGACATTCCTAAGCAGAGGAATGAAGGTGCAAAGTGTCCTGAGTAAAGCCAGGCTGGAAAAGAGAAGCAGGCTCTGAATCCTCCAGAAAGCAGGTTTCCACACCTTGTCCCAGTGTAAAGACCCCCAACATGGTTCTTGCAGGGGCCAGAGGACACAGCACTGCAGCAGCAGAGCCCAGCCTCGGTAACGCAGCAAGTCCCTTCCCATTCCACCTCCAGGACCCCTCATGTGTGTGATCTCCCGTAACCAAAGTCCAACGGTGCGGAAGACAGATTTGCAGGTTTTATTTTGCCTTAGCCAGTTACCGAAGGGCCGTATGCTTCTACTGCTGTGGTCACACCCCTCGATGTGTCCTTGCTTGTGCTCCTTATATGTGTGAGCACCAGGGGTTTGTTCCCTGTCTCCTGCAATGCAGTTGTATCTCCTAGCTAAGCTGTGCTGCAGCTAGGGAGTAATACTCCAGCCTTGCAAGGGTCCCTCCTGGCTGTTATTTCCGAGGTTTGCCACATCTATTTACACGACTGCTGTTTGCACCATTCGCTGCTTGCACCGTTTGCCAGAGTCCCGACCAGATATTGGTGCTGGCAGAGTGTGACAGAAAAAAATGATGGTTTGAGCACGTCCCTTTCTTTTTTCTAATAATCCCATGATACGGTATTTTGTGTTGCAACACAAAGGATCACCTGAGGCGGTGGAATGGTGAGAAAATAAGCCTATTAAAATGTTCGGGCTTACTTAACACTCCAACAACATCAGAGGATAACTAGTAAGTTTTTCGCCAAGTCTGTGAGTCATCTTGTCCTTCACAATTGTCACAGCTCGGCTCATCTGTTCGGTGTAATTGCTGAGGCAGAGCGCTCACAGCAGAACAGGAGCCGTGGAGGACCCGCAGTCGGGTTCCTGGTCAGCGTTAGCAAGGCACTGAAGCCCAGCACCTGAAATTAAATAAAACCGAAACCCTTTGAATAGCTGAGATGGGAACCCACCAGGAAATGAAGCTGATGATTCTTCCGTCTGTGTGAAGCTTTAAAACAAATCTTTATTATTATTTTATGTAAATCAGATGAGCTATCAGCACTGTTTGGATCATCTCCTATCTCAGGTACTGGCATAAAGCCTCCAGCCTTCCCTTGTAAAACGCTGGGAAAGTGGCCCATTCATCGCCCGCCACTGTCAAGTGTTTTTTCAATCTGCTCCTGATTAAGCAGCGTGGTATCAAGGGGATAATTGCCCGTTGGAATTGATCCCAGACGAAAATCATTCAGTTCTTTCTTATCAGGTCCTTTCTTCCAGGGCTAGATACCCACAGGACTTATCTCCCTCTTTAGTGCTGGCCTCTAATTACTATTTAAACAGCTCATTAGGAAACCTTCATTAAAGTGTAATAGCTGAAGCTGGAAAGAAATGGAGACTGATGCTGCAGTGCAGTGCTGCCCGCCCACAAGCAGGCTGGGGCACCCAGCGCTGCCCACGCACAGGCTGGGGCACCCAGCACTGCCCACCCATTCTGGGGCACCCAGCGCTGCCCGAGGCATGTTGGGGACCCCGCACCAGCGAGAGCATCTGGCAGCAACGCGGTGCCACAGCACTGCGTGGCACACACCAAGCCCGGGTATGTCACTTGTCCTGCTGCCAACCTGCCGGTTCTGGTTGTGTCACGCCGTGGCTCCATCCCATGCTGGAAGCCTCCCAGGAGCTGAGCTCCACACTCAGCCCATTTCCATGCCCAGCACCAGATTTCAACAGCTGGGAGGCATTGCGGAGTTGAGACTGCAGCCTAGAGAAAATTAGCAACCATAGCAGTCCCGTTTTAAAGAAAAAGAAAAAAAATTACGTACATGGGGAATGTTTTTCTATGAATTTATTTGCTGGTGAAGTGTTCACGAGTGTGGGCTTGGAGTTTTCTCAGTGTGTCCAGAGCGCAGTCAGCATTAGCACAGCTTTCTGCCCTAAACGCGCTGCAGCCCTGGCCAGCCTGAGTCTTGTTTCTCTGGCTGTAAAATACATTAGGGAAGGAATGGACACACAGGCTCCGTCCTTCCCCGTGTCCTGGCTCTCTGACAGTTTTAGCCCCAGAGGAGTCACTTTTTGGCATTAATCTTTCACTGGGTTTTTCAGCAGGAAAACCACAAATGTTTAATAAAAATCATGGCAAAAAGTGTGCCAGGCAGCGCCCGGCGAAGCGTGCGTGTGTGCCCTTCGGGCTGCCGTGCGTGCTCCGCTGAAGTGGGCCCTGTAAATATTTTCTTGACATTTAGGAAGTTTGCAGAAGTGTTTATTATTTCCCTGCCAGCTTGACAACCCCAGCATGAAGAGGGAGGAGATGTGCGTGGCTCCCTTCCCCACCCCTGGCAGCGCTGCCAGCTGTTCCATAGCGAACAGGGCTTGTGGAGGGGTTTGAGCTGGTTGGAATTAGGAAAGCCAGCAACTCCAGCTGGTGTGAGCTCAGAGTGCTTCTCCCTTCCTTCTGCTATTGCAATCTGGGGTGACGAGACAATGGTACCTGTAATTTGGTCAGCTCTTGTGTTGGCTGTGGAGCTGCACATGGAGCTCCAGGCACAGGCATCCTGCCCCAGGCAGCACATGTGGCCCAGGGGACACTTTTGGGCACATCTGACTGGCTGGGTTGACCTCCAGTCGGGCATCTAAAAGTGGAAAACCAATGTCCTATCTGGGGATGGAGTCAAAGCCGAAAGCAGACTTAAGGTTGGTAGCAGTTACAGGCACCATGAACTTCAGGAGCTTGTGGGTCCCTGTGTCTGGACAAGTTCACCATGAGCCAGCAATGTGCCCTTGAGGCCAAGGCAGCCAATGGTCCCCTTAGGTGCAGTAAGAAGAGCGTGGCCATCAGGTTGAGGGAGGTTCTTCTCCCCTTCTGCTCTGCCCTGGTGAGGCCACATCTGGAGTACTGTGTCCCATTCTGGGTCCCCAGTTCAAGAGAGAAAAGGAACTAGTGGAGAGAGTCCATCGGAGGTGCTGAAGATGCTGAGGGGCCTGGAGCATCTCTGTGCCCAGGAAGGGCTGAGAGCCCTGGGGCTACTGAGCTGGAGAAGAGAAGCCTCAGAGGGGATCTGATCAATGCTGATCAAGAGCTAAAGGGCCCATGGGGGGCAAGAGGATGGGGCCAGACTCTTGTCAGTGGTGCCCAGCGACAGGACAAGGGGCAACGGGCACCAACTGGAACACAGGAAGTTCAACCTAAACATAAGGAAAAAGTTCTTTGCTGTGAGGGTGACAGAGCCCTGGAAGAGGCTGTCCAGAGAGGTTGTGGAGTCTCCTTCTCCGGAGAGATTCCAAAGGTGCCTGGATGCGATCCTGGGCCCCCTGCTCTGGGTGAGCTGCTGGAGCAGGGGGTTGGATGAGATGATCTCCAGAGGTCCCTTCCAACCCCCACTATGCTGGGATTCTGTCTTAAAAGAATCCCTCTGCACTCAGAAACACACTTGTTTTTAGCTTCCACTTTGTGAATCTTGTGGAGTTACTGAAAGCTCTGGAGATACAGAAGTCTTCCAGCTGGGGCAACGTGACTGCTGACCTCCCGTCACTTCAACACCACCTGATGTACAGTCCATAGGCAGCCGCAGCCAGGTCAGTGTGGAGGGGTCATGGACCTATCTTGATTGAGTGGTCCATGAAGCAGACAGCTGCAGAGAGGTACCTACCACCATCCCAAAAGTCTTGTTTGGGAAGTGCGGGAGGATTTGTGTGGGGCTAGAGTTCTCTGCCCTGCAGCATGTGGGGGCATCTTTGCAGCAAAAGGCAACAGGGTTGCAGGAGTTGTAGGGATCTGTCTGCGGGTGGCCGCAGTGACCAGCATGCTCTGAGGGCCTCCGTCATGAACCAGCTTGCTAAGGAGTCAAGGGAAGGTCTAGACAGCACTGCAAGTGTCAGTTTAAATGCTGTTATCAGCTTGGTGAGGAATTTACACATTTAGCAGTTTCTGGTCCAGCTTAAATGGAGTGATTCTGTGTTGGGGGTCCTTTGAGGCTGTAAGTGAAAAACTGGATGTGACCTGTTACTGAGATGTTGTCGGCAGCCGCTATCACTCGCCTTGCTTCCCAGAAAGCTCATTTGGGAATCGCTCTGTTTCTGGTTCGGATACACAAGCTCCCAGCTCGCCGTTGGCTCGCGTTCCTGTAGCGGAGCCGCCCAGCTCTCAGCATCTGCGCTGTGCGGGGCTGGTGGGGATCCTGACCATGCTGGCAGCGCCGCTCAGGCTTAATGAGCTCGGAGCTCATTAAGTGCCACCTTAGGTGGGTGTCCCTTCCTGCTGTCACACTTCTGACCACAGTGTAGATAAGTCCTCAGTGTCTTTCAGCTCCGTCTCTTTTAGGCACAGTCCAGCAAGGGTACTAATGATGGAAATTCTTGTGGCTCTGGCAGTTTGTTAACCTCTCAGTGCTGTGTATTTTCATAGAGAACACTTTGGGTTGGAAGGGACCTCAAAGATCTTCTAGTTCCAACGCCCTGCCATGGGCAGGGACACCTCCCACTAGACCAGGTTGCTCAAGGCCCCATCCAACCTGGCCTTGAACACCTCCAGGGATGGAGCATCCACAACCTCCCTGGGCAGCCTGGGCCAGTGTCTCGCCACCCTCAGGGTAAAGAATTTCCTTCCCTTTTGATTCTCAACATTCTATTTCTATCTTTACCAGAAGAAGGGCCCACGCTGGGCTGTCAGGAGGTGCTGGGCTGATGGAGAGGAGTCCTCCCCATCCCAGCAGGTGTAAAGCATCCCATCCGGGCATGTGTTAGCTGTCTCTCTTTCCCCACCTCTGCCCATTCATACTCATTCCATGTGGTTTCTTTTTCTTTGTCTTTGTTTTGACACCTCCTAAACAGACTCGAGCATCATCCCTAGTGTGGGTTTCTTTATTTGATCAGCAGGCTTCGTGTCTGAATAGACTGATAGCCGTGATGTTGCACTGGATGTGTATTGAACAGAGAAGCGGGCAAGTGCAGAAGCTAAAAATGTCATCAAATAATTAATGAATTAAATGAAGAGCCTCTGTTTCATGAAGACCCAGCACCAGAGCAACTCCTTCCTGCCACAGTGAAGGCAGAGGAGGATCCTGATGGACCTGGCGAGGTGGGAATATGGTTGTTCATAGGGTGTGCCACCAGAGCTGTGACTGGTCTGAATTGCCCAGCTGTGTGAACTCCTGTAGCTCCTGCTGAGGAAGCTGAGTTGAAAAATATCCCATGTGTACCTGCCTGACTAGTTTTAGAGGGAAGGACCTTTCCATCCTTGCTGGTCCCTGGAACCTGGTGCTATTCACGTGAGCTCGGCTGCTTCCAGCACCTGGAGCCTTTTGGGAGGAGGTGGGAGGCAGGTGTGTGGGAAGGGAAGGGGAGAAACAGGTAACGGAGACTTCCTAAAACGGCATGTGCTGCCAGGGAGCTGGAAATCACCTCCAGTGTGTTCAGAGGGGCACCCCAGGCAGAGCCTTTCGGGGTTAAACCTGTCAGCTGAGAGTGATGAATTCATGGGACTGCAGCAAAATATAGGCGGGGTTTTCATTAGGTGCTGCCTTTCTCCAGATTTTGATGGAAGCTTGTCTGCCTAATCAGGCATTTTTATATGCTAGTCATTTTTCTGACACGTAAACATGCCCATTTTCCACCTCCTCCTGTGCTAAGGCCGTTGGTGCTGCTGGACGCTGCTGTCCTAGAGGGGAAATCCACCAAAACAGCCCCTGCAGCCATCTTGTGAGAGCATGTTCCCAGCGTGGGGAGCTGCATTCCCTCTGGTTTGTCAGGCAAAGAACCTCGGTGCATTTATCAGGCTTAAGGTTGGGGAAATTGTGTGTTCTCTCCAGGGGAGGCAGTGGTTGGATTCAGAGGAGATGTCGCACTCCAGTGTCCAGGAGGCTCAGCCAAATGCAGCCGTGCAGCGTGGTGGGACGAGCCCTGTCCTGGTGTCCATCCACGCTCACGGGGAGACAACCCCTCCAGCAGCAGGAGAGGGGCTGGACTGCTGGCCTCAGAGGCTCAGAAGCTGCTGGGCAAGAGGCCACAGGGACTGATCAGAACCCTGACGCAAACTTCTCACCCAGACACTGTCCTCCACAGCCTTGTGCTGTCAAGCTGTGCCAAGAAGGATGCCTCCCGCTCCCAAACAATGCAAGCAAACAACAGAGTGTTTTTAAATTAAAATACTTAATAAGAAATGTTTTTTAAAATCAATACGTGTTTAGCAGAAATAATAATTTCTCCATTGTCAAAATACCAAACTATAATGTCTCCACTGTCAAGCAATATATTGCTGTAGAACCAAGGTAAGACTGCAGTGTCCTCAGCTCCTCTGTTGCCATATTTGCTTGGAAATCTCTTTCCAGGTCTTTTCCTATATACATATCTTAGAATCATAGAATGGTTTGGGTTGGAAAGGACCACAAAGATATCTTGTTCCACCCCCCTGCCATGGCAGGGACACCTCCCACTAGACCAGGTTGCTCAAGGCCCCATCCAACCCGGCCTTGAACACCTCCAGGGATGGAGCATCCACAGCTTCTCTGGGCAACCTGGGCCAGTGTCTCACCACCCTCGAGGTAAAGAATTTTCTCCTAAAATATATAAATGTATATATTCTGTTATATATAATATGTATATATATATGCATATACGTGTATATAATCTCTTCTATTAACAAAGTGAGTCTAATTGCAGCGTTGCGAGGCAGCGGCAGGAGCTCAGCCCCGTGGCTCTTCCTCTCCCGTTGAACTTTTCTCTGTTATTCTTGGGGAAGCTGAGCAGGGGTCAAGCCCAGGCAGGGAAATGAGGTCTGGGGCTATGGAAAACTCAGACCCCAGAGCCACCTCCTATTATATAGATATAAATGGAATGGAAAATTATTTCAAATAAAAGTGCACTGCCCTCTGAGAAATGTTCTCACAGAACCGCCTCTGAGAGAGCCTTAACTCTTTATCAGAGCGCAGGGCTTTGCGGGGGGTGGGGGGGGACCTCGGGGCAGTGGTGACAGTGAGCACAGCATGCCAGAGCCAGGGACATGCCAGAGCCAGGGACATGCCAGCGCGGCTATCACTGAGAGCACGGGACTGAGCGCCATGGCCAAGCGATCCCTGCTGCTTTCCAAGCACGGTGAAGGAGGGCGATTCCCTGTTGCTTCCTTCTCCCTTTGTGCAGATAATGAATCTGCATCCATGAGCCAGCCAGATCCACATTCCCAGGAAAAAAATGGATCTCAGCTCCAGCTCTCTCCATCTCCACTGGAACACGACTCCAGCTTTCTCCATCTCCACAAGGCTGCATGGAGCAGCACAAGGACAGTTTGGTGTGCAGAGTATGACCACACATACCCCTTCTGCTTCCAAATTTGTCCAGATTTTTAACAACATCTTAATTAGTAGTGTGGTGCTGGGCTCATACAGTGATGCACAAACAGGGATGTGCACCAGCCATCCCTGTCTGCTCCCAGTTAACTCCCTGAAAGGAGGTTGTAGTGAGGTGGGTGCTGGTCTCTTCTCACAAGTAACTAGTAATAGGACAAGAGGTAATGGCCTCCAGTTGCACCAGGGGAGGTTTAGATTGGATATCAGGAAGAATTTCTTTACTGAAAGAGTGGTTGGGTATTGGAACAGGCTGCCCAAGGCAGTGTTGGAGTCACCGTCCCTGGAGGGGCTCAAAAGCCGTGTAGATGTGGCACTTTAGGACTTGATCTAGTGGTTGTGGTAGTGTTGGGTTGACAGTTGGACTTGTTGATCTTGGAGGTCTTTTCCAACCTTAATGATCCTATGATTTGCCTCTCTCTGCACATGAGGGTGGGGTGGTCATCCTCACAGACAAAAATAGATACAGAGGAGCTCTCCTTTTGTACATGTCCCCAGGCAGACAGCCGGAGACAGCGGGGTGAGGAGGTGCAGCGCGAGCGGTGGATATCTGATGGGGTATGAGAGGCAGGGGAAGGAAAAAAGTAAATGTGACACAGCAGCGCCTGGGCACTGGCCTTGTCACTTTGTCACTGTCAGTCCCTTCACCTCCTCGTCCGTAGTGACAAGGCTTTTCAAGACAGTGAAGTTGATGGTTGATGATAAGCTCAAGATGAGCTCGCAATGTGCCAGTGCAGCCCAGAAATCCCCAACCATGTCCTGGGCTGCATCAAAAGAAGTGCAGTTCTACTCCTCTACTCCACTCTGGTGAGACCCCACCTGGAGCACTGTGTCCAGCTCTGGAGCCCCCAGCACAAGAAGGACACGGACCTGTTGGAGAGGGTCCAGAGGATGGCTACAATTATGGTCAGAGGGCTGGAGCACCTCTTCTATGAAGACAGGCTGAGAGAACTGGGCTTGTTCAGCCTGGAGAAGAGAAGGCTCCGGGGAGACCTCATTGCAGCCTTCCAGTATCTGAAGGGGGCTACAAGAAAGCTGGGGAAGGACTTTTCTCAAAGGCCTGTAGTGATAGGATGAGTTTAAACTATGAGTTCAAACTGAAACAGAGTAGATTTAGATTGGAAATGAGAAGGAAATTATTCACTGTGAGGGTGGTGAGACACTGGCCCAGGTTGCCCAGAGAAGTTGTGGGTGCTCCATCCCTGGAGGTGTTCAAGGCCAGATTGGACGGGGCCTTGAGCAACCTGGTCTAGTGGGAGGTGTCCCTGCCCATGGCAGGGCATTGGAACAAGATGATCTTTGAGGTCCATTCCAACCCAAACCATTCTATGATTCTAAGAAGTACCAAGGAGCGGGAAAGCTGATGGAAGGAAGGAGAGTGCAGGGAGGCAGGAGAGCAGGGCTGCAGCCCCAGCAAGGTGTGATGGCTCTCCTGGAGCAGGGCTGAGCCCATGGGGTTTGCTGAGAGCAGGTCAGAAACACCTCACTCCAAGGGACTTGTGGCACTCGGCTCTGTTTTCCTTCCCAGCTGCAAGGCCAGATGTGGTCTCTTCTGCTGCCTCCCAGTACCTTCTGAAAAGCAGAAGGGTATTTTTTTCCCCATTTAGGTGCTGAAATGCATCTGCCATGTTTGCGGTCCTAACTACAACACCTGCAGAGATGGAGAGTCTGTAATTACAGCCTAGGCTGCAGGATGGGAGGAGGGGGAGCTAAAGTCAACAGGTTTGTGCAAACCATGCACACAAAATAAAGCAACTGGGCAGATAGTTTCATTGGGGTTTTTTAAGGGCGTGTTCTTGAAACAGCCACTTAAGGACTTCATCAGAGGCAGAAAGCAAAAACCTAATGGGCCATTTGTCAAAGCCTCATGGCAAAATATTGAATCCTAAATCAGCACCCAGAAAGAGACTGGATTGGTTCATTACAACCCAACGTGTAAATGCCCAGAGGATAATGCTGTGACACAACCCTGGCACTGGAGACGGGTCATCAGCAAAGCCCACAAGCCAGCGGCGTGTCCATTTTCCTGTGTATCTATCTGAGTGACCTGAGTGACACACGGTAAGGGACTGAACTTGCAAACGCCTAAGCAGAGGTGGCTGAAATGTGCTGTGCCAGGCTTTAGGATGGGCAGACAGCAAAACCTCCTGTGGAGGCTCTAGAGGACAATACTCCTCAGCCTGTCCTCATCAGGTGGCACCTTTCGTGTGCTCAGTGCTCTGGAGACCTGCAGGTAGTCTGTCTCAGGTCTCCCGTGCCTTCTGTTCACATAATTAGGAATGCAGCCATTAAAGGATGCAAATCATTCATGTTTTGTGGAAGAAAAGCTGCTGGAGAAACATCCAGCAGCTACTAAAACCCTTCCACTCTCTTCATTTCTCTCACAAGACAAAAAATGAGAGGGCTCCAGAGTCTGGCTGTGACTAGTTGATGAGTGTATGTCTCGTTTCAGTCCTGAAGAGGAGGACAGAAGTCAGGAATGAGCTGGTCTGTAGGTTTGGGAATACCCTTCAGCCGAAATTAATGAAGAGGGACTTCCTGGGCTTCCTAGAGCGCAAAGGCAGAGGAGCATTATGTCCTGAGGCCACATGGGTTTGTGCTTATTTGCATTGCTGTCACTGGTGAATTTGTAGCAGATCAGGGACTTTTTGACTTGTGCCCTGAGATAAGGGGGCTGCTCCGCTCCCACCTCCACCTGGAGACATGGCAGCTCGGCCTCCCAGCAGGTTGCACCATCAGCTTTTCTTCACTGTGGTGATCTCATGGGCAAGGGATTGCATTTTTCACCTCCAAAGGTGCTGTCCTGCGAGGCACCGTCAGGGTCGGACCTTGCTGGGTGTGGGTGTACCTGCTGTGGGGGACTGGGCTCCAGCCTGGCTCTGCAGGTTTTGCCAGGGAGAGCTGCTGGGGTGTTTCCCCCACTCTCTGCTGGGGTCAGGATACGACACAGAAAGGTAGCGACTGGAAATGTTTGTTTGACATGGGAATACGTGGCCCTGGTCAAGCTTGGAACGCCGACGTTGCTTGAGGAAAGTAGCACTGTGGTGAGAAAAAATGTCACCAGTGTGACTGCCATGAGATTTTAACGGTCTGCTGGTCTGCATGATGTGGTACATGCCCAACACTAACACCTGTGGGGCACGCCCATGCCAGCTGCTCCAGGGACTGCTCCATCATGGAAGGTGAAGACCATCGGGATGGTGGTGGAGATCCAGTTCCTTGCACAAGGGACCCTGTGGGGAGCCCTGCCTGCCTCGTCTTCGAGCACCAGCCTCAGGCATTGCAGCAAAAGCATTAAGTTGTGTGCAGGCAGGGCAGGCTGGTGGAGAAGCTGGTGGTGGGAGGCTGGATCAGAGGCCGCCGGCCCAGCTGAGTGCATGGGGTGCTTTGAGCAAGTACCTTCTGCAGACCCCTCCACTCTTCCCTTGGCATGGTGCCTTCAGAGAGCCCTGAGCAGCGCAGATGGTGCCTGCAGCCCTGCAGAACCTCAACAGGGTTCCTCTGTGGCCATCAGCACAAGGCTCGGCCCACAGGAGCCGTGTCCCCAGCACCGGCAGCGCTCCGCTCTCCTCCCACATGGCAATGGACGGGCTCCTGAGCGCTGTTGGGAGCGTGTTTTTTCCCAGGCAGATTACGTAGCCTTTTTAGCTTCAACCCCCTCCACTACACCCCCCTTCCTCTGTTATTTTGGTGCCTTTCCCCAAGGGAAACCAAGTTAGCTCAAATGCTGTTCCCACCAGAAAGGCAGAAGAAACCCCCCCCCCCCCCCAGCTTTTTCCTTCCTCTTTTGGGTTCAGGGTAATGTGTCCCATGACAAAACAAGCGCAGATCCCTGCACAAAGTGCTTTGCCTTTCTCCTTAAAGGGAGAGTCTTTCTCCAAGGCCCCAAGGACCCTCACTCCATCATGCCAAGGTGCCTCTTGCATGAGAGGCTGGTCAAGTTGGACTCTTTGGATGGAGTGAAGGCAGCCCACGCCCAGACAAGGGGGGCAACGTTGATGGATGGCAGCAGGTCTCATAGCTGGGTAATGTGGAGCAGGGAGCAGTGTGCCCAAGACTGCTGGGCTAGAGGTCTTTTGGCTGAGCTTTGGCCATCACCAATGGAGATGCTGCCACAAGAGTGGGTTTTTCAGGCTCCTCTGCAGCCCATGGGGAGACAGGGTCCTTCCTGGGAACCTAAAGCAAATATTCAGGTCAGAGAAGAAACTCACTGTCTATAGGAGTGGTGGGTGAGGAGTTGTTCATCCTTCCTCACTGCAAACCAAGATGTGATGGGCTCATGCATAGACAAAGACCACATCAATCCAAGCCATCAGACTGGTTCCTTCGGTGGAAGCATGGGGCAGGTGGCTCAGTTAGAAAAGTTGATGTGGAAGTGGCTGACGTTGGCCTCCTCAGGCTGTCTCACCACTGCCTGTGCTCCCACAGGCAGTGGGGATGCTGGGCTGTAACTGCTGCAGGAAGGTTTTAAAGATGTTTATGGGTATGGGCTTTCCCCACTGATTTGGGAAGGCAGATTTCTAGTTTTTCAGTAAGTCATAGAACCCATAGTTTGGGTTGGAAGGGACCTCAAAGATCATCTAGTTCCAACCCCCCTGCCATGGCAGGGACACCTCCCACTAGACCAGGTTGCTCAAGGCCCCGTCCAACCTGGCCTTGAACACCTCCAGGGATGGATGGAGCATCCAACCCCACGGCAGGGGTGTTGGAATGAGATGATCTTTGAGATCCCTTCCAACCCAAACCATTCTACGATTCTGTGACTCCATGATTCTAAATACTGTTTTCAGGATTCCCTGCACCCTTCGATTTCTTTTAACAATTTTCAACAAACGGGATTTTAAGGCTGGGAATATTTGTGTTTCCTGCACAGCGATAAATGAGCGGTGGGAGCCTGGGGACAGAGGTGTGTTTCCTATTTTTGCAACCCTGTAATTTTGCATGATGGAACCTGCACCTGCAGGAAGATGTCTGAAAAGGAAAGAAAAAAAGGAAAAAAAAAAGAAATAACCCCAAAGATTAGTAATTGCTGGTAGTGAGAAAAGCAAATGAAAAATTCAATCTAGATTTGCAGTTTCTTAAAAGCAGAAAGAACATTTCTGTTCAAAGACGTTGAAATCAGACTGTCATTTCAGATGTTTCCAAGGAATGCAGAACTTGGAAATGGTAGGGAAGGTTATGGAGAGCCTTTATGCCTGGTGGCCAAGGGGCTTTTGGTGGCCTGGGAGCCGTGTGGGGCTGTCCTCTGACGTCTTTCACAGCAGTGACATATGGGGCATGATTTGCTTTAACCTTGAGCTAAAGCTTTGGGTGAGGTGAATCGCCCCATTCCCCTCTGCCAAGCATGAGCAGAGCTGTGGTGCCGAGCCTGGCTGTAGGCATCTCCAGCCTGATGGACATGGGTGCAGTGGTCTCTGCTGAGTTTGCATCTATGCACAGGAGCCAGCAGGATGGTGAAACATCCACTTTCTACCAAGAACATTGAGTCCTATGGCCAGAAAAATATCCCTGCTGAAAAATCTTACCTACTGCTGCACAGCGCAAG
Organism: Eurystomus gularis; assembly: GCA_013400335.1. Taxonomy (NCBI): domain Eukaryota; kingdom Metazoa; phylum Chordata; class Aves; order Coraciiformes; family Coraciidae; genus Eurystomus; species Eurystomus gularis. Next base: position 73,181 of record VZZY01011040.1, on the reverse strand, counting down.
AGCCAGGCAGAGATGTGGTCCTGATCTCATGGTGGTTGTCAGTCTTGGTTTCCTTCCCGTACCGTGTCCAAGATGGTGTTTCTGCCTTCAGAGGTACCTTCCTGGCTGGTGCGTGATGATTAATGACTTCCAGGTCCCAAAGGTGTGGATGTGGGAGTGAGAATCGCGGAGGGGAGGGAATACAGCTCTGGCATAGGATCTGCGACAGCCTGGCTCATCCGTCAGGAATGCCGTGATGGAAGGGACGTTCCAAGTGCATTCAGCATGGGAAAATATTTTATCAAAGAAACTTGGGATAAAAAAATAAAATTAAAATCTAAACATAAGCACTTGACACAGTGCCACATGAGGTCTATTTTTAATTTCCTTACTGATCATTCCACTTGTTTTCATCATCGTCAGCTCTTTGAATGATGGAATTAGTCACCAGATACAAGATGAAGTAAACATAGAGCTCGTGGTTTCCAAGTGAGCATCATCTCAACTCTCCGCAGGGACATGAGAGCCATGGCCTGCTGATGCCCATGGATTCACTGCCAGCCATGGGTGACCTCGTGGCACCCAGGCCCGTGTGCTCAATTGGGTGTGTTTGGGACAGTGGCACCCAAGGGAGGGCCAGAATGCTGTGGTTCTGCTGTGAGGACTCAGGACTCATGGTTAGGCGTTGGACACACTTTTATGTCTTTCTTTGGGGAAGGTGCTTGAGAATCATAGAATGCATTGGGTTGGAAGAAACCTTTAAAGTTTCTAGTCCAACCCCCCAGCACTGAGCAGGGGCATCTGCAACTAGAGCAGGTTTCCCAGAGCCCCCTCAAGCCTGATGTTGACCATCTCCAGGTATGGGGCCTCCACCACCTCTCTGGGCAACCTGTTCCAGTGATCCACCACCCTCATAGTAAAGAATTTCTTCCTAATGTCTAATCTAAATCCACCTTTCTCTAGTTTAAAACCAGCGCCCCTCCTGCTACCACTACAAGTCTTTGTGAAAAGTCCCTCCCCAGCTTTCTTGTGGGTCCCCTTCAGATACTGGAAGGCCGCAATGAGGTCTCCCCTTTCTATCAAGTTGCCAGCATAGAAGAAAATCCAGAGGTTTTTGGAAAAGGGAAAGTAAGCTCATGCTCCATCCTCCCTGCTCAATATTTTAATTCTGATTACCTCAAGCTATGCATTTAATGAGCTGGAGAAGGCCTTGCTGAGAGCCTGACTCAAGTATGGGCTTGACGTCCCTCCTGGGGGCAGGAATGGAGAGGAGGAAAAGCTGAACAGCAGGTCTCAGCCTCGACAAGTGCTAAACCAGATCATCCCTGAGCACCAGGTCCTGAATTCGTGAGCTGTCCTGCTGAGGGGCTGGGGAAGGCTCTGGTGCCGTAGCAGGTGACACAGTGGTGTCCCAAAACCCCATATGCTCTATGTGCTTTGGAACCACCAGTTGCATGGTTCATTTTCTTTGATTGCTGGTTTTCTCAAATTCAGGGCAATGCTAATCTTTTAATTGCTAGTTGTGTGGCTACGTCTGTGCTCACTGATTGCTTGGCAAAAATAGAGTGGTACTTGGTTGGTGTCTTAGCTGGAAAATTCTCGTCAGTACAGCTGGAGAAGTCCCTTCTTCGTTGATCCACAGAGGAGGATCCCTGTGGTTATCCTGGTAACTGAGCCAGCATGGCTCAGTAACAGAGCACTTTCCATTTTGCAGACTTTAGCTAATCTATTTCCTAATCCTTTGAGCTGAGCTCCTGAAGTTACTGGAAAGCTTAAGGAGGAGTACATAGGTGAACGGCTGTAGAGCTGGACTGTGGTAATACCTGGTCATTAGAGAGTGGCATTGCATTGCTAGGGAATGTCTTTCTAGGCAAATTCTTATATATATACAATTACACTTCTTAACCACTCTGTTTCAAATATACCTTAGCTACTGACAAACAATGATCCCATTTAATTGCAAAACTAAAATTTAACACCAAAGTATCCAGCTAGGGCACTGAATCCAGTGCTGGCATTGCCCGTGCCTTGGATTTCACCATAAATTGGCATCAAGTCACAGAATCACAGAATTGCCCAGATTGAAAAGAGCTTTAAGATCATCAAGTCCAATTATTAACCCAACACTGACAAGTCCTTGACTAAACCACATTCCTGAGCACCAGGTCTACCTGGTTGTCTTAAATCCCTCCAGGGATGGTGACTCCACCACTGCGCTGGGCAGCCCCTTCCAATGCCTGACAACCTTTTCAGTAAAGAAATTCTTCCTAATATTTGATCTAAACCTCCCTTGGAACAACTTGTGGCCATTTCCTCTTGTCCTGTCAGTTGTTCCTTGGGAGAAGAGCCTGACCCCACCTGGCTCCAACCTCCTTTCAGGGAGTTGTTGAGAGCGAGAAGGTCTCCCCTGAGCCTTCTTTTCTCCAGGCTCAACACCCCCAGGTCCCTCAGCTGCTCCTCACCACACTTGTGCTCTAGACCCTTCCCCAGCTTTGTTGCCCTTCTCTGGCCAAGCTCCAGCCCCTCAATGTCCTTCTTGGAGTGAGGGGCCCAAAACTGACCCCATTACTTGAGTCCAAGAAGGATTAATAAGATCACTGGATGCAGTGGCACGCGTCCCCTTACACGGCTTTATGCTTTCTTTCATTGTTTTAATGGCAGATCTGCAATGGCTCTTGGCTGTGACTGTGCCCGAGATGATGCAGGGATTCAGCTGGGCTGGGACAGGGGCTCTCTGTTCCTGGACAGAGTGCCTGGCCCCCTCCCTCCCTGCCCCGCCAGGCCTAACAAGCCCATGGGTTACAGAGCTCTGGGGAAAATAATTCGGTTGGCTTTGGCTTATTTAAAAATAAAAACTCATGCGCAAAAACTGAGACTATTTGTTTTTACAAAAGTCTGGAGTTTCCCACAGTGGGCCGTTACGTTTGGGGCTGTTGGAGCCAACATCCATTTTTTTTCTTAAGGTAAGGAGCCTTTCTTACTAGGATTGCTGGGATAATAATAATGACAGACATTTCCTAATTAGTCATTAATCATGGGCTGGCCTTTCTGGGAGCCAATGCTCCTGATAAACCCTTTCTGCTCCCTCTGCTGAGGTCCCCGTGGCCAGGTTGTGTCCCCAGAGGGATGCAGGGTCAGTCTGGGTGCTCAAGGGGAGCTGTGGCAGGAGCCTTGAAACCTGTGATTTCTGATGGAGTAGAGGTGCCCCATGGGTACATGTGCCAGGAGGAGATGCTGGAGGCAGAGATGGGCTCTCCTCCCCATGGGAAAGGCATCTGGCAGGGCCAGGCAGGGGGGGGATCCTCAAGGGCAATAGCTGGAGGTGCTCTGGTGGGACCTGGTTCCTGCCATGGCTCCTCGGCCTGGAGGGAGGACGAGAAGGACAGACAAGGCTTGGGGGCACATTTTGTGTCTGAGATTTTGAGATCCCAGTGGGCGAGGATGAAATACCCACAGCAGGCCTCACCCAGGCTGAGCATCACCGCTGCAGTGAGGAGCACCATCAGCCATCTCACTGGACCAGTCCAGCCATTCCTGAAGCTCCCACAGGGGCTGGACTTGGTGATCTCTGATTTATCAGGTTTCTCAGGCACCCTGGCCCGGCGCCTTGCCAGCCTCCCGGCACAGAGCCACCACAGGAGCCATTTCTCCCCATCTTTCTTCCCCCGAGACCTGCCCTGGCCTTTGTGAGCACGAGGCCACAGCAGCACGCAGGCTGCCCGCACGGCCCCGTTCCCACACTCATAATCCCTGGGTCACAGGAGACACAAAGGAGGTGCCGCAGGGCTGGGGGCAGGAGGGGCGGACGGGCAGAGCCGGCTCTGCTGCCACTGCCCCGTTTCTTTCTCACTGAGGATGACCTTCAGTTTTCTCCCTGCTAATCCCTCGCTTTAATCCCCCTCTCCTCTCCTCACCCGGGAGGCGTGACAGGGCGCTTGCTTGTCATCTCCCTGCTTCCCCAGCAGCTCCATCCCTGTCGCTCTTGGTAAAGGCCAGATCCAAGCTGAGACATCTCATCACCCACACACTGCAGCATCACGCGGGTGGACAGGGGCCAATAAAGGGCCTGCAGGAAAGCTGGAGGTGCTGTGGGGACACCAGGCTCTGCTCTTGCTCAGTTGTACATGAGGTGTTAAGAGGAGTCACTCGGAGGTGGATCAAGGCATGACTAAGCCTATGTCCTCCCTGACAAATCCCTGGTTCGGAGCTGAAACCTGCAAGGCTCTTGTGCCAGGTGACCAGCCTCAGCCCGGGCTCTGACGCTTCACGAGGCAGAGAATGAACATGATGAGTAACAGCAAACTGGGTTAATTGCAGTTTGGGGACCAACAAGAGTTAGAGCTGCTGTTCTGGGTCCATAAGGGCTTTACTCAGTCTGAGTAGAGATTCAGGGTCTGGCTTTTGGTTGTGGTTTCTAAGAGTCTTTGCTCTAACACTAAACCACCAGTACATTCTCTATTAAACTGTCAAACACAATTTCCAGCCCATCCTGCAGCTATTAGGTTAAATATTTCAGCAGCCGTGGAAGTGAAGGAAGTCCGTAGTTGTGTTTTTATTGGAAATCCCACAGTAGCATCCACATTTCCAGGCTTGTGTAGGGAGCTGGAGGGCTGGCGGGATGGGCAGAGCCTCGTATGCTGCAGATCCACGGAGGTGCCTGCGGATTTTGGGGCTGTTCCCATTTGTAGCTAGGTTTTGGAAGTGCGCCTGCATTGCATCAGCTGTTAGCTCTTTTTGTCTGGGATATCAATATTTCTAGTCCTAACACTTTGACACATAGTATGGTCCTTACCTACCGACAGATTGGCTGCTCCGAAATCTCTTGTTTTGGGACAGCTGCTACCTAAACTTGTCTCTGTTACCAACAAGGCGGGGTGCTGACCTGAACAGAGAGCTCCTGCCAGCAGACTGTGGCACCTGCCATACTTCTGGAAGACCCTAGGAACATGCCCATGGGTTTATCCTGGCAATAAAGTCAATCTCTGGGCACAATTCAGGCACTCTGGGGCTCAGTGCTGCTTCCAGAAGGGCTGCATCGAGGCTGAGGCACAGAGCAGCAGCACAAAGCCCTCTCTGCTGACCCAACTCGTGTAATATCAGGGACCAGTGAAAAAAAACTGAGGCTGTGGCAGGAGAAGCAGCATGGAATGGGAGATAAGGTCTTCCTGTTTCCCACAACACCCTGGGTTTCTTATCTGCAATACTGCAAATACAAAACACTGAGCCAGCGAGGCCGATTCCCACAGCACAGTGAAAACCCAGCATCTGTTTTCCCTGTGGCTCCATGTCCGTAGGAGGATGCCCGGGCTCCAGGACGGGCTTCCCCTTGAGATGTCAGCTCCATGGGGGTTTGCTCTCGGCGCTTGGCAGGCAGGGCTCTACGGCATCCCCTCCACATCCCGCGGGATGGCTCCAGCAGTGGCCTGTGCCTGTCGGGCCTTGCAACATCTTGCAGAAGACAGTTCCCAGCCCTGCAGGGGCCTTGACGTTGGAAAGTCCCGCAGCTCGCGTCCCCACAAGCTTCTTAGCTGCTGCCAAGGAAGGAAACAGCTGTAGCTGTGCCACGTGCTCGGGGGTGGGAGACACATCCCAAAACCCACCAGCACGGCTGCCTGGTCCAGACGCGCTGAGCTGTGTCTCTCTGCAAGCATTTGCACTCAGGAACCCATCATCAGGCGAGCAATGCTTACTGGTCCCTGGAGCAAATGCTGGAAGTTTGCAGTAGCTGCTCATTGTTTTATGGAATTTGACAAGGTTTGAAATGTGAGATCCCTGCATCAAAATAGGGCAACTTATTTCTCCCTGTACTGGGCACTGGGGAGGCCACATGTCAAATCCTGGGCCCCTCACTCCAAGAAGGACATTGAGGGGCTGGAGCGTGGCCAGAGAAGGGCAATGAAGCTGGGGAAGGGTCTAGAGCTCAAGTCTGGTGAGGAGCAGCTGAGGGACCTGGGGGTGTTGAGCCTGGAGAAAAGAAGGCTCAGGGGAGACCTTCTGGCTCTTGGCAACTCCCTGAAAGGAGGTTGGAGCCAGGTGGGGTCGGGCTCTTCACTGAAGGAACAACTGACAGGACAAGAGGAAATGGTCTCATGTTGTGCCAGGGGAGGTTTAGGTTGGATCTTAGGAAAAATGTCTTCCCCACAAGGGCTGTGAAGGGCTCTCCCAGGCTGCCCAGCGCAGTGGTGGTGTCCCCATCCCTGGAGGGTTTTCCAGGCTGTGGAGATGTGGTGCTGAGGGATGTGGTTCAGTGGTGACCTGGCAGTGCTGGGTTAACAGTTGGACTCAAGCGTAAAGCTCATTTCCAACCTAAACAATGCTGTGTCTCTGCACCAGCCTTTTCAAAGTGGTGGCTGCTTCTCCTCACCACTGTCCTTTTGCATTGTCCGTTTCTAGAGGCATGTATGATTTATTATTCCACCCTCTCTCTGTGGAAAACAATGGGAAAAATGTACGTGCTGCTGGCCTGGAAGAATTTTATCAAGTAGGGATTTGCTTAGCAATCCCTGGGACAGCTTCGCTGTTAAAGCCACATCTCCCAGTTTCCAGGAGAAAGCAGGGATATTGATAAAAAAACTCAAGGTTGCCCAACATGCCATTAAGAAAGAGCATCTCAGCACAGGTTCAGCCTGGGCTGGGGCTGGCAGCACAGAGGTGGAGCAGGATTGGAACAAACTCTTTTGCTCTGGGAATTTTTAAGCCAGAGGGAATTTCACAGCAGGAGGAAACAACATGGTGGGATGGGGGCTCATTGGGACGGGGGCTTATTGGGGCAGGCCTGCCCTAACGATGGGAGGTTTGCTCTGCCTCTTAATGAATCACACCACAGCAAAGCTTTAGAGTGCAACAATGTCGAAAGCTGTGAGTAGTTGTACAGGCTTTAAAGGTGTCTAACCTTTGACTTGTCAGAGAAAAAAGCAGGGAAGAGATTCCTTTTTCCGCTGGACTAAGTCCAGATTGGCAGCCCGCGCCCAATTAGCAGCAAAAGCCACTAATGATGCCGCATGTGCAGCTCCGGCCTCTGACTCTTCTCACAGACCTCATGAACTCTGGGTCTATTTTCTTTTCAGCCACCCTTCGTTGGCAAGATCCACACACAGGATGATGCGTCCCGGGAGAAATCAGCTCCACTGGAGCCTGAGCCGTCTCAGGGAGGGAGCAGCGGGTTCTGAGCGCTGAGGGTGGGGGCTGTTAAGAAAATCCCCTTCCCTCACTATTAAATCTCTCCATCTCTATTGCATGACCGTGTATTCACATTGTTAATAAATCTATTAGTTCACTGTAATGTGGTGAGGTAGTGGAAGCTTTGTGGAGACTTTGGTAGCATTCATGCCTCAGGAAAACTAACTGAAGGACAGCCCAGCCCTGGAAATAAGGTTTATCTTCACTAAACAACTGAAGAGATGAGAACCAGAGGGTTGTCTTTGTGGGGAGCCTGGCTGCGCAGCTTGCAGCATCTCGGGCAGCAGAGCTGGACCAGCATGTGGCTGGCTGCTCATTTCTCCCCTCCATGAACTGCCCCGCACATGGCTATGGGCGTTGTGGCACCATTGCTGTTGCCAAAGTGGTTCCTCTGGGAGCTCTAAACCTCAGGAAGATACTACAGTTTTCCCTGCTCATTGCACTGTGGGTCTGTTCAGGGCTGTGGGCTGATGCCATCAGCTCTGACCATGAATGAGTGTCTCCTTTGGGGCTGATGGGCTGAAGCACAGCGTGACCCTGGATGGGGACAGCTTCTTATGACACCCACTGCCCTAGGTTTTGCTTTCCTCACAAGCAGTTATATTCCCCTGTAGGCCCTTTCTGGGCTATTAATTACCCTGCTAATAGCTTTGTTCCACCACTTCTTCCAGGGGATGCTCCTGGCCAGAGCATCCGGGAGCATCTCTCTCTCCCCAGCCTTTCTAAGGATGGTCCCAGTTGGTGCTTCCTGTGCAAGGGGTGGATGTGCAGCTCTGGCACAGCTTCCTCTTGGTCACCATGAGCTTGGCAATATGTGCTCCTTCCTCCCCACCACCATGTAATAAACTATGAGCTAACGATCTGTCAGCCCCTGGGTGCGAGACCCCGATTGCCCATGGGTTTTCCCTTGCCTGGAGTCCACCTTCCTCACGGAAGTGGGTGCAGAGTCCAGCCCTGTTCAGCTCACATCCAACCCAGGTCAGGCTTATTTAAGTTAAATAACATTACAAATGTGCAGGCTCCTCACCCAGCAACAAAAATGGTGAGACAAGTGCAGCCTGGACATGGCGCAGGGACCTGGACTGGTCTGCAGAGTGTTTGTGGGGTCTGTCCCATGGTGCCTGCCCCAGCTGTGCCGAGGTCCCCACCACCATGGGGTCAGAGGAACCGCAGGGACCCACGGCCCAGGAGGGGATGCAGGGGGTGTCCTGGAAGTGGGGGATGCCGGGTTGGTGCAGCCCCCAGGTCTGGCAGGGGCTTTGCCGTGCTTGTACACGAATTTCTTAGAGTCTTGCCTTTCACCACCTGCCATCCCTGGCTTGTTCCTCCTTTTCTGCATGATTTGTTCCTAAAATTAAGGGTGGCCCTCCCAGCCTTGCCTTCCAGCTCCTACAGAGCTGCTTTCCCCAGCTCATGGTGCCTGGGGCAGGTGATGCTGGGTTGGACACCAGGAAGTAGGGCAGAATGGGACTTCGTGAAAAACCCTAGAAAGCAATTTCGCTAAGGCCACTAAAGAGCAAGGCAGCTAAAAGCAGATAAATCTACTAATTATTTGCTCATTAAAAAAAGCCTTCCAATAAATCCTTTTAAGGTGATCCCATAAATCTCTCCAACATCATTAAGGCCAGTTGTCTTCGGTTCTTATCTCCCCCCAGGGAAGCCTTTTATGGGCCTACAAACAGTGTTTTTAGGATTTGTATTGCAGATATAACTGAAGTTTGATGAGATCATCCAACAAAAGTGACCCTCTGTTCCCTGTGGCAGCAATCAGGGAGCAGCAGATCCTCTCTGCAGAGGCGGATGAAGCCCCTATGTATGAAACCATCAGCTCTTGTCTCATGGCTCCAGGAGCCATCACTGCGCTACCACCCAGCCAGGCTTCCTGGAGGTCTGTGTAGACACTGAGGCTCAGCTCGAGCTGCTACAAGTTCCTTTCCCTGGTGTTGCACAAGTGTTCAAGCACAAGACGAGCCTGTTTGCAGCCAGCGGGCCTTCCTCCCACACGGGACGCATGGAGGAATTTGCCCACCAAAGGGCTGGGGATGGGACCTGCCTGGGCCAGTCTGGCTGAAGCCCAGAGGAAAGGGGCCTTTCTACCTAGAGCTTCATTTCTGGATGTACGTGTTCAGGGGCTGTCTGTGCAGCCCAGATCACTTTGCTGAGCTGTTACTGAAAAGCAGATGAGCCTCACGCGGGTGGCTGACCCCCTCCCCGCAACTCGGGTGCAGCCCAAGCCCCATCCCAGAAACACTCTGAGGGCTGAGCTCCTGCCGCTGCCTCGCAACGATGCAATTAGACTCACTTTGTTAATAGAAGAGATTATATACACGTATATGCATATATAATATACATATTATGTATAACAGAATATATACATTTATATATTTTAGGAGAAAATTCTTTACCCCGAGGGTGGTGAGACACTGGCCCAGATTGCCCAGAGAAGTTGTGGATGCTCCATCCCTGGAGGTGTTCAAGGCCAAGTTGGATGGGGCCTTGAGCAACCTGGTCTAGTGGGAGGTGTCCCTGCCATGGCAGGGGGGTTGGAACTAGATGATCTTTGAGGTCCCTTCCAACCCAAACCATTCTATGATTCTTCCCAGCTATCAATTAGTGGCTGCTTTGGCTCAGGGATTTCTGGGCAGGAGTGGATGCAACCCTGAGCTAGCCGGGAGCTGAGCAGCCATGGCTGCATTGATGAGGACCCTCAGAGCCCTTGGCTGGGCCCTTCACCCTGGGGTGCTGCAGGAGGTGTCAGTGTCCTTGTACTCCAGCACTGCACCATGGACCCCCACTGCCCGTCCTCACACCACGGGGTGCACAGAAGAGACAGGCTGGTACCTTGTGCTACATGAACCCTGCAGCATCTCACCACCAGCCCTGGGGGCTGCAGGCCTTTTGCTCAGCTTTTAAAGTGAGATTTCCCAAGGACTTTCAGTGTCCCGGCCCAGCAGCATTCAGTTATCTGCTTTCACCTGCCAAGGTGGATCCAAAATATAACAGATATGGGGTCAAAAGACCCCCAGCTTTGGCATCTGGACACTGTGTGTAAGAGATGCTCCGAGAGTTCATCTCCCAATGGTCCCGGGTTTTCGAGCAGGGGAAAGCTGGATTATTTTTCTTCTGTCCCTGCTGAAATGGTGGTGGTTTTATTGCCTGATTTAATTACTTTTCGGGGAGCAGTTCCCCAGGCTAATGTCCCCAGCAGCCTGATTCAAACTGATAGCAGCACAGAAATTCAGATGTGCGCTGCTCACACCTCACCCTGTGTCCTCGTCCCCGGCTTCTGCTCAGGTGGCAGCCACCAGCTGCCTTTTACTCACAAGTTTTATAGCTCTGAGATTACAGGCCTTGCAAGGGGGTCGTTTCTAACCATCCTTCACTTGCTAAGATGATGTGTCGCTTGATTTTATGTGTGTTTCCCTGACAGGTTGTGCTTTCTGCCTGCAAAAAGCCTTGCATCTGTTTTAGGGAGTTGGGCCAATCCAACCAATGCCACTAAAATCCTCCGCAGTCACCCGGCATCCTTATCCCAGACACCCAAGAGTATAATCACTCTTTCAGAAATACAGAAGTGAAGAAAATGTTGATTTTCAAATCTCAGCGCATGCAAAGGCTCCAGTCTCCGGGCTGGGGTGTCAGGCAATCCCAGCTCTCCTGCAGGATGTGTCTCCATAGAAAACTGCTGTTTTCTAAGCCCTGTTGGCCCAGGGTGATGCAGATGCTGTTGTGCACATCTGGGCATGTGGAGGTGACGGGGCAGGCAGGAGAGCCCAGACCGGCACTGGGTGCACTGGTGGTTGGCTCCAGAGCCCATCCAGCATCCCCTCACCCAGTCCCAGGACAACAGCCAGCCAGGACAACCTGGCTTTTGCATTGTCTATGTCATGGTGGCAACACAAGCCACACCTTCTCCTCCCCGTGAGTCTGTTGGAAAGGATGAGGGGCTGCGTGGGCTCTCCAAAGCCCCAGAGCTGCCTTCCCGTGGCACGATGCTGCCCGGCCCTGCCCTGCCCCGGCTTCTCTCTGATGTGGCTGCCGAAGGATGTGGTGACAATAAAAGTGGGAGTACAGAGAGGTGCGAAGGTCGGCGAGGCAGTTGGTTTCCTGTTAGCACCAGAGCGACAAGACATGGCTCTTCCCCGCTGCCTGGAGGGAGCCGGTTCCCAGCCCGCTCCCCGCACCACAAGCTCCATTTACAGTTATTTACTAAAACAACACAGAGTGTGTGAACTCCCTCTAGGCCAAAAATAACTGCCGCCCCATTAACTCCAACTGTTTGTTTGTTTTCGGCTGTTTTCTGCCGGTATCGCAGGCAGGAGCCTGCCTGCTGGAGAGCTGGGGAGAGCAGCGGGGTTGTCACCCCCACCACCCGCCACTGCCGGGGCCGGTCTGGGCTTTGAGCCCCCTCGCTCCCTGCTCTGGGTGAAAAGCAGCAGCGACCGGAGAGCGTCTCTGGGCCAGTTGGGTTCTTCCTTTGTGGTTTCTGCTGGGGGCTCCTGGAGGTTCCCCCCACGGGGATGGGGCAGCTGGGTCGCAGCGAGACGTCCCCCAGCCCTGGCTGCTCGCCCACGTGCCTCCACCAGCTTCTGGAGACCTGCTGGGGTTGTAGAGACACAGTGAAGGCTCGTGGCTGCCTGTGGCTGTGGACATTTGGGGATGGGGCCAGGAAATCATAGAATTATACTGTAGAATCATAGAATTGTTAGGGCTGGAAAAGACCTTTAAGATCATTAAGTCCAACCATTAACCCGACACTGCCAGGTCACCACTAAACCATGTCCCTCAGCACCACATCTTCATGGCTTTGAAACCCCTCCAGGGACAGGGGAGCCCCCACCACTGCCCTGGGCAACCTGGGCCAGGCCTCAACAACCCATTTGGTGAAAAAACTTTATCCTAATGTCCGACATAAGCCTCCTCTGGTGCAACTTGAGGCCATTTCCTCTTGTCTTATCACTTGTTCCTTGGGAGAAGAGCCCGACCCCACCTGACTCCAACCCTCCTTTCAGGGAGCTGTCAAAAGCAAGAACGTCTCCCCTGAGCCTCCTTTTCTCCAGGCTCAACAACCCCAGGTCCCTCAACCACTCCTGACTAGACTTGTGCTCTAGACCCTTCCCCAGCTTTGTTGTCCTTCTCTGGACATGCTCCAGCCCCTCAAGGTCCTTGGAGTGAAGGGCCTAAAACTGAACCCAGGATTCGAGATGTGGCCTCCCCAGGGCCGAGTACAGAGGGACGATCTCTGCCCTAGTCCTGCTGGCCACACTATTTGTGTTTATAAATGTCCCTGTGGTGTGCAGGGTCTCAAGCAGGGCTGGGCAGCTGAAGCTGGGACTGGGGTGGAAGCAAGTGCTCTTGGGAAGCCTCGAGCCCCCGTCCCCTTCCCGGGAGCTTCCCAGCAGGATGTGTTTTGCTCCATTTTCCTGAGATAGGCTGCAGAGGAAAACCCCCAAATAGGCATTAATTTCAATTCTTTGTCTTTCAGCCAGGTTTCAGGGCTAAGAATGATGAGTTTTACCCTCTCTGCCCCAAAACTCCTGGGAAACCCATCTTGGTTTTCAGCCAGCTCTAAAGAGAGATGAAAAACTTCAAAATCAGAGGTTTCTGTGAAAAATGCTGCAGATGCCTGAATGGACATAAACTGCTTTGAAGCAAAAATAACCCCACTTTTCCCATAGTTGCTTGTGGCAATGTTTGTGTTCTCACTGGGCCGTCCAGAGCCCATTCCCAGTGACGTCCCTGGTGCTCCATGTTTTATACACCATAAGAGACTTTTTTTCCTTTTTTATTCCTCTTCTGTCTTGGACAATCATGTTTATTTAGCAGATTTTTGCCTGCACTGAAGAGCACACGTGGACTGCAGCCTGCCCTGTGTCCATCTCATGTCACTGCCATGGCAGGGACGGAGCTAGCAAAGTCCTTCAATATTGCTCTTGGGTCTTGGCAAGACAGTGAGGGTGGAATTTGGACATCAAGGAGCCATGCTGAAACCCCACACACTACTGGTGTCCCGGGAGGGGACAAGTCACTGTCCCTTTAGGAGGGAGCAAAATGCAGCAGGACTTTGGGACTTACCAGCTTACATGAGCACCAGTGACATGGGCAGGAAAATCCAAGATCGTATTGCAGGGCAGTTAAATGCTGTGTTTTGTCCCACCCAGCCACGGCCAGAAAGTCCATTAAATACCCTGTTACATGGTCAGAAATAAGAAGTTGGGTCTGTCACGAAGGAGAAGGGAATAGCTGGTAGGCTGGGTGACAGCAGAGCATGCCACTCCCATGCAGGTTGCTGTCTCAGCCACTTCTGTGTCACATCCATGAGCTCCTGTCTCATGGCTGGTGCCTTTGCCCACTTTGCAGAGGGGTGGAAGCTCTGCCTGCTTGATTAAAAGGATCTTCCTAGGGAGCCAGGATGGGGACAGGGTAAAAATGGCTATTTAACATGTTGCCAGTGCGCCTCATCTGAGGATCTCCAAGTACAGTCAACTTTGTGAGGAAGGGTCTGCTTCTTTACCCTGCGGAAAGGCTGTGGGACATGAATAAATTTGTGAAAATGGTCTTTTCCTTCTGTGAAGAAGATCTGACCCTGTATAGAAAAATGACAGCCCTGCCCGAGCATGGGCCATCACTGCCAGACTTCCTCAGTATAGCCCATCGCATGCAATCGCTGCTGCACGAACATCCGTGTGATGCTCTCACTAAGATAGAGTGGAAAAGTCCCTGAGGAGCTGAAAGAAATATTATCTAGGAGGTTCTGGGCTGCTGTAAGTCACGAAGCGTGGAGCAAAGCCCTTCCTTTGGCAGTAGTAGTAGCTGTTCAAGTGGATTCATTCGGGCAGGGAGTGCCCCGGGCTGTGATTGTCTCCAGGACCATTTCATCTCCATTAGTGTGTCCATGGAGGAGGTGAATGGTGCCAGAGCTGGGAACTGAGCTCCGGGCTGTGGGGAGATTTTCTTCCCACTCAGAGTACCTGGGAGATTTTGCAGTTTGAGGTTTGGGTTGTGCAGAACAAGCCGCCAGCTTGTTTGTTGATCCTACTGAGATGTTTATAGCTGTCACCAACATGATCCCTAATTCCAGGAGGTTCTTCCAATATTTCTTTCTTCTGACAGTCAAACATTTTCCCCACCCAGCACACTTCCCCTTACGTGACAGATGAGGACGTTTGTTCACAGCACATGAGAACTTCCCACCTTATTTTACAGTCTCTGGTTGGGACTCAGCAGGTGTCCCTCTCTCCTTCAGTCTCTTTCCTATGAGATGGTCGCCCTGTCTTAATCCACGCAAAGTCTTTTCCAGCCCTCTTTAAAGATCCTCTGATGTTTCATGGAATCTTTGACGTCTTGCATCTCAATTACCCTGGGACAGGAAAGGCTTTGGGGGCTTTGATCACAGCCTACGCCTGCAAGGGGTTATGGGGCAGTCAGGCTCTGCTGCAAGGTGCAGGCTGAGCAAGAGGCCATGGCCATGCGTTGGGCAGTCATGGAGAGGTTTCCACTGTGGTGATAATTAGGCACTGATGAGCTGGCCTTGGTGGAGCCTGGCAGACCCCTGACTCACCTTGTGTGGGGCAGCAGGGTGGTCCTGATGGCAAAACCAACCCTGGGACCCTCCTCATCTCCCATCCCTTGGGGACCACTGTCCTCACTGAGCCCTGGCACTTCAAAGGAAGGATCATAGAATCATAGAATGCGTTGGGTTGGAAGGGACCTCCAAAGGTCATCTAATCCAACCCCCCCTACAATAACAGGGACATGTCTAACTAGGTCAGGTTGCTCAGAGCCCCATCAAGCCTGACCTTGAATGTCTCCAGGGATGGGGCCTCCACTACCTCTCTGAGTAACCTGTTCCAGTGATGGTCTGGGAGCCCTGGCATCACCAAGCATTGCATGACAGCCCTGGAGGCACTGGACACAAACCTGAACCCTGGTGAGCTTTGAATCTCCTGCTGGGGCCACAGCTCCATGGACTGGAGGTGCTGTGGTGGGGTGGGGGTCAACAGGACTGGTCCAGGCTTGGCAGGTGTTGCTGGGTACCACTTGCAAAGCACATCAGTGCTTGGGTATGAATTACATTTAAGACCCCTGAGCCAGAAGATTCTTACCCAACACCTTTCCTGGACTCATATGCTCAGGAGACCCCAGCCGTGGCTTTCAGAGCTGACCATCAGAGCTTCCCAGGACAGCAACTTTGGCCCCAGTCCACGTGATGTCCCTGGTGGCTTGGGTGATGGTATTTTCCTTTCTGGCTTTTCAGAGTAGCAGGAGACATTTATGGTGCTGTCTGGCATGGGAGGTTTCTCACTTCTCCTTTCTCCTCTGGGAAAATATTCAGAGAACAAAAAGTAATAAACTTTACAAGACACAGTATTCTCCTCGTCTAGGTCAGGGAAGAAGTCCATGCTGTGTTAAAGATAATGGAGGGGTGGATGTTTACTGTGGGGAAGAAACCACACCTGGTTTGCTCCCAACTCCATCATCTCCAAAGCCTCCAACAGCTCACCCCACGTGAAGGAGAATCTGGAAATAGGGCTCAGAAATGTGCTTAGCACAAATCCTGTGCCCATGATGCCTCTGATTGCTGGTCTGGCTCTCACTCTGTGGTGGACCCACCTCAACCTCCCTCACAGACATTTTGGAAATGCCTTTTGGCAGCAGGGAGCTTTGAAGGCTGCCTCTGCCTCTCCCAGAGCAGACATGTCTCCTTTCCTGCCTGGTTGTGTGTCCAGCTTCAAAGTGGTTGCAGAGTGCCTATGGCTGGGACAATAAATGTAAAATTAATGTGATGTGAATAGAGAGTCAGAAGACTCTGGAAAGCAGGAAACACACGTGCTGGGCTTGTGCGTTCAGGTGAGCTACCTGCAGAGGGGCTGCAGGCGCCCCAGGGAAGCCCCAGTGCACCGGTGGGTCTGGCTGCACCCCCAGGACCTGCAGTGGTGGTGGGCAGATGCCAGCAGCCTCCTCAGCTCTGCTTGGCATCATGCTCCCACCATGGGCCCTGCTTTTGGGGAACCAGTCCCTTGACAGGTCTGTCTTAGGGACTTAGGGACTTCCTGGCCTGGATCAGAAATGGTGTGACCAGCAGGAGTAGGAAGGTGATTGTGCCCCTGGACTTGGCACTTGTGAGACCTCGCCTTGAGCACCGTGCCCAGTTTTGGGCACCACAGGAAAAGAAGGACATTGAGGTGCTGGAGCGGGTGCAGAGAAGGGCAACAAAGCTGATGAGAGGTCTGGAGAATATGCCTGAAGGAACTGGGATTGTTTAGTCTGGAGGCTGAGAGGAGACCTCATTGCCCTCAACAACTACCTGAAAGGAGGTTGCAGTGAGGCTGGTGTTGGTCTCTTCTTGCAGGTAACTAAGGACAGGACAAGAGGTAATAGCCTCAAGTTGTGACAAGGGAGGTTTAGATTGGATATCAGGAAGAAGTTCTTCACTGAGAGAGTGGTTGGGCATTGGAACAGGCTGCCCAGGAAAGTGGTGGAGTCACCATCCCTGGACGTGTTCAAAAAACGAGTAGATGTCGTGCTCTGGGTCATGGTCTAGTGGTCAGGGAGATGTTGGGATGAAGGTTGGTCTTGATCCTAGAGGGCTTTTCCAACCTAAATGATTCTATGACATTCATCTCACCTTTGCGGACACTTCAAACTGTCAGTGCTTCAGTCTGGGCTGTTCACCCACAGCAGCGATTTGGAGAGGAATGGGTCTTGGTCCCTGATGTCCCTAAATGCTGATGGGGAGAGTTGTCCTCAGCTGGTGTTTCTTTCTCCCCATGGACAAGGAAGGGGTCCCGTGGGCAGAATGCAGCTGAACACAGCTCAGGACAGTTTGAGTCCTGTCCCTGGCACCTCTGTGCACAGAGCAGCAGGGAATGGGGGTACGGGGCAGAGCGCTGGGCCAGCATGTCTGGCAGGCAAGTGCAGGTCCCCACGCTCCCCTCGCCCTCTGCCCGGCTGCTTCCATGGGTGCAGCACAGGGAGAGAAGGGGGAAATGGGTTAATTCTGCCTGTAGCATAAATAGAGACCACCTCACCAGCTGGCTCGTGGGAAGAGCAGTGGTGCCCACCGGTGGGACACCGGCTCCTGTAGCAAACCTTGGTGCGGGGTTACGGACACGCTTTACCGGTTGGCTTTTGCTCGTGGGGGTTTCAGCGCCGCAGCCGTGGCCTGAATTCACGCGTGTTCCTGACCATGGGCTCATCCCTGCTGGGATGGACGGTGCTGCGGCTCACGTGGGATGCTGCTGCTGGGTGCCAGCCCTTGGCGTGAGGGTGGCACAGCCAGGACGCCTGTGTTGAGGGAGCAAAAACACACATTTAGGTACTGCAAGGTACATGAGCTCCTGCCAGGCAGCAGGCTCACTTCGCTTTCCTCATGTCCCTTTGCTGGCCTCGGTGCCATCCTGCTCGCCAGCGTGTGTCTCTGTGTGCCCCCAGCCCCGAGCCCGGGCAGTGGGATGCAGTGAGGTGACAAGTACTTGGACACCAGCACGGTACTTTATTTACTGTCACAGCCCCATGGGCCCCTGGCCGAGCCACTGGGCACCGCGGCCACTTCAGCTCTTTGTTTCCGTCTTCACACGTTTTTCTGGACGCTGCTTTTTCACATCGCCTGTTTGTTTTGAATGCCGGGGCTGGACGGACACACAGTGGCGAATTCCCAGCCTGGCCCACGCTGCATCCTCCGCCCGCGCAACCCGGGGCAGGGGCGGTGAAAGCGCCCGCTGAGAACATGGTCACACCGCAACAGCAAAAGCAGCCGCCTGCAGCCACCCTGTTCTTCATGTGGTCGTGGTGGCCGTGGCCCCTCGGGGAAGGACGCGCAGCAAAGCAGCTCCTGAGCCCGCTGCAGCACGCGTGGGCAGCTGGCAGGACACGGCTGCAGCGTCCCGGGACGGACTCGCAGCTGCAGCCGGAGGGAGGAATCGAGTGCTTCATCTGCAGGGGGTCGGGAAAGGGAGTGGGAGCAGCCAGGAGAGCTCATCCCAGCCAGGACAGGACGTAAACCTGCTCTTGGCATGATTGTATGTTGGTGTGAAGCTTCCTCCCAGCCCATCATAGCTATGCAGTTCCCTGTGGTTCGTACCCAGCAAAGCCGTCTGGGTAGGGGTTGGGGCTGAGCGATGGCTGGGCGAGCACGGAGGGGACCCCTGTCCTCCAACAAGCCCCAGCTCTGGTTCGCAGGATGACCTTGGGCTGGGCCGGGCAGAGAAGGGAGCTCTCCAGGGCCAGGCTGCAGGCACTGCTGGACATGCTGTGGTGGATGCCGGCTGGAAGCAGCTGCCTTGGGCAGGGATTCAGCTGTCCCGAGTCTTCCCATGGGATTTTGCTTGGCTCCAGTTCTAGATGATGCTTAACCAGGCTGATAGTACTTGAGGGGGTACATCTCTACATCCCACCAGGAAGCCCCGCCAGCACCCTCTCCTTAGCCTTTATTTTAAAACAACACACAAGGAGTTCCATGCTGGCCTCAGCAGCTCCAGCACATGGTTGGCCTGCGTCGCAGCACCAGTGCAGAGAGTCCTCTGGGGTCCAGGCCTAAAAATAAGAGTGGTTTTGGGTGCTCAGGGTTGTCTGGCTTTGCCCCTGCCTCCAAGGTCACTGAGCCAGGGCTGGGCGCACTGCCGGGAGGGGATCTCCTTGCATCCCATCTGACTTCAGCCGTCGCAGCCGTCCCGACCTCTCCCAGCTGGCCTCTCCTTGACCATTCTCAGGACCTCCTCCCTTTCCTTCCCGCATCCTCTCCTGCCATTCGGGAGCAGATCCTGTTTGTGGTGGACCCCTGAGGGCTTCACCCACTGGGCAGTTCCTTGTTTCTGGTGCCGGTTTGTCAGATCCGGTCAGGGTTATTGGGGGTTTTTTTGACTGCTTCTTCATACTTTTGTGTTTTCATTTCTGTTGCTGCTTCGCCGCAGGTGCCCTTTGGAACAGCCAAGCAACGTGCAGGGTGAAGGCAGGCTGAGGACGTGCATGCACGGGCAGGAAGGGAAGCCGGGTGCAACTGCTGCCCGGCAGCGTGGCACGGTGCCCAAACCAGAGCCTTTGGTGCTGGGCTGGCATCTCCCTGCCAGGTCTGCCTGGTGAGGAGCACAGGGACAGCAGGATGGGGTCACACCAGGCTCCATCTCTGCTGGAGCCTCCAGCAGGTTGGAGTTCCTCACAGGGACCCTACTTTTCCTCCCCTTCCTGCAGAAAGCTCAAGGAAAGGTGAGTCTTGAGTCTGCAGCGATGCAGCAAGTGAGCTGGATTCACTTGCCCAGCATTTGTCCCCAAGCAGATGTCAGCAGGTACCTGGCGAAGCAGGGTCATCTCTGCCTGTGACAGGGCCACAGGCTGGGTCCCAGCCGTGCCCTCCACAGGGTACTGGCACTGAGCTGGGGTGGTTCACAGCAATGTGGGCAGGGCAGGAGCACCCAGGCTGCCCTGAGCACCCTGCACCGTTCTGAAGCACCCAGCCTGGCATTAGCCCCCATGCTGACGTTAAGCACCTGAACTGGCCTTAAACACCCAAACTGGAATTAGCATCCAGGCTGGTATTAGCTCCCAGACTGGTGTGAGACACCCAGACAGGCACCAGCAGCCCAAGCTGGCAGGAGGATCCAGGCCAGCATCCCTTCACTCCCTGGATTCAGCTGCAGCAAAGTGTGAGGCTAGAAGAGTTTTAGTTGGATTTGGTGGAACTTGAAGGAAAACAATAACAGCTCTGGTAGAGCTGAGGAAAACCTGGAGGGATTTAGAGCAAAGCCAGCAGCTACTCCCTGCTCCCTGTGGTGTCTGATGGCACCTGACCATGTCCCTCCAGATCCTAATATGCCCCCATTAGGTGACAGTGCCACCCCCGGGACGGACCCCTGTGGGGAGCCGCAGGATGGCTGTGGGCTGGGTGCTGCACCCTGCCAGGCCTGGGCTCACCCTCCAGCCCAGCCCAGTTGGGGCACGGGGGGTGCAAAAGCCAAGCATCAGGAAGGGATGCAGGGCTGGGGAGGTGATGGCGGCCATGCCACTTTGAGACCTCCACAGCAGGGCAGGTCCCTGGGGCTCTGCCTGCTCCCTGCCTGGACTTTGGGCATGACATTAATGGGAAAGCGGTTTGAGTTAATGCAAACTGCCTGTGCCAGGTGCCACAGTGAAACTTCCTCAGCTCCTGAGCACGACCTGGACCAGAAGTGACAGTGCTAACCCCGTCTAGCCACAGCCAGGCCCATAGGAGCAGTGACTGGGGCCGTGCTGTGGCCACCACCACGTTCCCCTGCAGGTCCGGACCCTCCAGCTGAGACATCCTGAGCGATTTAGGGGCACTGCTCCCATTCATGGCCCAGGGCACAAAATGCCCTGGCAGCCCAGCAGCCCTTGCATGAAGCCAGCGTGGGAGCAGGTCCCAGTGGGTGCTGCCGTGCCTGTGCTGGAGGTGCCATCCTCGGCATCCTCCCCAAATGTGCCGAGTGCCGGAGGAGCCGTAGAGCGGCTTTGGGGAGGGTCTCCCTGCCAAGGTGCTGTGGCGTAGGGGAGCAACAGGGGCTTTCTCAGCTTGTCCCTTTTGGGGTGCCTTGGCCTTGAGCTGGCTCTGGGTAACCCCAAAACCTGGAGCGAGGCTTGAGGGCTTTATCCTTTGTGACCACCAGAACAGCAGAGGCTTGAAGCGCACTGTACCAGCTCGGCCAGGAGCGATTTTGCCACTTTACTTTCTGCCTACTCCTTCTGCACAAAGAGCAAAGCTGCCAATTTGCCCGGAATGACCTCTGTGCCCTACAAACCTAACCCCTTCCTCAAAAAGACAAAAATCCCATTGCCTTGCACCTCCATCTGTTTAGCGAACAGTTTAACCTAACAAGATTAGCATTCAAGGTCGTCTCTTCTTCTTTTACGTTTTTCCCCCACCGTTTGCAAAGAAAACAGCATTGGATTTAGGACAAAAGCTTGAAACCCCTCATTTGTAAGTAGCGCAGCCTTTGGAAACTGTTTTGTTCCAAAGTTATCTGGGGAAAGCAACCTTCCAATACCTGAAAGGGGCCTATTAGAAGGGGGGGGAGGATCTGCTCACAAGGGTTTATAGCGACAGGACAAGGGGTAATGGTTTTAAGCTAGAAAAGAGTAGATTTAGGTTTGACATTAGGAAAAAGTTCTTCAATGTGAGGGTGGTGGATCACTGGAACAGGTTGCCCAGAGAAGTGGTGGAGGCCTCATCCCTGGAGACATTCAAGGTCAAGCTTGATGGGGCTCTGAGCAACCTGACCTAGTTAGAGATGTCCCTGCATATTGCAGGAGGGTTGGACTAGATGACCTTCAGAGGTCCCTTCCAACTCAACACATTCTATGATTCTATGAAAACACTTGCGAATCCTCCCCAAAAGCAAGCAGG
This sequence comes from Eurystomus gularis, assembly GCA_013400335.1. Taxonomy (NCBI): domain Eukaryota; kingdom Metazoa; phylum Chordata; class Aves; order Coraciiformes; family Coraciidae; genus Eurystomus; species Eurystomus gularis. Next base: position 51,667 of record VZZY01011040.1, on the reverse strand, counting down.
AGTCAGCCAAGGGGCTCAGCCCCAGCAAGGATGGAGTCCAGCAGGGGGGACCTCTGCCCGGCTCTGCCTGCCATGGGGTTGGGGAGATTTCATCGGGTTATTCCTCCTAAGAAGAAAGAAGAGAGAGGGTTGCGGTAGCAGGGGGAGGCTGCGCTGGGGTATGTGGAACAGGAGGGAATGGGGATTTGTGTTCCCTCTTTCCCCATAGACACCCTCTGGTCATGTTCCAGCACACACCTCCATCCCTGGTGGGAAGGTATGGGGAGCGCAGGCGTATCCCTGGAGCTAATGGATGAAGCTGCTGCAGGAGACGGGTCATGAAAGAGCTTCAAAGTGAGCGTCAAAGCCAAATTAACCTGCGAGGGGACACAAGTGCTTTTTTGAGTGTGTGTATGTGCTTGTTCCTTCAAGCCCACCATCGCAGCCCACCACGAGCCCCTTCCAACGGACTGGGGCACCGGCCCCCCATGCAGTCTGGCACTGCCCGGAGAGGTAACGGCCTGAAGAGTCCCCAGGGAACTGTCGTCAGGGCGGGGGGGAGAAAGGTAAAGGGTTTGATTTTCATTCTTTGGGACTGTTTTCCCCTCCCTCATCTCCCGCCCGCCCCCTCCCTTTTTGCCACATTGTGCTGAGCTTGAATCAGGCCTTCACAAAGGGGATTAGGGGCCGGTGGCTGATAAATAGCAAAGCAGGTTGGAAGCGTGGGAACCAGCCATGGCGCAGCGCGGAGGGACATTCCTGCTCCGGAGGGCCGGGCGGGAGCAAAAGTCCGGGCTAACCCCGGGTCACCCGGGGGACCCAGTGCCTGAGAAGATTTGTTCGGACACTGGCTTTTGTTGTGCACAGTTCCGTGTCAGCCCAGCGTGTCTCTCGCTGCTATTGATGGGGAAGGAAAGCACTATTGTCAGGCGCCCGTGGGCCCCCCTTTCACTCCTGCACTCTTGGGGTGATGTCAAGGCGGTATGTGGGAACCCGACCGGCCAGCCCGGAGCGGGACAGGCATTCCCAGCAATGCTCCATGTCTGCTGGCTTGCTCACAAGGCGACGTGCTCAAGGGGTCCCCAGGAGCTGAGCATCTCCTGTGGGGCCAGGAGCTGATGGGGCCCCCATCCCGGCACTGCCAGGAGAGCTGGGGCCGGGCAGGATGGGTGCTCCGGCAGGCAGCTGGGTGGGAATGTGGAGGGCGTTTTTCTTTATCTCAGCCCCAGCGTTATCAGTAGAATTTCCCAGAGGGAGGGAGTGAGGCAGGATGGTGCCAAAAATTCATGCTAGGAAGTGGCTGCTGGACAAGAGCGTGGGCTGCTGGCCCTGCGAATCCCAGGAGTGTCTGCAGACCCAGCACCCACCCCACCTGGGCACCTGCCAGTGGGTTGAGCATCCCCTCATGCTCAGGCTCTTACTTGCTGACACAGTATTAATCTCCACCTGGAGATCCTGGGAGAGGTGGGAGAAGGGCCCAGGGCTGGGTCTGACTGACCCCTCCATCCAGCTCCCACTCCATTTTCTTTTCGGGAAGAGGCCAGGCAGGGAATTTCCCCACTAGAGCACTGCAGGGTGTACAGTGGAGCTGCCCTGCGCAGCTAAATGAAGCTCAGCTGCTTTGCGTCTGGCGCCGGGGCTCACTCCAGCATCGCGGAGCATCTGGGGACAGGCGGCGTGCCAGGGAGGGACCCTGCTGGGAAAATCCCTCCATCCCGCCTCCGGCTTTTCCCCCTATGACCTGACAGCAAGGAGCTGCAGGTGACCTTGAACTCTGCAAGCTGTCTAGTCTTGGTCGGGGCTCTGCATGTTTCATTTACCATCTCGTTGCAGGGCGGGAGCTGAGCACCAGGACCAGGACTTGCTCCTAAGCCCTCATTTTTCCTCTGAAGCCTGATTTTGCTGCCAAAGGCTTGCTGAGAGCTGAGGCTCCAGCACTCCATCCTCCGGGGTCCGTGCAGGGACCTCCAGGGTGGGGGGTGGCTCTAGAGCTGCCCTCAAAGCTCAAACAAGCTGAAGCTGAACGGTCTAAACAGATATCCAAGTGGGACCCACGGGCTTTGTGTCCAGCAGGGAGGCAAACGAGGGAGAGCAGCAAATACATTTGTCGCTGCCAGCTCCTCTGGCTGCATCCCACCACATTGGAAGGAAGAACCAGAGCCTCCTCTCCTGGGATTATCCCAGAGAAATGGGGCAGCCCAAGTGGGACAGCAGGAACGTGGCTGCTCAGCCACCGAGGATGCATGCTGCCCTTCCTGGGAAATCTGTGTGGGCAGCCATAGAAATATTCCTGGAGGTCACTTGGGAGTCTAGGAGCTGGAGAGGCACCGTAGCTCTGTCAGGGCTGGGCAAGGGCCAAAGTTTTTTCAAAGAGCTGTGAAAAAAACAGGGATGGCTTCCGAGAAGCAGGATTTTCAGCACACACTGGTCTGGGTCCGTTCTGGTGGGTGGAAGGAGCGAATCACCACCTGGCCACATTATTGAGGCCTTGCCCAAAGTGCCACCCTGGCCCCACACGTGCCTGGGGCAGGGACCCACCGTGCGACCAATCACTGCCACGGCTTGTGCCCAGCGCTAAGACAGCACCTGGCAATCCTGAGTTGTTCCTGGTGAGCCTGGGAACGTGGTCCCATGAATGTGGGGCAAGGATGGGGATTTGGGTGGGGATGGGGATGGGAACTGGGATAATCTTCTGCTTGGAGCAGATCATAGAATCATTTAGGTTGGAAAAGACCTCCAAGAACATCAAGTCCAACCATAACCCTACTCTACCAAGTCTGCTGATAAACCATGCTCAGCACCACATCTACACAGCTTCTAAACCCCTCCAGGGATGGTGATTCAACCACTGCCCTGGGCAGCCTCTTCCAGTGCCTGACAACACTTTTGGGAGAGACATTTCTCCTCGCGTCCAACCTAAGCCTCCCCTGGTGCAACTTGAGGCCATTTCCTCTTGTCCTGTCACTTGTTGCTTGTGAGAAGAGACCAGCACCCACCTCTCTACAACCTCTTTTCAGGGAGTTGTAGAGGGTGAGAAAGTCTCCCCTCAGCCTCCTCTTCTTCAGACTAAACAACCCCAGTGGGATGCTTTCAGCCACACCACCCAGGGTCAGATTCTTGCACAAACCCATCCATGTTGCCTGGGCTTCTCTGACACCCACCCCACACCTCCACCTCCTCTCCTGTGGGAGCTGGGGTGAGAACAGCTTGAGACAGCCGAGCCCTGCACGCTGCAGTGTTGTCCTGCATTGCTGGTGTGTCCCTGGCTGTGGCACACACTGCGGGCATGGAGAGGCAACTCCCTGGCACTGGGCAGGGGATGGTGCTCTGGGTGAGGATGTTCCTTCCATCCACTGCCCTTTGGGTGCCTGATCTGCTGCAAAGGCATCTCCTGCACCCTCTGTCAGCCCAGCACCCACCCAGCTGCCTTCGAAACCCCGGGGCAGAGCATCGCCCACCCCCAGCCTGGCTCCGTTCTCCGCGTTACTTGGATGAGCCATCAGGCAAAGGTTTTCTCCATTGTCTCCCACCATGGCACAGACCTGCTGAAGGGACCTGGCCAGGTGCTGGCTGCTGTGGTGGGCTGCTGTCAGGTGTTTTTCTATAGAAAACAAATATTCCTGCAACAGGAGGGGATTTTTTTACTTATTATTATTCCCAGGCTATCAGAGTCACCACCTTAGCCCAGCCTAACCCAGTACAGCTGCTTCCTGTGAGCTCAACAACAGGCCTGTTGCTCTGCCGTCCTCCTGCCCACTTTATTTAAATAGGTAAGATCCGGATTTCCGGAGCGGAACAAACAGCACCGGACGCCAGCACCACTCCAGCCCTGAACCCTCTGCACCCTGGTGTGCCCCCACCACCCCCCTGAGCCCTCAGTCCCCTTCGGGGTCCCCTCTGCCTCCAGGACAGGGCAGGGATGGCTGGAGAAGGCACTTGTGGAGGTGCTGCAGTGGCTGGTTTTGTTCCTTTATTGCAGTGTTGGGAGAGGGCAATCGTCCCCTTGTCCCACATTTTTCTGACTGGAGTCTTTAAGGCATTCGTCTGGAGGATCAGACCTCTCCTTCCCCTCAGTGGGATGCTAAGGCCATGTGCCCCTCAATGCTCTGCAAACCCCAGCGCTGGGTGTCCCCAGGGAGAAGAAATGCCCAAGTCAGTTTGTGTGTGATGAGTTGGGAGGTGAAACAGTCCATGTGAGAAAATAATCATAGAATCATAGAATCATAGAATGCCAGGTTAGAAGGGACCTCAAGGATCTTCTAGTCCAACCTTTCAAGGTAAAAATACAGTTTAAATGAGGTGGCCCAGCACCCTGTCAAGCTGGGTCTTAAAATTGTCCAGTGTAGGGGAATCCACCACTTCCCTTGGGAGATTATTCCAATGTCTAATTGTTCTCATGGTGAGAAATTTTATTCTGCAGGCCAAGTAGCTGGGACGGTTGGGTTTGGCCATGGAAGGCAGGCTGGGAGTGTCAGTGTGTGTTAAGCTGGACACACGGTCGGGTTCTGCTGGGCTGAGTTTTGTGACTGTTTTGCGGGGTTAGATTAAATTTGGATGGATATTAACCTTTCATTTGCTGCCAATGTGCAAAATGACTCCATTAACAAGAGCTGCTAATCGCTTCCTTTAACCGATGTCCAACATCTGAGCAGCCAGAAAGCAGGCTTGAAAGGTGGGTCTCTCCAAGATTCATCACTGGGACTTGTGAAGGTGTGTGGGGCACCTCGGGACTTCTAAATGTCCCAGTGGGGGAGATGCCAGCCAGGATGGATGCATCCTGCTCAGGCACCAGCGCCTTCCCTGTGAAGGTCAGCCCAGCGAGGGCTGTCCTGCCAGGACTCCTCTCGCCCCGCCACCCCAGCCCCACTGCCAGCAGGTCCGCAGCTCGTGGTGCTCAGCAGAGGCAGCTCCATGTCCTGGAGCCACAGTGGCCCTGCCGCCTGCACCGCCCCTCAGCTCAGAGCCCTCCTTGCCTGTTCCCACGGCTCATCCCTTTGGCTCTTCGGTGGTGTGAAAACTCTTTGGTGTTAATTCCTGGCTTTTTGGGTGCGGTTACGTGATGTGGTGATGCTGGCGCATCCTGATGCCACGTGCCCGCGTGGTGCCCATCGCAGCGTTGTGCTCACCCCCGCGGCACCGCTGGCCCCTGCGTGGGCAGCCCAAGAGCCAGGAAACTCTTGGTGTGTTTTGTGGGATGTGACTGGTGCCCGAGAGCCCCACAGGCGCCGTTTCAGCTCCCTGGTAGAGCCGGTGGACACAGTGACCCTTCTCGTCATGAGCCACCCGAGCCACGGCCCTTTGCAGTGCGGCCGCAGGGCTGGCACCCGTGGGTGCGTGGCGGTGGTCAGAGCTGCTCCAGGGAGCAGAGCCGGAGCCGCACGGAGCTGACACCGGCCATGCCGGGCTGCCGTGGGGCAGCTCACAGGGGAGGCCGGAGTCAGGGGGCTTCACAGGAGCCTCTTCCTTTCCCCTTTTTTCTTGATCCCTTTTTTCTTTTTCTCTTTTTCTTTTTCTTTTTCTTTTCTTTTCTTTTTCTTTTCCTTTTCCTTTTTCTCCTTCTTCTTTGTCTTTTTTCTTGTTCTTTTTTTTGCTCTTGTTCTTTTCCTTGTTCTTTTCCCTTTCCCTTTCCCATTCCTTCTCCTTCTCCTTCTCCTTTTTCTCCTTCTTACTTCCTTTCTATTTTTCTCTTTCTCCATTTCTCATTCTCATTCCCTCCCAGTTTTTTGCATTACCCAGCTGTGCTCTCATTGCAGTTCAGACCCATCTGTTTTACTGCAGCTCATAAGGATCCATAGCCCTTGGGCAGAGCTATCACCCTGTCCCCGTGCCCAGACACCCCCCATCTATGGGTGATAGGGAAGCCTGGTCACCTTTAAACCAGAATCCAAAGATAAGCCATAGCTGGAGCCTAACCTGTGGGGGTTTGATGGTGAGCTTCCCTTCTGCCGGGGCTGGCAGTCGGACAGGGCAGCCAGGACAGTTCCTTTGAGCTTTCAGGCTGGGGAACCACCTCTCCATCCGTGACCGAGAACACCAGGGCAGCATGGATGTCTGCTTGCTCCCCATCCCAGCAGGCTGGTTTTGCATGAGCACAGCTTAACAAGGATGAGCTGAGTTTCAGCAAGCGTGAACAAGAGCAGGCGCGAGCCTGGCGTTGTCTCATTTGCAGAGAGAACCAGAAGAAATCCTGGTGCTGCAATCGCTCTGCAGGCACCTGGGAGCAGCCAGAGTTTGGGAGCACTTTGCCAGTGACCACAGAGGTGACAGAGGTGACTGGTCCTCACTTGACACTTGGCTCCCAGCACGTGAGGCCTGGCAGTGGCCAGGCCACCAGCCATTTGGCCACCGGCCATCAGGCTGGTGCTGGCGCGAGTGGCTGGTGGCAGGGGTGGCTGCGGCCATTTGCACCTCGGGCGGGAGATGAAAGAGCCGCTGGTGCTTGGAGATGAAAGAGCCGGCGGGGCCATGGCGCGGGGCGAGGACGGGAGGTGAGGGCAAGCCCCAAGAGTTGTTTTTTCTTCTCATCTGTGCCGCACAGCGGGATGGCGGCAGCCAGCACCGGGCTTTCCCAGGGCTGTGGGGAGCAGGGCCCTGTGCCGAGCCCCACACCGCAGCATCACATCCCCACCCGGCTCCCGAGATGCCAGAGCGGCATCAGGACCTGCCGAGCGTCCATCAGGACATTGAGTGGAGGAAGGGAGCGTTTGCCAAAGAAGAAGGTGTCAGGGGGGTGTTTCTGCCTGGAGGCAGCTGTGCCACTCCTGGCCCTGCCCGCACCTGTGCCAGCTGCCTGGGTCACCCCTGGCACCCAGCGTCAGGTGCCATCACACAGCGGTGACACGGCGGTGACACAGACTTGGGTGAAGTCTCCATCTCTGGTTTGTGTGTGGCGAGGCCGGGGACAGGACTTGATGGCTTGCCTAAGGCTGGCAGGGGAATGGCAAACCTCGGTGTCCCCAGGCAAGAGCGTTCCCATGTCACCCCATCGCGGGGGGACCCCAGCGTGGCTGCTACCATGCCCAGCCCTGTGCCGTGCTGCCATTGCGCTCTGTGCCGCCCCGGGTTTTGGGTGCAGGCGTGAATCCGGCTGCGCCGGGACCCCCCGGGTGCTCCCTGAGGGGTGGCCGTGGCTCGGGCTGGTCTCTCAGGGCCTCCTCTGCCCCCTCCACTCAGACTCTGTAATTCTGCGGGGCACAGGCAGCGGTGAGGCAGGTCTCGTTTTGTCATGGAGGGATAATAAGCTCTTTAGCTGCTCCTTTGCCCGAGACTAGTGCTGGAGGAGCAGGAATCCCAAGGGCAGTCAGAGCAACTATGAGCCAAGCAGGTGTCTCCTGGGCTGCTGAGGATGCTGTGCTTCAGAGGTCCCTGTAACCTTCTGCATTGATGCAGGTTGTTCCCAATGGCTCCTGCAGGGAAGTGAGAGCAGGGGCTAGTGCTCTGGCAGATAGGCACCCACACCTTCCCCAGAAAGCCTGAGTCCTGGAGGCTGGGACTTTGGCTTGCCTTGGACTTTGAGGTGAGCCTCCAAGACCAAATGGCAAGGTGCTTCCCCCCAAAGACTCTACCCAGGTACCTGATGAAGGCCTATTTTTCATCTTTGTGTATCATTTTTGTATGCAAGAGCTTGTGCAAGTGCCTGGACTGTTGATTAGAGGAGCAACAACCTTGCAGGGCTGAGCAGAAGTTCCCACCCAGCTGCTCCCTCCAGCTCTTTCTCCCAGGGTGAATACTGGATCTGCTCAGACAGAGCTCAGAGGGTTTTATCCTCCATCCCTGGCCCTCTGCATCCCAGAGCTCTGGCAGTCTGCAGGACCTCCTGGCAGGCTGGCTGTGGCCAGCGATGGACACAAGCAGAGGATGGTGAGGAAGAGGGCACTGAGGTCCCTGATGTGACAGGTGGGGACCGGCAAAGCTTCAGGGACTGGCAGAGAGTGTTGGGTGCTGATGGAGCCAAAGAGATCTTCAGCTTGGCATCTGCATGACCTGGACTGCAGCGCGCTCATCACCGCATGGACTGAACTGAAAAAAGGGGTGGGGGAATCACTTGTTTTAGCTTAAAATGTTGCATTTGAAGTTAATTTTTATTGCTTCAGATGGCTTGGTTGGCTCTGAACCTCTCTGAAATGATGGGGTTCAGGCAGACCTCAGGCGGGGGAAGCAGAAAATACGGAGCCATCCTCTAAACCTGTCTCTCCATTTTGTGTCTTCTGGCTGGTCTCCCAGCAGGTCTGGGCCTGCTGCCCACCCTGGGGACGACCTGCTGTGCTCAGACGATGCTGCGCATCTCCCATGATGGATGAGTGGAGCTGGGCCGGAGCTCCGCAGAGCTGGTCTGGGCTGAAGGCGCTGGACAAACCCTCCTGGGCTCTCCTCTCTCACAGCTGCAGCAAGTTTGACCGTGCTCTGCTGGCCCCTCCTTGGAGAGCACCAACCTCTTCAGGACCTGCAGGATGTGGTTGGCACCAGGAAGCCTGGCGACGGTGGCCAGGAGAACGAGGGTCCCGACTCAGTTCCGCTCCTCTCCTCTGCACCAGCTCCTCTTCCTCCTGCCTCGGCCGCCCCAGCTGGGTGAGGATCGCTGCTCATCTTGTGCAAAGCATAACGCCCGTGGCCTTGGCCCGATTTGTGGCTCAAAGGTCCTGCTGAGCCACAGCTGGTGGTGAGAACTCACCCGTGTGCTCAGCTCCATTGCGCGGACACGTGTGTCAGAGGTGCTGCCGCAGTCAGTGCCGGCACGTGACGATGCGATGAGCTCACCCTGCTGCCGGCTTTCCCAGCCCGTCTGCTGGACACCAGGAGTGAACCAAGAGTTTGTTGAAACTAGCCCAGAAACGCACCAGGAGACAGCCTGCATTCCCCATGCTTCTGCTCCCCCCTGAATTCCAGGCCTCTGACATATTTAGATCAAACCTGATGACCCAAAGCTGACTGCAGCAGCTGAGAAGAAAAGTGACCTTCTGAAAAGAGCAGCCCAGGAGAGCAGCCACGTGTGCTTTGGGCCACCCCAGGCCGCTGCACCCGTACACGCCGCCGAGGGGAGAGGAGCAGCCAGGCAGCACCGAAACGTTTCACCGGCTTTAATTCAATTACTTTGCAAAGCAGCGCGTAGCACCAGGAACACCTCCACAGCATCCTGCGGCAGCGGAGCAGCTCTGGAAGCTGTCACTGGTGGCCTGTGCCAAACAGCTTAGTGGGCTCGGGCCAGGATCTAATAAACACACGTGTGCAATGCAAAAACCACCTGCCGCTTTGCAACGGGACCTGCCGGCAGGGCAGAGGGTCACCCCGTCCCCACCCAGCACCGGGGCACTGGGAACAGGCGAGCAGCTAGCTGGGGGATGGGAAAAGTCTCGCAGCCCTTGGGGACAGGCAGCTGAGGGGTCAGGGAGGGAGCTGCCTTCACAGCCGGCTGCAGGTGGAGGCAGGCAGGGGAGGAAGCAATCAAGAGCGGGGGAAAAATGGGCACACATCCTTCCTGCCTCCTGCTTTCCTCGTTAGAAGCATGGAGCCAGCCCAGGCTGCAAGGCAACCAGTGAACCTGGAGTTGGTGGGGTCTTGCAGCCAGGTGGGAAGGTGGGGACGTGTCCTCAGGCGTGGGACTCTTCAGACATTCGGCACCCGCTGTGGCCCTGGGCACCTCTCAAGCCGACTTCCCTGAGCTGTCAAAGGTCTCCAGCTAAAAATGGGGTAGAGTAGATATTTTTAAACTGAAGAGACTAGAAAACCCTTTTTATTTCGAGATCTCTAGCCCCCATTTTATCTCAGCAGCAAGCAGCTGTGATGGGCAGAAGCTTAAACTGCCACCCCAAACAGGTCTCATTCAATTAAAAGCCTGGGCAAGGAGGACGTTACCCCAACTGTTCATGTTTTTGGGTGAGGTTTGCTGACATGTGGAGCAGGGAGACATGGTCCGCAGTGATGCACCTCCCATCCCTGCTGCTGCCGTGTTTCCCAGGGAGGCCATTGCCTGCTGTGCTCAGCGCTCTTGAAATCTGGCTGCTCTAGATGCTGACCTGGGGCCCCAGGTGTTATGCAGATGGGTTTTTCCATGGCCTGGTGATGCATTCCCATCTTCTTCACCTCCCACCTTTCAGGGGCAGAAGTTTCAGACATTGCAAATCCCAACGTGCTTTGGTCAGTGGTGTGGGAAGAACCATCCTGAGCTTGCAAACTGCTCAGGGGAGCCTGGGGTGAGCTGCAGTGGTTCCAGTGGCTGAGGGGAGTCTGCTGATCTGGAGACTCCCGGCCTGGGGACAACCAGGGTCTGCTGGCCTGGAGACTCATGTCCTGGGGACAACCAGGACAGTGTGCCCTGATGGGGGTGGGCTCCCTGCAGCGTAAACCCCAGGGCAGAGAGCCCCCTTGCACCCCTACCCACAGCCCCATCCATCCCTCTGCAGAGCGGGGACAGGCTGGGGGTACCCCAGCCATCTCGGGGTCTGGAAGGCCCTGCTCCCCTCCGGCGGGGCTGCGTGCCTGGCTGACCCCCGCTCACAGAGCCCCTTTCTCCCCCCGAACACCGGCCGGGTGTGCGTGGAGCCGGCGGGGACGGCTGGCCCCAGAGCCCCTGCTAAGTGCTTGTGGGGTTGGGTTTTTTTCCACTCCTGGGAACCAAGCGTCAGCTTTTGTTGGCGAACAGAGCGTAGCTTTCATGTGAAAAGGTTAGTACAGTATGTTAGTTCCTAATGAGGGGATAATAGAGTCTGATTCTCACACCCGGGGACCGCGAGGTGACAGCAGCACGGGAGAAGGGTATTTAACACCTTCGCCCTGGGAACCTTTTCCCTTCACAGCCAGGGTCCCCCGGCCTTGCCAAGAGCAGGGAGGAGGAGGAGGAGCGCGGTGCAGAGCCTTTGTCCCCACTTCCCTCTCGCTCCCCAATCCCGTCGGCACATGTGTCCTCGTGGCGGGGGCATCCAGCACAAGAGCCTGGGAAACAGGTGGCCAGTAAGCCAGGATCTGGCCCTCCCATCACTGGCTCCCGGTGTCAAACCCTCCCCAGCTGTGGGCACCACAGGGAGGCCGTGGGTCACCACGCCTGACAGGACGTGGTCCCTGGGGCTGAGTGTTGGGGAGGCGAAGGTGAGACCCCTTGGCGTGTGCGCTGCCCGATGATGGGTGTCCTTGGTCTGCGTCCCTGTGGTTGTCATGCCCCTCCCGTGCCTTGCAGCCATACCTGTGCCAGGACTGGGGATCGTGGTGCCACCCGGGCCATTGTCACCAGGATTTGGGGGTGGACATGCCCCCCAAAGCCCAGGGAGCACAGCCTGGGAGCCATGCAGGGAGGAGCTAAAGGCCCTGTTTCCTTGCCTTGCTTCCCCTAGAAAAATCAAGATTCTTTCCTAAATCCAGCCTCCCACCCTGTCCTGCGGCAGTGGCTCGGGAGGAGGATGAGCCCTGCAAGTGCATGGCACTGAGGGACACCCCCATGCATGGCTGTGACCCCCTCCAGGGCTGCCAGCCATCCACAGCCATGTGCCATCCCAGGGGGTACCAGGTAGAAGTTGGTGCTGGCATGTCCTCGGGGGTACCAGCATCCAATGAGGGCAGCCAAGACACCAGGGTGAGGGGCTGGAGGCCCTGAGCCTTGCCAGGATGGGACGGGAGCCTGAGGAGCACACTCCTGCTGCTGCTTTTCTAACCGTGAGGGTCCAAGCAGGATTAAACCCCCAGCTGCTGTATTTATCGAGGGAGTTCAATTCAGGCTGCCTGTGCAGGGAGCTGGAATGTCCTCGGAGCAGGAGGGACCAGTTTTGCCAAATTCCACCCCCACGGGATGCCAGATTGCAAGTGTCATCGCCTGGGCTGTCACTGCACTGGAGCCTTTCAGGGCAGACACCTTCCCACTACTGAGCAATCTTAGAAAGGGCAGAGTTTTGTAGTAACCCTTTCCTGGGTGACCTGGTTCTTATGTTGAGGTCACACGTGGGAAACCACCAGCTCATGGGTCCCCAGCGAGCCGGAGCTGCTGGTCCTTGGCTTGCTGGGTCATGCTCAGGTGGGACAAGGGATGCTGTGAAACAGCAGCTGAGTTCCCTCAGCACTAGCAGCTCAGCACCACCGTGTCCCTTCCACGAGGCTGTCAGACATCAGAGCATCAGAGGTGGAGGGGTTTTTTGGGGCATGGTCCATGCCTGCTAGAAACAAGGTGCTGAGGAATTACAGCAGCTAATGGCCAAGTGTTTAGTAACATGGGGAGGGCCGGCTCCTGCAGCACTCACCAGGCTTTGCCATCTCAGCTTCACCCCAAGCCCATCCTGGGCATCCAGGTGATTCATGAGGGGGTCTTCAAGCTGCCGTGCCCCTGTCTGCTGCCTGACCCCCCCCACTCGCTCCCATCAGTGGCTGGCTCTTTTGCTTGGCTCTTCTGTGCTCTTTTCTTTCTCCTCCATTCTTTAGACTAGCAGGATGCCAGTTCCAGCCTCACTGGGGTTGCCAGCAGCATCGTTTGAAGGGTGTGTGCTCGAGGTCCCACGTCTCGGTTTGTGGTGATGCGAAGCTGGTGGCAGCGCCTCTCTGTCCTCCCCACTGTCCCACAGGCACGCTGGATGAGTCAGGAGCCCCTCGAGGGATTGGGACCAGGCTCCAGGCTGCTCATGGGGCCAGGCTGTCCTCTACTCCCTGGAAAACCCAGAGGAAAGCAAAGAGTGGGATTTTGGAAGGAGATGGACTTTGGGCTGGACCTCTGCATCCCAAGGCTGAGCATCTGCTAAGCTTTGGAAATTTCTGGGTCAATTTGAAGTATGGGAGCCCCTCTGCTTCCCTTGGGGGACAGAAAAGGGGCTCAAGCCCAATATTTGCTGCCCAGGCTTGGAAAAAGCTGCTGGGGTGGGATGGGGGAGGTTGGGAAAGCAGTTACTTGAGACCAACTGAAATGTCACAGCGAGGTGTGATGATGGTCAGTGGCTGCAGGCCAGCATCACAAAGCACTTGAAGGATGAGAATCCAAGATTTTGCTTGTCCATTGGGTTATTTTTAAATGTCCAAAGCTTCGAAGTGGGGAAGCTGAAGCATGGCCCAGGCCTGGGGAGAGGAACCAGTGGCTGCAGGGACTGGCTATGAGAGTGATGAAGTTTGGGAAGAATTATCTTTACTGAAATAGGAGCTTTAAGGTCCAAAACCACCTACAAGTTCGGAAGACAGAGCCTGTGGGCTGTGCTGTATGGCTGCTGCAAGGCATGACATGAAGTACTTGTAGGACAGTGGGATGGAGAGGCACTGACCTGGGCTAGGGTGCTGCACAGACACATACGGGCAAGGCAGAGTCACGGCCCCTTTTCACTGGTGGCCCATTTCTGGGTTGTAAATGCTTGGTTTGGGGCTATCATGGAGCTCCTATCGCCTGGTTCTCCTCCACATGAGGCTGACGTGGGTGCAGATGCTGCCTCTTGCCCCTCCCAGCCATGCTCCCTTGGCTCTGCCTGGGCTGACATGGGGACTCCCAGGTCCCGTGGTGGGGAGCAGGCAGAAGCACCAATGTGTACTGGTGGTGACATTGCTGGTGGTGTGCTCGGCTGCACGGCCCCTTCTTGGGCTGCTCCAGCCTGGACCTGTCCTCTGGAGAGGACAGCAGCAAGTGGTCCCCTCGCTGGCCTGAAGGCAGGTGGATGGGAGCAGGTTCCACCCTGGTAGGTGGGTTCATATCACCCCTGGGCCCAAGGGGCATCTTTCTGGGTCAACCTGTGCGAGCCTGTTTGCACCGGAGGAGATGTTTTCCAGCTGAGACAGCCTGGGCCTGAGAAGCAGACATTCCCTCGCTCGAGTGTGCTGAAATGTTTAATTAGAGTTTAACAGCAGCCTGGGAAAAAGGTGTCTTGTCATATTTCTGGGCTGCGTTTTGTTGTTGAGCTGCGAGCCCTGCGTGAGCAGAGCTGAGGGAGCCCGGCTGCACAATGAGCCCTTTATGCGCCTCTCCCCGTGGCTCGCCCCGACCCTGAACTTTCCCATTAGCTGCTGGCGCGGTGCCCTCGCGCATGTGCCCGGGAGGGAGCCGGGGCGGCACGGGCATGGGAGAGCGCGGCAGCGCCCGGGCTTCTCCTCTGCTTTTCGGGTTGGTGTCGCAGGAGAGGGGACAGTATGGGGGAGTCCGGAGGAGAGGACATCCCACCGGCTGCGCTTGGATGTTCAGATGAGTCCACGGTGCCTTGCTCTGAAGCAGGCTCTGGCGTGTGGCTGTGGGGATGCAATGCGACAGCCGTGCATGTGGCAGGATGCTGGGGTGCAGGGGAACAGCACCTAGGGACGCAGCATTTGCCTGTGAGGGACCTTCACCCAAGAGTTTTGGAAGATGCTGCCCACCTAGATCTAATGTTTCGTTTCTCAGATCCCAGCAGGATCTAGACCTCGGTCCCATCCTTCTCCCCCTCACCAGGAAGGGAAGATGCTGAGCCCTGCCTGGCTGGTGGAGCCAGCAAGGCTGCAGGACAGGATTCTCAGCCCTCTCCGTCACCCCTTGGGCACCCAGGTGGGCCCTGGGGAGCAGGACATCCATCCGGAGGGAGCTGGGAAGGAATGTGAGGAATGGAGCACACACCTTTCCTTCCATGCTTCGCCTCCACACAGAGCCCATCAGCATTTTCCACTCACAGGGATTTTTTTCTGCGGGGTGAAATTAAAGTTTTGCCACCGCTTGCCTGCCAATGTCTTGCTCATCAGCAAAAGAGCAAAACCAAGTTTGGTGGGGTTGGATCACTCCTCTCGCCATCTGACCCAGCTTTCTCTCCTCCAGCTGGCCGCTGAAACAGTAGAGAGCAAATCCCTTGGGTCCGGCAAAATTCTGAAAAAATGCCACGTTCATGTGTATATTATTACCCCTTTTTACTTGTTTTTGTGTGTGACACAAGCATGTGATGCTCTGGTAGCTCCCTAGGCCCCCCACCTTGGTGAGAAGACCTGAAGGTGTTGGAGCCCCCCAGGAATATGCCTGTCCCATCACGGTGACTTCACATGTCACTGACACGCTGGGGTCACGTTAACACGTCTGGGAGGTGTGGGGCTGGGAACGTGGGGAATCAGTGCACAAGGTCTCCCAGGGTTTCTCCTTGCTCCAGCAGCAGCAGCTCTTCCCTGGATGCTCCTGGGAGCTTTCCTCTTGTAGGTCCCAGTTAGCAGCTTGCTTGGATTCTTTCTGAGACTATTTTGGGGGGATCCTTTTGGAGAAGCCCTGCAAGAGCTGATGCTTTCCCTTGAGATGAGAGGCACATGGTTATTCTCAAAGGAGATGGTGAGCTCCTCTGTGCTAGCAATGCTGGCCCTGCTCCCCCATGGAGTGAGCTCTACCACCGAGGCCAACCACTGCATTGGAGGGTGAGAGCCTTCCAAAGGTGCTTGGCACCAGCCTGGTCCTCACCAAGATCCCTGCTTTTGCCACCCTTGTTCTGCTAGAGGTTTCTCAGTAAGTTTGGGGTCCCTGTGGCAGCACATGACCTGTGCACCTTCATTCATGGTGTGTCCTACAGCCGTACCAGTCCAGCTTTGGTCCCAGCAGTGACTGGCATTGGTCTCACCCCTATCAGGGGTTGTCTGGAGTGAAGGATGCTGGGAGTATGGTCCTGGATGTTAAAACCACTCCCTATTGTCTGTGTGTTCCTCTGTCCTGCTCTGGACGTGCAGCCAGTGTGAGCAGAGGCCGATGCCTTCGCTCAGAGGCTGGTGGGTGATGCCATGGAGGAGCTGTGGGGACCTCCCACTCCCTCTCCAAGCATGGTGGCAGGGGTGAGCTGCAGCAGGGTCCATCCCAGACTGCCTGGGAGGATTGTGCAGAGTGATGGACTGTCACTGCATTCACTGGCAGGACTTGCCATCTCCACAGTGACATCCTGGCTGGGCCATGTGACCAGCAGCACTGTGGTCTTGCCAAGTGAGTGGCAATGAAAAGACACCAGGAGAAACCCAGGGTACAGCACAGTGACAATGGCACCTGGAAATATGGTGACCTCGGGGAGGTGAATCCACCTTAGGACTGCTAAAAAGCTGGTTTTGTGTGATGGAGAGCGTGGTCTGACTTCGTCGTAACAGTAACAGCAACAACTACATTTGCAAAGGCAAGGATTTGCTCCGTCTCCCCACCTCTGCCCTGGGAGAGCCCATGAGAAACATCCCCACTGCCACCAGATTTCCACCAGTGTGGAGTGTGCGGTGTCCCTCCTTCCCCCCTGGGGGGGTGGACAAGCAAAACAAAGGGGGAAAAGGGGCCCCTCGCTCTGCTGTGCTCCTGAAACCCCCCTCTCGGGAGCAGCCCTCAGCCCTGGCTTGTGGCAAGACCTACCCGAGATGGGCTCATGGTTTCATTCTCCAGAGCTGATGAGCAACTCCACCCTCCATGGGGTGCTGGGCACCATGGGGGTGCAGGCAGGCTCCTGCTGGCTGCCCACAATGGGCAGCTGCCAGCAGGTGCTGAGATCACGGAATCACAGAGTCAGTTAGGTTGGAAAAGACCGTCACCAAGTCCAGTCATTTCCCCAGCACTACCAGGGCACCACTAAACCATGTCCCTCAGCACCACATCTTGGAAACCCCTCCAGGGATGGGGACTCCACCACTGCCCTGGCCAGCCTGGGAGAGCCCTTCACAACCCTTTTTGTGAAGAATTTTCTCCTAATGTCCAACCAATGTGCAACTTGAGGCAGTTCCCTCTTGTCCTTTCAATATGTGGATTATCCCATGGTGCAGGCAAAGTGCTCCAAGGGAAGGGGGCATCCAGCCCGAGGACATCCCAGCTTGGAAGCCAGAGCCACCATGGGGGCCCCAGCTCTACTGAGCACCCAGGGAGGGTGCGAGCCCTGGTGAGCACTGGCTGCATGTGAGTGAGAAGCCGCATCCGCCGGGCTGGGCCACGGCACACCGGGGTGGCTGCTGGCTCCAGGCACTCCTGCAGCAAGATGCCATGAAAACAAATCTGAGAAAATGCCCTTCGAGCGCTCCTCCTCCTCCTTCACCTCTTCCTCCTCCTCCTCACCTGCTGCCCATACACTATCTTCTGCCAAGCCTCTGCCCACTGCCCTGTGGGATCCCTCTTGTTGCCCTCAGAGATGTTGGGCAGTGATCCAGGAGTCCGACCATATCGTGACATGGATGCAGCTGTCCCCCTGCCCGTCTGGCTGTGGTCCACCTTGCCCATCTGCTGACAGTGTGCCCAGGAGGGGACAGGCTGGGTTCGGGGGTGATGCTCCTCAGGGGTCTCTAGGTGTAAGAGAGTCACAGCTCATTCCCAGAGCCCTCCTTGGCCAAGCAAGGGTTGTGCAGCCCTTTTGCACCCACTCAGGGTAGGATCTGGCCTTCATGCCCAGCTCCTTCCCTACCTGCTTTGTGCCTGGGCGGTGGCAGTTTTGGAGCAGTCCCACACTCATGGGACCGCCCCAAATCGAGAAATGGTGCCAGGCTCTGTGCGAGGCTCTCTCAGGGGCTCTTGGGCTGCTGCCGTAGGTTGCCCAGAGATGCCAGGGTGGATCAGTGGACCATGTTCTGGGCCACCATCTCTCCTCAGCTCTCAGCCTCAGTGGTGAAGGCTGAGCTGGGGAGCCACGTGTCCTCCTCCAGCGCCAGCCTGGCTGGGGAGGCTGCAGGAGCAGCACCGCAGCAGCCCACCAGGACCAGTGTCACCATAGCAGTGGGCTCGGGGTCCTGGGAGCACAATCCTGTGCCGAATACACCCAGGGTGTGACCTGTCAAACGTCACACAGCACTGAGAGCAGGATGGAAACCTCCACCAGCAGTGGGAGGTTCTTTCTGCACCATCCCCAGCATCGCTCCTTCCACTTCTCTTCTGTAAAATGTCCAAGCCACTTTCAGCCACTATCCATCTACGTGCTGGTGGATTTGCTGCTGCCTGAGCCCCAAGACTGCAGCTCCGGACTGGAGTCAAAGTTTGAGGCTGTCGTGCACAGGACTGGGGAACGCTGGGCTGGGGGGGTCTCCAAGGTGCTGCCAGAGCTTTGCTCCTTTTCTCGCCACTGCCTCTGGGTGGGACTGAAATGAGTTTGCTCGTGGGCTGTCCCTGCTCACTGTGGAGTTGTGATGTAGGGCTGAGCGGAAGCACAGGGCACAGGCTTGGGTTTGCTCTTTGCTGGAAGGCTGCTGCCTGCTCCACCACTCCCCAGAAGTGAAAAGAAATGTTGCAAACCCTTTGGTTGGAGGAGAAGACTGACTCTAGAGGGCTGGGTGGGTTTTGCTACATCCAAGAGGAGAAGTCTGCTAGGAGTGACAACGGGACTTGGGGTAGAGGGAGAAGTGACTTCTCTGTGCGGTGGCTGGTGATGAGGTCTAAGCGTTACAGAGGGTTACGTCTTGGTGTTGGGGTGCAGGGTGGGTGCTGGCAGGGCAAGAGAGCCCAGAGCAAACGTGAGTGAGAAGTGAATGAACTGGAGAGCATCCAGCTGGAAATTCCTCCCAAGGTAGGAAGTCAGAGCATGAGGGAAATGAGAAGGCAGGGGGATGAACTTGATGTTGAGTACATGTGGAAGTGGTTGGAGTGGGGATGATCAATGTGGGGGTGATGGGAGTGGGGTGACCATACTGGGAGTGATGGGCATGGGGCTGGTTGGAGTGGGTTGAATGGACTGCAGGTGGATGCTGTGGAGGTGGTGGGAGTGGAGTGACCAGGTTGGACATGGTGGGAGTGAGCTGACAAGGTGGAAGTTGGTGGGAGTGGGGTGACCAGACTGGAGGTGACTGGTGTGGGGGTGGTGGGAGTGAGGTGACCAGGTTGGAGGTGGTGGGACTAGAAGACAAAGGGTCCATCAGGGAGTTGGTGCTGCCCAGGTGGGAGGAGCAACTGCTCTACAGGGGATCCTCTGAAGCACAGATGAGCAAAGCACAGTGATGCTGAGCCAGCAAACACCCAGACCCTCCAAGCTCCTCCCGCGGTTCCCTTCCCACACTGCTGAGGATGCCACAGCCCTTTCAGCATCTTCATCTCAGAGTGAGGAGGAGGAGCTGATCCTATCAGGTCAGATGGGCACAGGGTTCTGCCACCTGTGGTCCTGTCCTGCTGGGGAAAGGGCCATCTCGAGAAGGAAGCTCCAGCCCCCCTGCCACATGGGTCATAGAATCCCAGCATGGTGGGGGTTGAAAGGGAGGCTTCTCTGCCTCAGGAGCTTTTCTTTCTTTACTAAACCGAAGGCTGGTTTTGGGTGGCAGGGGTCCGGGTCTCACGCATGCCTGGGGCAGTTCCACCATGGCTGATTTTTACAGGCTTTCAACTGGCAGCACTGGGAGACTCAACTGGTTGCAAGACCTGGTTAAGCACCGAGATCGGTACGCATGGACCCCAGGGTGGCTTTTGCTGCTCCACACATGGGGGTCAGCGACACACCCCTGCTTGTGATGTGCCCCGTGAGCCGCTGGCAGAGCGGCGCAGGCTGGGGGTGCTGGTGTGTCAAAGCAGAAAAATATGCTGGGAGCAGCTTTGTCCTCCCTCCCTTGGCTCCTCCTGCACCCGCTGAGTGGGGCCAAGTCCCAGTGCAGGCAGGGAGGCTCTGCTGGGCTGGGCAGCGGGCACTGGAGGATGCTGGAATGGTTTGGCTAGTGGCAGGTGGAGCGCGGGCTGATGAGGAGCCTGGCCAGCCCACCAGCTGGGCTCCAGCATGGGCCCAGCTGGGTCCAGCTCAGCCCACTGGAAGGCTGTGGTTTATCCCCAGGACAGGGAGAGTGTGGGGAGCAGGTCTGTGGGCAGTTGGACTCGTCTGTGGAACTGGGGCTAGGGGCAATTGAAATCTTCAGGTGCAGGAAGGTCCCTGCAGCTCAGGGTGAGGAGCATGACAGTGGTCTTGATTTTCGCAGAGTTGAAGGTTCTGCTTCAAAATGAAAGTCTCCATCCCTCTCAGCTGTGGGCAGCACAAGCCCCTGGCATGTCCCACCACCACCATGCAGCCAAGGGGCTGGATCCAGCACCCATGGCTATGTCCAGGGCAGGGAACCAGCTGCTGGACCATATTGGAGCTGGTTCATCTAACTGGGTTTTCCTTGCCATCAACCAATCCATGCCACAGCCCAAGGGTTTGTGTGTTGGGGTGTGCTGCCTGAGGGAGACAGACAGAATGATAGAATCATAGGATCATAGAATGGTTTGGGTTGGAAAGAACCTTTACAGGTTATGTGGTCCAACACCCTGCACTGGGCAGGGACATCTGCAACTAGAGCAATCATCTGCTCAGAGCCCCGTGGGTGGGATGTGGGGAGGTGAGAAGGTGCATCCATGGCCATTGCCCCAAGGCCCCATGTTTGTGGTGGGGTGGCTGGGCAGGCCCATGCTGACCCACAGGTGGATGCTGCAAACGGTTTGTTACCTCTTTAAAATACCGTCTTCCCTTCCGTGCCTGCCATGGCCAAGCTGGCAGCAACGCTACCTCCACAGTGGGCACCTGCCTGAGACCCACGTCCCACCCACACTCAGTCCCAGGGAGCCCAGCTGGTGCACAGCCCAGCTCTGCTGCCCTTTAAGCCCAGCCTGGGAGTGAGTCCAGCCTGGGGCGGTGAGCTCCTGCCCAGAAGTGAGCCCACCCTCAGGTCTAGTCTCAGGCCAGTTGCTGAGCCCAGCCTTGACGCTGAGCTCAGCTGAGTTAAACCAGAGTGCAGAGCCCAGGTTGCGTGCTAAACCCAACCCAGTTCAGCCTGGGTGCTGAGCCCTGTAGACCCAGACTGGAAGAAGGCGGCTGTGCCTTGTCCTGTCCATCCCGGTGACAGCCCAGCCAGGCTGCGAGATCCACACCCAGGATCAGGGGTTTTCTGCCCAAACCCACTCTGGGGGAGGCAGCCAGGACCTGGGCAGCAGTATGGAGAGTGGTACGGGCAGTACGGGCAGCAGTGCAGGTAGCAGTATGGGCAATGCAGGCGGCAGAAGTGCTGGCAGTGCAGGCAGCAGTGTGGGCAGCAGTGCAGGCAGAATTGCAGACAGCAGTGCGGGCAGCAGTGCAGGCAGCAGTGCAGGCAGCAGTGCAGGCAGCAGTGCAGGCAGCAGTGCAGGCAGCAGTGCAGGCAGCAGTGCAGGCAGCAGTGCAGGCAGCAGTGCAGGCAGCAGTGCAGGCAGCAGTGCAGGCAATGCAGGCAGCAATGTGGGCAGCAGTGCAGGCAGAATTGCAGACAGCAGTGCGGGCAGCAGTGCAGGCAGCGGGCCAGGCAGCAGTGCAGGCAGCAGTGCGGGCAGTAGTGCAAGCAGCAGGGCAGGCAGTGCAGGCAGCAGTGCAGGCAGCAGTGCGGGCAGCAGTGCAGGCAGCGGGCCGAGCAGGCATCCGGAGCCGCTGGGAAAGGGGCAGGGTGCCCGGGCAGCCGCAGGCTCATAATGCCCATCTTGTTCTGTGCGCCCTGCCCCTCCTCCAGCCCGTTCCCAGCCTATTCTACCTTATGTGTAGGAACTGGTTTTTCTTCCTGGGCCATTGTTTCCGCTGGATTGGTTAGATTGCTCCAGGCCTTGCTCAGATTTCCTTTCTCACGCTTTTTTTTTTTTTTTTTTATATTCCCGTTTTCTGCTGCAGCTCCTCTTCTCGCCCCAATTAAAGCAGCAGGCGCTGCCCGGCGAGGTCTGGGGGGGAACTCGCCTCCTCCCAGCTTTGCCCCAGAGCTCGCTGTGCTTGCCCAGGACGAGGGGCCAGGCTCCAAAATCCTGTTCCCGTGCTGGGGAGCCTGCCCTTGGGTGGGTGAAGGCAGCCTCTGCCCTGGACAACCTGCAGGCTGCACCAGCTTCTCAGGCTCCAGCTGCCCAAGTTCCCATTTCTCTGCAGCTAAGCCACGAAATCAATTTTTTTGCTTCAGTAAATAACAAGCAATGGGCTTGGTGCATCCCAGCCGTCTTAGGCACGGCTCCCGCAGAGCACGGTGCAGGGTGGGATTTTGGGTTACCTCTGGGCACTGAGCCAGGGTGGCACCACGTCCTTCCAGTGACACTGGAGACCAAGCTCATCCTGCTGAGCTTCAGCCGCTGCTGCTGAGTGGGGCAAATCCTGGCCCTCCTGCACCCGTCCTACCCCCACGGCACAGATTTAAGGCCAGGCTTGGGAAGGGACACCTGCAGCTGGGTGCTGGCCCAGGTGGTGTCACAGAGCGGGAGAGCCGTGCTGTGTCTTTGGTGGGTTAGGGATGAAGTGTTCCCAGCCTCAGCACGGCTGGAGAAGAGCAGAGCCTGGCCTGCAGAGACCATGCCTGGAGGACATGGCTCTGCTCCCCAGCTCCCTATCCCCCCAACACACCACACCATGGACTGGGCAGAGGCATGGGTGGGATGTCCAGGTGCCTCAAGAAGATGCCACTTTCCTCCCAGAGCTCTGGCAGGTAGCGCCCAGATGGGATCTGGCTCCAGCTGGGGAAGGCAGTGCATCCCTGGGGCCTCTGCACTGCCTTGAACCAAGCTCATACTGGTTCCCAGTGAAAAGTAGACGCTGAAACATGAGCCCAGCTTCCCCAGACACTGCCATCACCACCCGGCTCAGCCTCTGCCTGGTCCATGGTCCTGGTCCACCAGCCCATGTCACCCCTTGGGAAGGCAGCAGGGATGTGGGTGAGGAGCAGATGGCCGTGGAGGAGCAGAGCCACACAGCCATCTGTCCTGGGCTGGCCTCAGCTGCTTGTGCAGGGCTGAAAACTGCTCTGGAGAAAAGCAGAGAACTTTAGGGACACATTTTCCAGCCGGACATGGCTTTGGGGGCTCAGTACAGGACAAGGGGAGGAACTCTCTGACATACATTATACAGATGGTCCCAAGACCTCAACCAGAGGAGGGACAGCTGCCAGGGAAAGCCAGGAGGAGCAGGAATAAGGGTAGATGTTGGCTTCATGTGTAATAAAGGTTATTTCCTAAAGCTTGTCTAGCACCGGGAGCAGAGGACAGAGTCCCCCAGAATGGCTGCGTGTTCAACGGGGAGGAGGGTGCAGCAATGGAGCTGAGGCTTTGTGTGCTGTGCTGGGCTTTCACAGGACCTGGGTCAGGCAGGAAACAGCTTCCAGCATGGCCAGCATGTGTTCGGTGGTGAAGAGCAGTGCCATGCCTGACAGCTCATGGTCTGGGTGCTGGACTCCTCTAGAGAAGGCCACGCTTCGCTCCTTTGTGGTTTCCAGGGCTCTGACTCTCACAGTCAGCAAATGTATCTTCTCTACAACCCTTTCCATTTCTGGTGCCCAAATGTGATGCTCCTGAAGGTCTAGGGGATGCTTGGTACCCAGATTTCCACCTGCATCATAGATTTCCTGTGAGACCCTTTTAAATATGAGCTGATGGGACATGGACCCTCGCTCTGTATCCAGTGCTGGGGCCATGTCAGAGCTCAGGTTGGATTGGTTTTTCCAGCCCTCATGTTCAGCAGCCGCCAGCATCCTCTGGCCAAAAGCTGAGTTTTCACCTCTAGCTGGATAAAACTCAGTAGATTGATGAAGAGGAGCAGGGATGAGGGGAGCTGGGTAAGTTAGCCCTTCTCCTGCTGTGCCACAGGCTGTATTGGGATGGCTCCAGAGCAGACTGGTGTGGAAGGTGAGAGCCCTGGAGCCGTGTGGTGCAGACCTGCATACCCAGGAGGGGTTAACCTGTGCGTATAAAGCACATTTCTGCAGCGTGCCGGCAAAGGGCTGGAGGAGTCGAGGCACCCTGGGTCAGGCAGGGAGGAGGGTGGGAAGGGATGGTTCACCTACAAGCCCCCGGCACCTCCTGGCACAGAGCTCACCCTCAACCGAAGGCTTCGGGGATGCTGTGTAACCTCATTATAAGGCAGTTATTACTGGTTTGGCTTTGTTATTAAACTTGTTGTGAGCACTGGGAGCCTGTCCCGGAGCAGCACCCCACTGTGCTGGGTGCTGTATAAACAGGGCTTGCGGCTACAGTGAAGGTTGGGTCAAGGGTGCTGTGGCAACTCCAGCTTTTTGGAGGGCTTGGCCCCTATCTCAGCAGCTCACAGCCCAGCTGGGAGGAAAAATGAGTAAGTGAGACCTGAGATGGCTGAAAGGCAGCTGGAGGAGACAGAGGGACCTGGGGGGGGGATGTGTGCAGCAGGAGGGGGGAGGTGAGCATCTTTTTTTTTCCCCTGGGAAAATCAGCTTTGCATGTGGGTTTAGGTGTAATGTCGGGTGAGATTCTCATCACTGCAAAGGCCTTGAGGTACCGAAAAGGGCTTTCAGTGTCGCTGACGATTAGGTGTTGACTACCCAAGGCAGCATGACAGCGAGGCGGCAGCGGGATGGGGTTTGTGGTTAGGGACCTGCAGCCGTCTGCTGTGCTCAGGGGAGCGCGTGTGTGTCGAGAGGAGCAAGAAGCAGAGATCTCAGAACCCTGCTCCTGTCCCTGCCGGATGCTGAGCCCACACCGCAGCCTCCACACGTTATCTGGGGATGTGCTTGTGCTTCTCTC
This sequence comes from Eurystomus gularis, assembly GCA_013400335.1. Lineage (NCBI taxonomy): Eukaryota > Metazoa > Chordata > Aves > Coraciiformes > Coraciidae > Eurystomus > Eurystomus gularis. Next base: position 27,363 of record VZZY01011040.1, on the reverse strand, counting down.
TTCCCATCCCTGCCTTTCCCAGGGGAGCTGACAGACACCCCTAACCCAAAAATCGCATCCTTTTCTCTAGCTCAGAGCAGCTGCAAACTGGCAGCTGAAAATGGAGAGAGGGGGATGCCCCGACAAGGGGGCAGTGGGAGCTGGGCTGCCTGAAAGGGAGCCAGAAGGAGCTGAGGTGCCACGACAAGGAGGCCGTTGGGAACTGGGATGTCCACAGAGGCTCTGGGGCTCCATCACCTTGACCTCCCATTCTTGGACAAGATTGGCTCCCAATCTTGTCAGCCGCGGAGCTCTGCTAATCTGCCCATTTCCGTGCCCATGGTTCCTTCTCCCAGACAAGCGAGGCCCTTCTAGTTGTCAGGTGAGCTTTTCCCAGGGCTTATGCAAATGATACTAATTAAAGGCATTCTTATCTGTTCGATTTCCCACACCTTTTGCCTCCAAGGGGGATAGAAAACTTCATGTTTTAACTCTGTATTTCATGGCAGTCAGAAGGACTGCCTAGGGAAAGCATTGGGAAATGCAGCGGGTCACTCCTGAGGAGAAGAGCTGGCTTATGCAAGTGTTGAAACACTTTATTATGCATGAGAAACCTTCCAGAAACGGATGACTAATAGCAAAGCGGGAGCAGAGAAAGCAGTGGGAACGCAGTACCAGGCTGGCATGGGATCCCATGTCATCTTACCAGCTTAGCAGGGTTGGGCTAGGTCAGCACTTGCCTAAGAGACCTCTCAGAGTACCTGGCTGGCGATGAGGGAAGTGGTGTTAATGATTCAATAAACAGAGCCCTTCCCTCTTTGTGAACCAAAATGCCCCTGTACGATGCCAGAACACACCAGCAGCCCCATATTTCCACCGGCAGCAGGTTACTTAGCTGGAACGGCCATAAAAATACTGGTGCTCATTGTGCAGTTAGGTCTAGTGGAGGACACATAGGCTGCAGTCCCATCTGGGACCATCACAGTCCATCTCCTGGCGTGGCTCTGGCTGTGTGGTTGGCAGACAGGGCTGCCCAGGTTTTGGTTGCCACTCAAGACTGTTCTGTGCACCCAGAGCCATCGCTCCCTGGAAGGACCAGGCTAACACACCCATGCATCTCATCTGCTGCTTGAGTGGGTTTGCTGGTACCCAAGGACAGACGTTAGGTCATTTGTAACAGAGCAGAAGCACCTTTATGATTTCCAAGTACTGGTTATAAGAAGGTCAAGGCCAAAGCTCTTGGCGTAAAGAGGAAGGGAAGCAGCTCAGCCAGCTGCTTTCTGAAAACCCTCTTGGAGGTGCGGCTGTCCCTGGGGCCCAGCTTGCCACTGCTCTGCACCTAGAGATGGCCTTTGCACAGGGTGTAGGAAGGTCTGGCAGGTTGAATTGCTGAGGTTCTGCTCTTTGTGCAAGGACCTTGAAGGCACCTCAGGGCAGAGAGGAACCCAGCCCACAGCATTGCTGGAGGAAGAGGAGAGTGTCTGAAGGTCAAAGCTGTGAGTGCAGCAAGGAGGAGCTGGGAACCTGGGAGAAGCTGGAGACTCGGACATGTGGGCAGATGAGTGTGATCAGCTCCTGACTTTTGTTTGGAATTTGCCAGGTTGTTACCTGGTTTTCTTTCAATGTTCTCCCCACCATCTCCCTCCTTTCTGGGGGCTCTGCTTTGGGTAATGGGCAGGAGGTCTGCTGGAGGCAGACCTGTCCATCTGTAACACTCGGGCTGGGAGGCTGCGCGTGGGCAGCCTGTGCTAGGGAGATTGCTGGCTGAGCCTGAGCATCCTGCAGGCCTCTTCTGCGGTGGTTTCGAGACTTGATAAGTCCCTGAAAGAAACTCTGGGATGCTCAGTGACTGTGCTTTCACAACCAAAATGAGAGTTGCAGCCTCCATCCTGAGGAGTGGCCCTTTCACCAGGTGATATCCATCTTGGAGAGAGGGAAAGAAAGAAAGGGAAGAAGGTAGGCGGTGAGTAGGAAAAGAGATATCACTCCAGGTGGCTGTTGAGTAGGCCTGTGATATGGCGAGCAGAAGACGCCCAAGGAATTGTCCTGACATGAGCTGCCCTGAATTGCCCCAAAGAGTTCACACCAGGCACTGTCCTTTACGGCTGATTTTGATACGCTGAGGATTTCCCAAGCCTGAAGCTCTCCAGGCAGAGGGTTGTGTCTCACTCATAAAACCTCTGCCAAGGAGATCCCTCAGTGACGCTGGCCCATGATGTTTGTCAGCAGAGCAGATGGAAAGAGCCCTTCAAGCCCAGGGACCATTTCGGGGACAGCTCCTCTGGGCAGAGCTCAGCATCACCGAGGTGACTATTGGAGCACTTTGGACATGCAGCTTTTAGGGGTATCAAAGGAGCAAAATTGAATCCACTGATTTCAGAACCACTCATCTTCCAAGTGTGTTGGGCACCAGCCTATGGACCTCCAGCTGAGCTCACACCACCGTCCTTGGCCAAACTCGTATTGGTTCCTGGGGCCCTTTTTGAGTCCTAGAAGGTTGGCTTCTCTTGTTTGCTGGACTCAAGTTTTCTTCAAGCTTCTCAGCTTCCTGGGTGGAGGCCCAGAAAGGGGGTGGGATGCTGAGATGGCCTTGGAGTTCCAGGCTGAAGCATCCAGCCCCTCAAGTCCCGGGAGGTTTGTGCGTCACTGCTGGTGAAATCCTCACCCAGGAGAGCTGGGAGAGGCAGGGATCATCCTAAACAAAAACAAGCCACTGGACAGGCTGCCAGTGTTGCAAAAGGACGTTTCACCTTCCTTGTCCTCCTCAGCCACAGTGTTGCTGTGTGGCACGTGCCTGCTTGGTCAGGGTGGCTCAGGCTGCTGAGGCTGGGGACAAGCACCTCACTGGGCTTGGGGACCACAGCAGCACAGAGCTCCACGCCAGCTCTCCTGTGAGATCACAGCGAGACATCACATCACAGTGCAATGACATCATTCCTTCTAATCCCTGTGTCACAGCTCTCAGTGGTGACATCACAGAGCAGGCTGGGCTGCAGAGTGTTCCTCTGGGTGTGGTGGATGCTGGCATGAGGTTCTGGGCAGGAGCACGTGGCTGTGGGAGCAATGGTGCCGGGTACCGAGGTGTGGCACCTCGGTCAGGACGCCCAGATGGGCACAGGGCGAGGGTACAATGGTGAAGGACCACAGTGGGGACCATGGCTTCATCCGAGATGGGTCACACCCTCTCATCATCCTTGACGTGGACATGGACATGGGCAGAGCCTGGAGAGGCAGGGAAGATGCCACAGCTGTCCCCCCATGCCCAGAGAAACCCAGCACCGGCCTGGCGGGCAGCCGGCACGACGGGGCTCGGAGCAGGGACGTCCTCGCCGGGCTCGGCCCATCCAGCTGCACGTGTGCCGTGCGGGGCACCCAGCGCCTGCCCGGCGAGGGGCTGATTCACACGAGGTGCTGGAAGCCGTGGGAAAGCACGCCCGCCATGGCTCCCGAGCGCCGGGATTGCTTCAGCGGGGGTGCAGCCAAGAGCCATTTCACAGAGGGCAGAGCAGATCTAGGCTGGGATTTACCAGTGACTAAGCGTGTGCTGGCAAGGGCTGCCCTAGCGTGAGAACGGCAGGGCTGCTCCTCCTCCTTCCCCGAGGTGTGCCCGCTGCGGCACTGGGGGCACTGGGGGTACTGGGGTGCCTCACCGGGCGGCAGGGGCGCAGGTGGCATCGGACCAGGCAGGGCTACAGGGGTCTGTGGGGCTGCAGCCACCCGGCCCCCTCCTCCCAAGCTGAACTTGCTCCTTTTCTGCCCCATGGCCCAGCACTTACCCCGGCTGAGAGGATGGGCAGGATGGTGTGAGCAGAGACCCTGCAGCTCAGCCCACTCCACGCATCGTNCAGAAGCTGCCACCCCACCCTGAGCCAAGGACCCCAAGATGTTGCAGGGGAGAAGTTGAACCCTTCACCGTTGGATTCTAGCCCCTGCTGCAGCAGTTGCACTTCCCAGGCAGTGTTCTGCGGTGCCACCATCTCCTGCCATCTCACCACCACAAAGATTTTTGCCCTTACATCTACCCCACTTCATGGAGACCACAACTAATCCTGCCAGGATGGATCTAGGGAAACCAAACCTTCCCAAGGAGGAACCCATCCCTTCCCCAGCAGAGAGCCTCCCTACTTCCCTACCCTTAAAACCCACGCAAAAATCTGCTCTGCATCCCGGAGCAGTGAGGCTGAGCTGCAGAAGGCTGTGGGGAGCCATGTCCCCAGGCAGGGGCCCAAGCATTGAGCCCAAGGCCACCACTAGCCCCTGGCAGCCACTCAGCCTAGCTTTATCAAGGTGGCAGGCTGCCCCGCTCACTTCATCTCTTCAGGCTTGTTTTGGCAAGGCATTAAAAAAATTAATTGCAATTTTTTATTACAGCTAATTGGCACTGCTGCTAAGTGGCTTATCTGGCTCCTGAGCCTGCCCCAGGTTTTGGGGAAGCTGAGGGTGGCGAGGGCCGGAGGCTGGAGGGTTGATGTGGGGCATGGAGCATTGTGGCAAGCACCTGGCAGCCCTGGTCAAGTGGGAAATGCCAGACTACCCCCGTGCATGCCTTGCCCAGGGAGGGGGATTGCCCCTGGTTTACAGTGATGATGAATTTGCCCGAGGTCCCCCCATGCACCCGAGCAGGAGCCAGGAGCTCATGCCCAGCATGCTGGCACTGCTGCCCAAGCACTGTGGCACGCTCCAAACTGCCACGGATGGGCGTCAAGGTGGATCTGGTGTTCGTGGCGGAGGGGAGATGAGCCCATGCCCGTACAGGGTGCATGTCTGTGCCTAGCAGTGAGGGCTGCAGAGGAGGGTGCTGTTTGCCCCTTGGGCCCCGCTGCACCCATCCTGGGAGGCAGCTGGATGGCGTGGTGGTTTGGGACCTCTCTGGGAGCCCGTGACACCCCGATGCAGCTGGTGCTGCCACTGGGCACAAGAGGTGCTGTCCCACATCTCTCGCATGGCCAAGCTCGAGCTCGCAGCCCCCTCCCCTGTGGTCGCTGTCCCGGGAGCAGGGCCAGCCTGGGCAGAGCTTGGCACATCCCTGGGCGCTGCCCGGCATCTCTGCCTGCTGCAGTCCCACCATTCCCAGCAGGCACCCTGAGAGCACGGAGGGGATTTGGATGCTGGATGGGGTGGTGACACCTCTGGCCTATGCAGGCATGGTACATCCTCGAGCCTCAAAGGGACCATCCTGTCCTGCAGCATCAGCACCAACTCCACCACCAGAGCTGGCAGGGGCCAGAGCACTGCGCCACTGAACAGCAGCACTGGGGGCGGTCCCATGGCTGTGGGTGACATCTGCCCTAAAATAAGGAGCCCTTCTGTCTCCTTCTCTGCTCATCCCTGGGTCCATCTGTGATCCTCTTCCCTGTTTCTCAGCCGTCTTTCAGGATGGATGTGGCCCAGCTGGCGATGGGCTGCTGCCACAGGCACAGCTGAGCTGGTGCAGAGCTCAGGGAGGGGGAGGCAGAGATGTGAAAAGGAGCCAGTGGGCTTCAGTCCTTGTTAGTCCAGACGGCTGAAGCCTAAGAGGAGATCAGATCTGATGCTATCAGGTGGCCTCCACATGTTGTGGTGTAACCTTCCTGTGTGAGGCTGACAGTGAACTCCACAGTGGAGTGGAACTCCTTCCTGACCGGACAACTCCAGTGGCTGATCAGGCTCTGCAGATATTTGGGTTCACTCACATAAAATCATCTTTCTGCTTCCCTGGGGTTTCACCCTGTTTCATTTCCCCAGGTGCCTGAGTTTGAATGGGAGAGCGAGGAGGGTGCTCTGCCCTGCTCGGGGCAGGGGGGGCACGCTCAGCCCCCGCAGCATCAGCACCCACAGTTTGCCCCAGCACGAGCACGGAGGAGACGGGCTGGTGAGCGGGGCAGTGCACAGGGCTCTGAGCCGTGCTTTGGCGAGTAGGAGCTGTCTGGTCCTTGCTGTGCAAATCAGGGGATTATTGCAAAATTCCCTTTTAAAATCATAGAATTGTGGAATGGTTTGGGTTGGAAGAGACCTTTAAAGGTCATCTAGACCCTGCAGGAAGCAGGGACATCTGCAACGAGAGCAGGTTGCTCAGAGCCCCGGCCAGCCTCACCTGCAATGGTTCCAGGGATGGGGCAGCAACCACCTCTCTGGGCAACCTGGGCCAGACTCCCACCACCCTCACTGTAAAAAATTCCTTCCTTCTCTCTAGTCTAAATCTCCCTCTTTTAGTTTAAAACCATCACCCTTTGTCCTACCACAACAGGCCCTGCTCAAAAGTCTGTCACCATCTCTCTTGTAGGTCCCCTTTAAGTACTGAAAGGCCTCAATAAGGTCTCCGTGGGACCTTCTCCAGGCTGAACAACCTCAAAAAAATATTTAATCCTTCACAAATTTTCACGTGATACAGCAGTTTCCACATCATTTGAGTGCTCTCAAGATTGCATCTTGTCCATCTCTGTCTGTGCTGCTGCTCCATGGGGCTGGAGCAGAACAACCCTGGGGACCAGAGCCCGGGCATCCTTTTGTGGCCAAATCACACCCGGGCTGGGGAGCATGTGCTGGGTCTGTGGAGACTGCCGGCAGAAATAACCTCCAGCAGCAAGGCAGAGCCAGAACATGGTGGTGAGCTTGTTTTCAAACAAATCATCCTCTCCCCGTCCTCCTCCAGGCAGCTGTGTGAGAAGAAGGGGCATCTCTGCACCTCACCATGAAGCCAACCCCGCTCCAGCTACCACCCGCAAACCGGCAGAGCTGCCGTGGGCCCGCGCTGGTGCCCGGTCAGGCGCTGAAAAAAACCTTTCTGGTTCCAACAGGCTTTGGAGCAAAGCCCCAGGCAGGGACCTTGTTCTGGTCGGTGGAGTTACGCACCTCTCTCCCCGCTTGCCTTGGGTGCAGTGTGCTCGAAACACTCAGCAAGCAGAAAGCAGCCCCTAAAAACAAGTAGGTGCTGAAAGGTGCCGCGGCACATCCAGCACCCAGCTCCCGTCCCAGCAGGGAGGGGAGAGCAGAGCAGAGCCGTCAGGGACCCGCAGCGATGTTCTCAGGGAGGTTCAGTGCCAGTCGCTGTTCAGGGCCAGGGACCCAGCTGCGGGTGCTCCTCAGCAGAGGGGCTTGGGGAGCTCCTTGAGGGCTTTGGCTCCCTAAGGGCCATTGCCCAGTGCGTGCAGGTGCTCAGAGACCTTCCTGGGTGCGTTTTGGCAAAGCAAAGGTGGGGTTAGAAAATGAAACTTGGCACTCGTGGTGCTGCAGCTGAGCTGGGCCAAGCACAGCTGGCCAAGACCCCAGCATGTCTGGGGGTCCATGGCCATCCTCCATAGCTTCTGTGAAACAAGAGAGAAGAAGACTTGAAGCCACAGCCCAAGCTTTGGGTGTCCGCTTGATGTCTTAAGGTGACCTCAGTTTCTGGTGTTTTCTGGCATTGTGTAGATGTTGAGTAGTTGTGGAGATGTGGCTAAGCACTGCAAAGATGGAGTGCCTCTGGAGTGGATGTTCTTGTGGCTTGTGAACCTCAAAATTGGTGTCTGCTGCCATTCTGCCACCTCCACCTCAATGGGACAGGCCTTGCCTCAGTTTCCCTTTACCATGACGCATGTGACTGGGGGCTGCCCAGCCTCTGCCAGCAGTGCCCATGCAGGGCTGTGTGCTCCAGGCAGGCAGGAGATGCCCGGGGAGCATGGCCACCATCTCACTGACCTCCTCTCTCCTTCCAGGTGTGCAACTGCAATAAGTACTTGAAGGTCTCGAGGGAGAGGATGAGACAGCTGGTGGAGAGCAGCCGGCAGGCACCCGGGGACAGCAGCAGTGCGGGTAAGCAGAGGGGCACCCATGGCTGGGTGCGATGCCCTGACCCCGACTCCCTCCCTGCACTCCCGCCCGCGCCTGACTTGGGCTGGGGGTGTCTCAGAGGGACAGTGGGGTCCCCTGCCACCAACCTGCCACTGGGCACAGACCTGCAGAGCTCTGCCAAGCCCACTTTGTGCCTGGTTGAGCTTGGGCACGCTGAGCACAGCCAGGCTGGGTCCCTCTGCAGCCCTGGGTCACACGTGGGATCACCCAGCCCAGGCTGGTTTGGTGACAGGCCAGCAGTGGCTCGAGTGACAGCCCGAAGCCATGGCCACCTCACTCAGAAAACTCAGCTTGGGCTGCAGAATGCCTTCTGGCTGGCACTGCTGATGGTGCTGTTCTCACCTGCACAGTGCCTCTCGAAGTAGGTGAGGCTGCGGGAAGAGTGAGTTGGTGGGAGAAGGTTCCTCCGTGCCCTGCCCCGAGCTGCACTGACCCCACCATGCTCCTCCCCACAGGGAGCCACGTTTTGGCGGCAAGTGACATCCACCACAGTCACACCAGGATGGAAACGTGCCCCTTTGCTGCTCCCACCCAGCCTGGGCTCTGCTGCCAGCACTCACATGCGTCGCTTGCTGTGCCTCAGTTTCCCTATCTGCTTGATAGGAGGGAGCAGCAGCTGCTGGGGGCTCCTGGCCGGCTGTGGCTTTGCTGGGAACCGTGTGTGTGGCTCTGGGGATGAGGGACATGGTGGTGGAGTGGCTTTTCCCATGGTGCTGGCAGCCTGGGAGTGCTGTGCTTCCCAACAGGCCAGGGCATCCTCCCCAGCGGTTTCCCTGGTGAGGGCACTCATGGCGTGTGTACCCAGCGACCAGCTGGGCCTGTTCAGCCAGTTTCAGAGTATGGGAAATAGAAATGCTGTGGTTTGTGCTCAGCCGTGTGAGCAGTTTCCCCTTCCCCCTCAGGATGGGCATGCTGAAGCTGGGGGGGTCTCACATGGCGCGGTTGCTCCTCCACACAGACTCTTCAGGGACCCCCTTGCTCTACCTTTTGTGCTTTGTCTGCAACACCCCGTGTCCCCATTGTGCCACGCAGCCTCTTGCCAGGTCCCCTGGATCCCTGGGAGGGTCTCAGGGGAAGGATCTCTTGTCTCCTGGGCTGGGTGGGAGACCTGCACCGGCCACATTGGGCACAACCTTGTCAGGCAGCACCCTCCAACATGGAGCGGCCAGGGACTGAAGATACCACCGTGTCCTCGGGGGTTGGTGTTTTGCTGCAACGGAGACATAAAATAGAAGCTGTGATGTCTGGACAAGTGGCATCTGATCCAAACTGAAAAGCCCTGGGGGCTTTTTGAGGCTTCTGTTTCTATTTAGATCCTGGTGGGGTTACTGGGATTGAGAAGATCAGTGTGAGCTCAACCAGGTTGTCCCCAAAATGTCTCACTTTGGGTCAAGTTCTGTGGAAGAGAAAGAAGGAAAGGGTGTGGTGATGATGTCCTGCCATCACTTGGTGGGGACAGTGGTGGCAGTGGGATGGGCTGGGCAGCCAGAGAATTGGGTTCATAAGGAAAATCTCAGTCATTCCCCGATCTCTTCACATTTTCCTTCTGGGCTGGTGGCAGGGACCTGCTCTGGCCTCAGCCATGGTCCAGGAGCATGGTGTGAGGAGCTCAGCACCCACAGCCCCCAGCTGCCCACCCATACCAGGACCAGCCCCTGCTCTGTGGCTCCAGGCCAGGCCATGTCTTCTCATTCATGCCACCAGGCTTGGATTAACCCACAGGACCATGGCCAGATGCTGCTGCTTGGCAAGAAAATGCCTTTTCCTTTCTCCTGCTTCCCAGGCAAGGGGGGAGCCTCCTCCCAGGGGGGCTTCACCTCTCCACAGAGGAGCAGACCATTGCAGTGGGAGCCATGGATGCTGGGATACCCATCAGCTGTGGATGGGGAGGGATCCTGCAGGACCAACCCTCGATATAAGCCTGTGGCTGCCCAGGTGCTCCCAAGTCCCGGGGTCCAGCTGCAGGTCAGCCCAGAGCTGCTCACGTTTTGGCTGCAAATCTTGGGCCAGGGCCGCTCTGTTTGGCTCCTGGATTTTTCTGTCGGGGCTTCCAAGTGATGAAAGGCAAATTGTTGATCCTGTAATAGCTCACTCCAGCTTGGATCTAGGACTTTCCCAGGTTTTAGGGAAGGTTTTCCCTGACACGGCCACAATTTCCCTGCATGAGGGCTTTGAGGGAAGTGCTGGAAATAAATTCAAGCTTTGCCCCCTGCTGCCTTTTTCCCAGTGGGATACTCCGAGCAGCTCAGGTGCCTGGAGAGAGGCAGGGATGGGGCAGAGGCAGCAGTGCTGCGGGTCACCACATGGCACAGGCAAGACCTCACTGGAGTCCGCTGGCAGCACACGGGCTCCTAAATGACCCAGGGAGATGGGCTGTGTCACAGGCTCTCATCTGGCCAAGGGAAGCTTCTTGCTTAGTCAGTGTGGTAAAACCAGCTGGCACAGGGCCCCCATGCTCAGGGGATGCTCTGCCAGGTGAAATCTGGTCCCCGGGAAAGATGAACATGGAGCACATTCGACTGGGTTAGGATTTGCCAAGCAGAAGAGGCCGATTAATTCATAAAATTGCCCCTTGCCAACTGAGACATTTTGTGAAACATGAAAACAACTGGTCCTGCTTTCCTTTGGGCTGTGCTGATAACCAGGCATGCCTCGGCCATGTCTTCCTTCTGGAGAAAGGCCGAGGAGCGGGCACAGCAACCAGGGGTGCTCAAGGACCCCAGTGCAGCACCCCGGGGAGCCCCAAGCTGGCTGAGCATCCTCCCTGACCAGCCACTACTCATGACCAGCAAGATCTGCACTACCCATCTTCTCCTCCAAAGTCACGTCCCGCAGGTGCAGGATAAGTCCCACGCAGCCCTGTGGGCAGCTGACAGCAGTATGGTGCTGGGTCCCTCCTCTACGGCCACCACACTGGGATGGCTGAAGGCACGGACTGGTGGGACCCACTTCCCTCCCAGGGGCTCCAGTGCAAAGCAGGAGGAGGCCACTGCGTGTCCAAAGCCTCGGGGCAGTTTTTTCCTGCCAGGCTTCCCTGATCTACAGCGTTTGGCTTTGCCATGAATATCGCACCCATCTCACTGCCACGTGGGAAGGACAGGCGATCCCTGTGCTGTGCCAGGAGGATTCTCGCACCCACAGAGCAGCCTGTGCATCCTCATTGCCTCACAGCAGACCCAGCGTGCAGGAGAGGCCAAGGCACCCCGTGTGCCTCAGGCTGCTCTCACACTTGTGTGGGGAAGGGCACCTGAGGGGCTGCACTCACAAATCCAGGGGCTCCCCAGTCCCCTTCACCCTCCGACCAGGCAACCCCACGCATTTAGGCTCTCTTCCCCACCCCCAGGGTGAAGCTCCTGTCTGTCCTAGAGTGCGGATGAGGAGCTGCACTGCAGGGCTGAGACTGGGGGCTATGGTGTGAGCCCGGCCAGAAACCCCCCTGGGCTTGGCTGGGTCACACTCTGCCAGCTCCCCCTCATCAGGAGAATTTCATTTGCTCATAGAAAAAGCCCTGCCTGTCTGGGGAGCCGGTGACGTTTCCATGGCTGTGGGTTTGCAGAGCTCTGTGTGTGCCCGCTGGCAGCGGAGCTGTGCCGAACGCTGCCCGGGAAGGGGCTAGGGACCGGTTGGTGCTCCTGCCCGGCACTGGGCACAGGAGCTGCCAAGATTTTCTTTCACAGCAGCACAGGGAGGTGATAGCAACAGAAGGTGCCCCTTGCCTGGAGCTTACCCTCCCTTCTGTGCCCTGGGAACATCTTAAGGTGGTGGCCAGGCTGCTGCAGCCCAGGTTGCACAATCCCGGGTCCTTTGTCCTTTGCTTATCTGCCTTATCGAGGAGGAAAAGATAACCAGGCATCTTCAGTGCCCTGCAATCCAGTGTGTTTCTCAGGCTTGTAACTCCTCTTATCGGGCTCGATCGCTCACCGCGGCAAGGTTTCCCATGCACCTTTGTACTCCAAGAATGCTCCCAGGTCTGCTTTCAGCCTTGTGCAAAGCCTTTACGATGCGCGCTTTCTCCAAAACACCTCAGCCTTAATTGCCTCATTACGGACGAGTCTCCCGTGTGCGCGGTTGCGATGGCAGCTGGGTGCGGCTGCTGGGCTGGGAGAAGGCCTCTTGGCTTGCCCAAGCGCTGCCAGAGCCGAGCTCCTCTCGGGAGGCGGCAGGAGCTGCGGTTCCCACTGCGGAGCCGCAGGGCGAGCGCCAGGTCCGTGCCAGAGCCAGCCAGGACACGCACCCGGCGCCTTGCCCCAAGGTCTTGGGCTTAGCTGGGGTGACACAGAGGGACCTGGGCTAGAAACGGGGCCTGGGGGGCCAGATTTTGTGCAGAAGTACCCGGCTTCCCCGAGGAGTTTGGGTTACCCTGGCACTGGAACACCAAGGGTGCCTGGGGCTCACACGCGTGGGGATGGGTTGTTTCCAGCCAAACCAAGGCTGTGTGGTCTTGGAAAGGGGAATGGGCACAGGTTCAAAGGAGGTTTTCCCTGATCCTGCTCTGTCCCGGCTTCCCAGGCCCTGCTGTGCCCCCATCCCACAGTGGGGGGTCCTGGTGCTGTCCCAGTAACGCTGACCCGGGACTCCTGCCTTGCAGCCAACAGAATAGGCAGTAGGGGCTACAGGTCACCAGTGTCACCATCTTGGTGGCCTTTCAGTGTGATCCCCACACCACTAAGGGCCTCTCAGTGGGCAGGGCAGAGCGCACTACCCCCACATCCCCCTGCCCGCTGCATCCAGCCCGTGCCCTGTCCCATGTCCCTCCTGCTGGGCTCAGACCCCCCATCCATGAGCAGGACCTTGCAGGGGGACACGTGGAGCTGCAGCTCCCGTCCCATCCCTGCCTTCCCAGAGGGGCTTTGAGGCAAGTACTTTGCCCACCACAGCCCCCCCGTTGCAATAGTTCCCATGCAGGGGTCCTATGGCACCGTCCCCTGAGTGATCTCCTGTGCCCGTGGGGTCCCCAGGTGCTGCCGTGGCCCTGGGGGGCACCCCCCTGGCTCTGTGTCCCTGGGCAGGCAGAGACCACTGGTTTTCAAGCACCAGGAACCATGCAGTGCTCCAGGGTGTGATACGTGGCTTTGCCCTGTGTCTTCCCCACCATCTCAGTGCTGTTGGCTGGGGGCCGAAGGATGAGGGTCCCTCCTGGGCTGATGGGGCTCCTGCAGCACCCTGATGTGGGGCCAGCCCAACTCTGGGGCACATGGCTTGGGCACGAAGCAGGGCCTGGGATGCAGAGGTGGCATCCCACCACCAAAGGTGGCCTTGCTCAGCCCAAGGAGGAACCTGATGCAGAAATAAGCAGAACTGAGGACCTGCAGCATCCGCTTTCCTCTGGACATGGCAGCACTCGCCGGGAGGCAAGACGTGTCCATGGGTGGGAACAGCAGCGGTTTGTGCTGTTCCCGTGGGGTATGAATTCCCATGGGGTCCGGGAGCTGGGGATGAGAGTGGGTAGGATATGTCCACAGTTTGTGGGGAGTACAGGAGAAGATTGCCCTGTGCCGAGCAGAGCTGCCGGGTTGGAGACGGCGCTGGGGAACAGGGACAATGCTTGCTGCCCACGGAGCTCTGCGGCACTGACACGTGTGGGTGCTCAACATCAGGGTGCAGGGCTCAGACCCCGCTGGGCTCTGTCAGCCCCAGGGTGACCCGGGCGAGAGGGGGAGAGGTGAGTGAGGGGCAAGAGGGCTTTTTATTTTCAAGATGTTTTATAATGGGATTATTAGTTCCCAAGAGGTGTTGCGAATTGATTTGGTAAGGAGTCGCTTTCATTTCTCCTCCGCAGAGATGCGGTGGGAATCCAGCCTTCGGTGCGAACTGTCGCAGAGCTCTGGAAGCCGTAGATCTGGAAAACTCCCAGCACACTGGAAGGGCACGCTTGGCTCCCCAAGGCCCCACGCACCCCACCCATGCCTTTTGCTCCATCTCTGGTATAACCCTGCAGTGTGCAGCATCCCAGTGAGCCAGCCAGCCCTGTGGGAGCAGTGGCTCTGCCAGGGAGGGCTTTGGGGAGAAAAAAACCCTCACTCAAAAAATCCCCTCTTTTCCCCAGGAAAATGCTTTTTTTCTGGGGGATCTGACCTTTTCCCGGCACAGTTTTCCCCGTGTTTTTCAGCTGGCACCCCGCGTCTGACGGCTGGTGGCCCTTTCACCGTGGCAGCAAGGGGAGCGCAGGCATCTTCAAAAGCCCTGGAAAGAATTTGGTGGGAGGAGGAGAAAGGGTTTTACAAGCTCCCATTCAAAAATGGTCACTTTGAAGTGATGTAGCATTTTCAACCCTTTGAAGAGACACAATTAGGAGGGGGCTGGTGCAAGCGAAAGGCAAAACTACTGGGTGACCATCACAGCCTTTCTCTCCCCGGGCTTTTAAGGGATGAACTTTTCCTCCCTGCCTGCCTCTTTCTCATGAGCCCGGGGGGGTGGGGTTGGGATGTCTTGGGGAGCTGGAGGTTTCACACCCTCCCATGCAGGGGAGGAGGGTGTCTGCAGTTGGCTTTACCCACCAGCAGCACGATGGCTGATGGAGCATCTCGGAAGGGAGAGCAAACTGCCCAGGATCGCTGCAGGAGCAGCAGTGTCCATGCCCTGGTGCTGCAAGGTTGGGACAGGGAATTTTTCAGGCTCCACAGTGGGGAAGGAGGTTGGCCATCAGTGCTGATTGCTGGCAGGGTTGTTTCAATTACGGTTGGATCTCAAAGTCCCAGCCAAGGTGGATGTCCCTCCTGTTGGGGTACTGGAGGCAGATGCAGAGGTCTGGTGCTCAAGAGCTGCCACAATGACTAGAGAAGGGGCAGAAAGGCAGATTTGTGTCTGTGTGTTAGAAACTGAAGGAAAACAAGTGATGGTCCACGGTTTTGCAGGGAGTCTGTGGTTCGTGTGCTTGGAGGTGCAGCTTGGCCCTCTCAGCGAGCCAGTCCCTGCGTGCCCCCGCTGAGGCCACGCTGTGCCATGGCTTAGCGCAGGGTGGAGGGAGTCAGGGATGGGGCAAGGGCAGAGCCCCTGCCTCCTGCCACAGGGATCTGCCACCCAGCGATGGGCTCTGTCCCAGAGAAACCCCCGGGAATGGGGCTCTTCCTCCATGTCCCCACTCCGGCTGGCTCAGGGATCTCCGAGAGTAGCCCAGGTGCTTCACCACCTGCCAAACTGGGGAATATGGGAACTTGAGGTCACTGTTCTTTCTCCAAGAATGGATGGTGGTGTCCTGAGTGGACACAGAGGATGAAGGAATGGCACATTTGCGAGCGGGGCTGCAAGACTCTTGCCCAGGACACAGAGATGATGAGCCCAGCTCTTGACTGGTGATGGAGACTGGGCTGGGAGCTGCTTCCCCTCGTGTCCCAAACCTTTGCTGCTCTGAGCTGTGTGGGACTGATCTGCAAAACCACCCTGAGAACATCCCCAATGACAGCCTTGCCCTCGAGTGTGGCTGTTTGTCTGCTGGGAATGGTAGGTGACCGTGCCCCACCAGCTTGGGCTGGTCATCTCCTCTGGGGAGGTGTGGAAGGTCTTGGAGGACTCTGGGGAGCCCTCCTGAGCCAGGGGCTGGTGGACGCTGAGCCTCTCACACCTTTCCTGGGCTGTGGCTCTGCCAGGACATGGTGGCCATTCCAGGGCTGTCCTCAGCCTTGCTTTCCTCCAGCTCCTGACAGCAGTGGGATGCAGGGAAGAGCTGGCTGGAATGCCGGTGTCCCTCTCCGGCACAGCTGGCTCCTGACCAGGCTCCCTCTGATCTCCAAGGGGGCAGGCTGGACACCCCAGAGGTGCCACAGGATGCCTTTTGTTGTCTTAATTGATGCCTGGGCAGGACAAGTCCCCCCCTGCCAAAAATGAGTCATCCCCCAGCAATAACCGCGGCCGTGTCCCTGGCTGCCAGGCGTGCTGATGGATGGGCCCTCGGCTTCCGCTGCCCGGATCCAGCGACGTGCCGAGCCCCAGCCGTGGGCAGCCAGAGCCTGCGCCGGGCTGCCAAAAGTGTCAGGGGGGTCGTGGCACTTAGGTCACGATGGCAGCGACCTGACTGCCCCATGGGGCCAGGGCTCGGGGGTGGCTCCTGGGACAAGGGATCCACATCACGTCCCACCTGGGTTATGTGATGGGAGGTGGATGTCACGTGCACCCCACCACTTGGCGTCCTCAGGCAAGCCGGGCGAGTTGGGGGTGTTGTGATCAGTGCAGACAGCTATTAATGGTGGTTTTTTAATTAAAACAGCTGTAAGGGCTTCCCTTGCTGTTTGCTTGCCCTGGAATGGGGTCACAGCCCATCTCAAGGAGCAGCCCAGCCTGCAACAAGGAGGCAGAAGCATTGCACCCAGTGGAGCAGCAGCACTGGTGCCATTACCCAGACTGGAATAGCTCCCAAGCCCACGGCAGGCCCTGCCCAGGACTTGCTGGAGGAGCTGCAGGAGGTGCTGGGCTGGGGAGCAGGAGGCTTCACGGCTGCCACACTCAGTTGGCGGATGCTGGTGGCCACCTTCTCCCAGATTTATGGGAAGTTCCTCCCTGGATGCAGGGCAGAACCTGGACTTCCTGCAGGGATGACAGGTCCCTCACAAGGGTCATTCAAGTGGCTGAGCACAGACTCCACTCATCACACTGGTGCCTGAAGGTTCACCCGCTGTCTCCTCTCCCCACAGGCTGCCTGGCGAGGAGCGAGGAGCAGCCCGGCCGGAGCGGCGATGCCGCCGTGCCAGCCCGTGACACAGCCCAGCCCGGGCACGGCGAGGGGCCAGAGCAGCTCGGGGCATCCGCAGCGCTGCTGGAGGGCACAGTCCTGCAGGTCAATGCCATCCCCCCTGGCGTGCTGAACAAAACCGAGCTCACTGACTTCTACTGCTGCACCTGCTGCGGGAAGGTGTTTTGGGAAGGGTCCCATTTTGGGCGCGTTGTCTCCCAGTTTCAGGATGTTCTCCTCACCACTGGGAATGAGCAGAGCGTCTACAAGCTGAGCTGAGGGGGGATGCGGGAGCTCCGTGGTGGGGTGGGGACCGTGGGGGATGCACTTCCCTGTGAACATCAGCAGATTTTGGGCTGTGGGTTTGCAGTAGGAGGCTGGAAGCGGGGGGACTCATTTTGGGGTCTGCTGTGCAGGGACTGTTACATTTGCACTAATGGCTCACGACAGCCCAAAAATACATGGCCTCCATGAGATCATTAAATTAGAAGTATCTGAAGAACAAACCCTTTGCTTTATTTGTGCCTTCCTCCAGGCTGGGCATGGCGAGAGGGTGGCAGAGCTCTCCTAAATGCCACCCAGTCAGTGCCAACCCCATGGCACCCATCAGGCCCCAGCACCCTCACCCCAGTGCCCCTCTGCCAGGCCACTCATGCTGGGGAGCTGGGAGCTGTGTCCCCAACTGCAGCACAGAAGAGGGATCATCACCGGTGCCCAGAGCGCTCCTCAGCCCATGGGACACGTGTCACACCATGACCTGTCCCCAGCATCCCCTCTCACCCTGGTCCTGCTGTCCCAGCTCTCCCGATACTCCTTGGAGATGATGTGGAGGTGCAGGTGTGGGGGGGCTTGGGAGGCCAAGTGCTGCTGGGTGGCCACAGGAAAACCCCTGGGTACACTCTGATGCCTTCTGGCACCTGCATCACCCTGTGCTAGAGCTGGGCATGCCCCAGCAGACCCGGGCTGGTCCAGGGGTGGTCCCACTGGTGCCAAAGCCACTTACTAGTCCAGCAGATGAGCAACACCCACCTGCCCACCTCCCTCCAGGGGGGTCCATCAAGCTGCCCCCACACCCGTGGCTCTGTGAGGCATGCACAGGAGCGGCAGTGAAGTGCATGGTCCCACCATCACCAGGAGCCAGGGTCACGCTGGCGCTAGCCAGCATCCAGAGGAGGCTGCACGGGGTGATGGGGAGGCCAGGCGAGGCGAGCAGCCTGGCCAGGTTGGTCCTGCAGCTCCGGGTGCTGCTGTCCAAGGCCTCCTGGTCCAGGGATAGGCTTAAATCTCTCCACCCTGCAACAGAAGAGCGTTTGCAGAATTCCTTCTCTAAGCCCGGGTAACGGCCAGGCCCTGATACCATTGCTAAGAGGGCCTGAGGGGCTCTTGGCTGAAGTGTGACGTTTATGGGCCAGTGAAATGCCTGCCAGGCAGCCTGCGCTGCAGCACCAGACTCACTCTTCCTCTCCCAGTGCTCCTGGCCAGGCAGCTCCAGGCCCTCCTTCCCCCCAGGCACATCTCAGTCCCCGGCTCAGCCCTTTGGAAAAAAACCCACCTTTTTCCACTTTAAACATCCCTCTTCCCATGAGTTCCTGCCTTGGCATTAGTACAAGTGACCCTAAAAGGTGACTGTCCCCACACTGTGCCATCTTCACTCCCCAGCGGTCCCCACTGAATCCGGACCATGGGCATGACCCCCTGGTGACACTTTCCATGGTCACAGTGTGACATTTTGTCCTGATTTCCATCAGAAGGTGGCAGAGGACCCCTGTGCCCGCCCCTCTGCCCCCAGCTCCCTTGCAGCCCTGCCAGGGCCATCCACTGCCCCTCATTTGTGGAGACCCGTTTCTTTCAAGTGGAAGCATAAGATAATGGCACCTCCTTCACCGGCAATGAATGCGGAATGAAGGGACACCAGCAGCACCACACACCACTGGCCCTGCATGTGCTTAAAGATGAGGATCCATTTTGGCAGAGCTCTGGAACCACGTCTCCTGCTTCTGAGGCTTTGGCTACGTGGGGATGCTGGATCTGGAGATTCACTGCATTGCTGCCT